>LR738711.1:637443629-637483068 GCA_902687465.1 Secale cereale | reverse complement strand
CCGGACTGGCTCAAAAGCTTCGCCTCGACGCCCCAGACCTCTCCGCCGAGCTACGAGGCACCAGACGCCCCTGGACACAGTCGTCGCCGCCGTTCCCCTCTTCGGCAGCCAGCGATCCTCGCCGTCGAATTCGCCATCGTTAGCGCCTCCCCGAGCCTGCTTGTCTGCTCTGCGTGTCCACCGTGAGCTTCCGCGTCCAACCCCTACTTCTCCCTCTCTCGTTGCACTCGCTAGCCCCGATCCCAACCACGGCCGTGAGCTCGCCGCCGCCGTCCATGGCGCCGCCGTGGCCAGAGCTGCTGTCACGCTCCTTCGAGGCCATGAGCGAGCTCAGCGCACCCCTAGGAGCACGCCGCACTCATCAGCTCATCTCCCCGTGCTCCGTAGCGCCTAACCCGACCGAGCCCGTACTCCGGCCGCTGCCTCGCTCGTCGCCGGCGCTGTTTCCGACCACCCCAGGTCGTACCGCTTGCACCGTTGGATGCGGCCGAGTGCCAGCTTTCCAACAGAACTAACCGCGCCCGAAACCATCCCTTGTACGCGAAATCCGAGCCACTCCGGCGAGACACCGCCGCGGATTGTGGTCGCCGGCGAGCTACTCCGGCGGGTACTTTCAAATTAGTGCTAATGACCCCCCCCCTGGGTCGATGACAGGTGGACCCAGGGCCCTACAAAATTAGTTTAGTTACTAAACCAGTATTAGTTAACCACCGAGACACTGACATGTGGGCCCCTGTGCCTATTTAGTTTAGTTTAATTTTCTGTTAAGTTTAGTTAAGCCTGTTTAACTGCTGTGTCACTGACGTGTGGACCCCACACGTCAGGTTTGACCCGAACAGCCCCTGTTGACCTGCTGACGTCAGCATGTGGTCATGCTGACGCAGTAAAGTGTTTCCGGATTTTAAAATAAATCTTAAATGATTTATTTATTTCAGAAAATAGCCAAAACTTGTAAAAATCATATAAAATCAACCGTAGCTCAGATGAAAATAATTTATATATGAAAAATGATCAGAAAAATCCAAGGAATCTGTTTATGGCACTTTCATGCATGTTTGAACAAGTTAAACCTGCTGATCAGGTCAAATCAATTAAATGACAATTAAATAATCACATATGGAGTTTGAATTTGAATCTTTGGTTCAAACCAACTTCATTTAACATGGTTGCTAGTTGCATTAGCTCAATCAACAGCATATTTCCATGTCATGATCAAGCATCATATTGTCGCATTGCATTGATTGTGTTTCTTTCTCTGTTGCCGGTGTTTGTCCCCTCTCAGTAGACGACGTTCCGACGATGTGATCGATGACACCGATGAAGACCCAATGTTATCTTCAGAAGTGCCAGGAAAGCAAAACCCATTGAGCATTCCGATACAATCCCACTCTCTCGCTCTTGCTCTCTCTTAATGCATTAGGACAACAACGCTTCAACTATTACCTACTGCGGTAGTTGAACCCCTTTCCACTGCATGACCTGTCATTGCCACAGTAAATAGTTGAAACCCACTAGTATGAGTAGGAGTTGTTTGAGCCATGTTGTGCCTACTCATTCATGCTTTCTGGTTATGCCTGCTATTGCTTAGAGTTGTGTCAGGTCTGATTCATCGGGGATGAATTGGAATGGTGATGAACATGTCCTAATGTGTGTGAGCTAAGTGTGTGAACACGATTTGGTAAAGGTAGCGATGAGAGGCCATGTAGGAGTACATGGTGGGTTGTCTCATTGCAGCCGTCCTCAGGAACTGAGTTCTGTGTTGGTTGATCCATGACCAGTTACTACCATGCATTAGGCCCGAAACCAATGGACCCTCTCGACTTATTAATCAACATGATCTCTGTCCAGGAGTTGCAACTAGTTTCTGGTGTTTGTAGTTTACTGGAGGTCGTGCGCAGCGCTAACCCTCGGGGTGGGCTGTGACGCGGCAGGTACGTGGCACGGTGTACCGATCGCCCGTTTGGTGATGCGGGAACCCTGTACACATCGTTTGGGGCCGTGAGCGACACCCCGGCCGGATCTCCCCACGGATGGAACCCAAATAGGCGATAAACCTGGATGAGAGACTTGTGTGGTTAGTCAGGTCGTGGCCGACACCCTCACTGGGCCTCCGCTTGAAGGTTGTCGAGTACATGTCGTGTAGATGGCGGTAAGTGGTGAGAGCGTGTGTGAAGAAGTACACCCCTGCAGGGTTAAATATAATCTATTCGAATAGCCGTGTCCGCGGTAATGGACTTCTGGGTTGCCTATTACAGTTCATAGACAAGTGAAAGTGGATACTCTAAAACGCGCAAGATAAGCGTGAGTGCTATGGATGGCCTTCTCGTAGGGAGACGGGAGCGGATCCATAGTGGTGTATTGATTGGTGAATATGTGGACTCGTGTGCGCCACCTCAAAAGAGTTACTTGCAGTCGTAGTTTAGGATAGCCACTGAGTCAAAGCTGGCTTGCTGCAGTCAAACTCCACCACCCCTTTGTTGATACTGATGCATATGTAGCTAGTTCTGATGTAAGTCTTGCTGAGTACCTTTGTACTCACGTTTGCTTAATTTATGTTTTGCAGAGAGACCTCAGTCTCGCTAGTGGTTCCGCGTGGACTTCGACGTTTAGCTTGTTACCTCAGCTACGGTCTTGTACCTTTGTAGGATCTTATAGATAGTCAGGCTTCTCACCCTTTTTCATTTGTAGTTGTCTGTACTCAGACATGTTATGCTTCCGTTGCCTGTATGCTCTGTATGTTGGGTCATGTGACCTATGATTGTAATAAATGCTATGATGGCTCTTCTGGGCCTTTATCTATATGAGTTGTTGAGTTATGTTGTGATGCCTTGTTGTACAGCACATACTTGCATGTTATGCGTACGTGTAATGTGTATTGCTATGTGTGGGATCCGACACCTAGTTGTTTACCTTTGGTAGCCTACCTTACAGGGAAATGTCTCCTAGTGCTTCCACTGAGCCTTGGTAGCTTGCTACTGCTCCGGAACACTTAGGCTGGCCGGCATGTGTCCTTCTTCGTTCCTGTGTCTGTCCCTTAGGGGAAATGTCACGTGTTGTTCCTTTAAGTCCTTGTAGCTTGCTACGACTTGGGTTCATACGTTGATGACCGACACGTTCGTTGCTGGGTCATGTATGCCTGTCTCTGTAATTTAGTGCCACTTTTGGTTTATAACTAGTCATGTCGGCCCGGGTTCTCTGTCATATGGATGCTAGCGACACTATCATATACGTGTGCCAAAATGCGCAAACGGTCCCGGGCCAGGTAAGGTGGCACCCGTGGGGATACCGTGCGTGAGGCCGCAAAGTGATATGATGTGTTACAGGCTAGACCTGTGTGACTTAGGATCGGGGTCCCGACAGCTTTGGTATCAGAGCCTGACAGCCTATAGGATTAGCAAGTCAAACTGGTCGAAGTCGTGTCTAGAAACTCTTTAGTTATGTAAGGGAATTGTTTGTGGAAGGGAACGTAAGGCTCTTTTTACTCCTTTGCCCTATGACCTTCTGATCTAAGTCACCTTCTTATTTCTACGGGGATTAAGAACTAGGATTCTCATTCTATTTATCAGGATCACGTTATTGTGGATTCAACTCTCAGTTCAGTTTATTCTACTTATGTGTGTTCAATTGTTGATCTCAGAACCTTGACATTATGATGTTGAGTGGTTATACTATCTTGTGCACGGATCTCAAATGTATTTTCGAGCATTTACAGCCGTTATGCTGTCCGAGTCATCCTAGGTTTCTAAATAAGTCTGATGCATTTGCAAACCTTTCCTCCCTGTTTCCGATGTCCTTTTAGGCCAGGTTAATCACACTAGACGGTGTGTGGAGGTACTCCGTTACCTCGACACATGTGTTGGAGTTATTATTATGACCCTAGGTGTCTTAGAGGATCACCCAGTAATCTAGCAATGCTTTATATTCTTAGTGTGATTATTCTGGCCATTATTCTCGAAAGCATCCCGTGATGCCATTTAGTTGGTAGGCATTTTATTCCTGGGTTCTTGAACCCAAGATTCTTCCTACCTACTTCATGTTGGTAGTATTTGCTCGTCCCTTTAGGATATTAGTAACCTTGTGATAGTCCTCGAGGTCGGTGGTTATCGTTCTTCCAAATACCATGAACCATCATGGCAGAAGTTCTTCTGAACCAAAAGATCACAACCAGAGTGCTCCTGAGTAGTACTCCATTCATATGTGACTCTGCCAATTCTACTTTCTGCATGGGTTATCCGGAAGAAATATGCTGAACTTGTTCGACATGTTAATCTATGCATCCACAACTCAGAAAGATATATGTTCCTTTGAGTTGTCCCCTTTTAGTTGTATTATGACCCTCGTCTATCAGTTGATAGTCAGGAATAGTTGTGCACTCGTGTTCATCGATGCCTTTTACTCTTGTGGTCCGTCAAGCCATTCTATTCCGGAATGACTAGGAGAAACAAACTCCAGTACCTTATCCATATCCAGGATTGGGTCAAAGAAGTTGTACTTCGCAGACGAAGAATGCTAATGCAGCTTCTAAAACTGTTCTGTCCTGGAGTATTACCATTTTTATGTCAAGAATGTCATGGGAATTTCACAACCTCCTATGAACTTTTGATAGGGTGATACTTCTCACCATCATCGTTCATTCCTCGGTCTCCGTGTTGTTGTAACCGGAATACTGACAAGTGAATCGTGATGTGTGAAATCAATACTCCTAGCAATTTCGTTGCTTGGTAGTAAATGGACGACAATCTCATTCTTAGCGTGTTGACTATTGAATCACCATTCTAAGATTGATTGTGCTACCTAGTCCACTTTCCTGGTGCACTCCTTGATTGATGAGTTAGGATTTTGTTAAGTCCTTGCTCATTTGATCATATCGTCTTGCCCTGAAAAGCAAGATTGATCTCGAGCTTAGTAACATATCGGTGGTTCGTGATTTCCGAACATCTTCTCGGAAGTATTACCAGGTTGTTCCCTGACCGCTATGTTGAGTTCGTGATCAAGTTGGTTCCTTATAAACCACCACTTCTCCAAGAATCTGGTTGGATACCCTGGGCTGGTTGGTTAAGCTAAAACAATAACTTGGAGAGTTGGAAGATAAAAGTTTGCCAGCTTAGTTCATCTCAAGGGGTATGTTTGCGGGTGTTGAAGATAGATGACATCTTCATCAGTTGGTCCCTGTGATCAGTTGTTGGACCTATTGTCATATCAAAACTTTGATTTGAGTAAGGGCTATCATCAAATCAAATCAGAACCAATGATATTCATAATGTTGTCTTACTCGTGGGTGTCCCTCGAGCATACCTCATTATATCTCTTGGTCTGACCAATGCTACCACCTTGTTCATATAAATTGTGGAATTCCATCTTCATGGATATCTCGATGACCCGTTGTTGAGCCCATCAACATCGTTTATCTTGACCACGATTCATGCTGAACATTTAAGTTAGTATTGGAAACTTCTCAAGCATGGCCTTCGTGTTCCGTTCATGAGGTATATGTTGGATGAGAGGAGAGACTTTACCTAATTCATGTGCATTTGGTGCAAGTTGCTGCCGTGAGTTCGAGAAAGTTTGTTTTGCTTCCTGTGGAATCATCCCAAGTCAATCATGCATACGTGCGAAGTATTCTGTGGTTTGGAGATTTGCAACCTTCACTCTATATGTATCCCTAGCACACCAAGCCACTGATTGATTTGTTCAAGAAGAAAAGTTCCATCATAAGAGCTAATCATATGACTTATGTAAGGACTTCGATATCCTAGATGATGGTTCCCAACCAGAACTCGGTAGTGTTTTATCATAAGACTGCTATGTGGTCATGCTTGTCTTGGACAACGTGTTCACAGGTATGTAGCAGAACTAGCTCATGTTTTGGAGCTTGCTATCATAGTTCACTCCCCGAGAATCTCGCAACGCCGTCTTGTCGATTTTTGTTGCAAACATTCATTTTTCCTAGACTCGATGAGTCTGGAATATCCTGACACCAACCAGAACTGAATCTCAGGCAGATATGATGGTTGGAACATTTCCCAAGAACTATAATTTGGTCTCTCGATAACCGGTAAAGTGGATGTCGTGGCCAACACACCCAGCCGGAAGACCTATTGTTGTAGAATATTGATTGAAGAGGTTGGCCACCTCCCCATAAGAACTTCGTAGGATTTACTTCCTAGTTGTTCCTTATGGATTCTTGTCCTCCCGAAGTCCGACCTTTACTTGATGTTCAAGATATCAAACATATCTATGAATGGCTTACGCTAACACATCAAGGAGAACATTAGAAGCGGAGTGCTAAATGTCTCTCGGTTGATCATCCAGATTTCGTCCCCTTGGCCTCGCCAAGGTGAAATCCGAGAAGGTGTTATCTTCCTTTGCATCTGCATCATCCATCATTATTTATCATGGTAATATGTGATGTTGCCAGGATCCTTGACACGAATATTGGTAAAACCTTGATGAATATGGGAATGCTCAAGTTCTTGAGAGCACACACAAGCACCAGGTGTTAACCTCGACACTAACCGGGATTGCTTCCAGTGTTCTTGATTATATTATACACCCTCAAGAGTAGATTTACTCTCTACTGTTGGGATTCTTCCCAGTTACCAGAATCATTCCCAGCATTTGCATTTTGTTCCCAGCTTGCACCGCCAATGTGCCAATTCTCCATGGTTTACCATTCTCAATCACTGCTGTTCAGGATTATCCTCAGGAGTGGAATTGCCATGGGTCCCATCCATCTCCGATGATAACCAAATCATCCCTTGTGTTGTCTTTAACAAGATAGTCCACATCATCCATTCTGGACGAGTATGTCATTCTTTCGGACTCCGTCAAACGATCGATTGTGTTTGCCTTAGGCTGGTATAGGGAATCTCAATGATCTCTATATCAAAAGTAATTCTTTTTGCCACTTAAAGAAATAATTCTACGAGTCACCTTCCCTAAAGGTGCCCCGTCTGGTGGTATCGTTACCATCACCTTAGGTGTGGAATTATTGCCGTCAAGTGAATCTTCATCGTTTGTTTCACTCCATCCCCCTGGATGTGTGTTCCGTGTCTCAGCTCAAGAGATGCTTCAATGTCTCACTCCATAAGTTGGTCTTGAGTTCCTCGATCTTAGGGAAGATCGATTTCTTCAGAGTTTGTCTCCGTTATCATCTGGTTGGATGAAGATCTCAAAGCAAGGATGACAAGATCAATATGATGCAATAAATCATTATCTCCGAGAAGGAAATTTGGATCCTGAAGATTGTGCTAGCTTGTGTCCCCTTTGATTTCTTACCCTACGCTTGAATCTCGGGACGAGATTCTTGTTTAGTGGGGGTGAGTTGTCACAGCCCTAGACCAGCCCTTGCCTGCCTTGCTTGGTCCTCAGGTGCATCATGTTTACTTTCACAAAAAATTGAAATGGGGATGCTCAAACCCTAGCACTAAATGAATTTAACTAGGGTCAAATTAAAATCTTTTCCAATGAACCCAAAATGCCCTTGGAAAAGTTCATCATTTTTGGATTGATTAAAAACCTCTGCCAAAAATGTTGCACATATTTCTAGGTCCATTTTGGATTTTTGAATTAAATTATATCTTATTTGCATTTGGGCATTTAAATTTTATATATTATTTAAAATGCTCAAATAATCATAAACTAAAATGTTTACTGTTGGATTTATTCTAAACAGTAGCCATGCCTGGTTTCATGATTTATGAATATGTTCTGGTATTTTTATTAAATCAAAACAAAGTCAAAAGAATAGAAAACAGAAACTAAAAGAGAAAAGAGAGAGAGTGGAAGTACCTGGGCTTACCTCACCTGGCCTTACCTGTGTGGCCCATCTGGCCGGCCCAGCCCATGAGGGGCAGGGGGGTCTTCTTCCTCCCGCCAGTCGGACGCACGGCGTGTGCCCGCGGCACGCCGGCACGCCCCGGCCACCTCCTGCTTGCCGCTCTCCCCCCCCCCGACGCCTGGACGACCCTAGACGACGCCACGCACCTCTCTGCCTCACCCTTTCACTCTCCCTCGCTCTCAGCCCGTCCCCTGGATCTCTCCCTCTCGCCACCGAACGCGCCTGAGAGCGCCGCTCGCCGTAGCCATGACCACCGCCTCCCCCTTTCCCCCCCGGACTGGCTCAAAAGCTCCGCCTCGACGCCCCAGACCTCTCCGCCGAGCTACGAGGCACCAGACGCCCCTGGACGCAGTCGTCACCGCCATTCCCCTCTTCGGCTGCCGGCGATCCTCGCCGTCGAACTCGCCGTCGTTAGCGCCTCCCCGAGCCTGCTTGTCTGCTCTGCGTGTCCACCGTGAGCTTCCGCGTCCAACCCCTACTTCTCCCTCTCTCGTTGCACTCGCTAGCCCCAATCCCAACCACGGCCGTGAGCTCGCCGCCGCCGTCCATGGCGCCGCCGTGGCCAGAGCTGCTGTCACGCTCCTTCGAGGCCATGAGCGAGCTCAGCGCACCCCTAGGAGCACGACGCACTCATCAGCTCATCTCCCCGTGCTCCGTAGCGCCTAACCCGACTGAGCCCGTACTCCGGCCGCCGCCTCGCTCGTCGTCGGCGTTGTTTCCGACCACCCCAGGTCGTACCGCTTGCACCGTTGGATGCGGCCGAGTGCCAGCTTTCCAACGGGACTAACCGCGCCCGAAACCATCCCTTGTACGCGAAATCCGAGCCACTCCGGCGAGACACCGCCGCGGATTGTGGTCGCCGGCGAGTTACTCCGGCGGGTACTTTTAAATTAGTGCTAATGACCCCCCCTGGGTGGATGACAGGTGGACCCAGGGCCCTACAAAATTAGTTTAGTTACTAAACCAGTATTAGTTAACCACTGAGACACTGACATGTGGGCCCCTGTGCCTATTTAGTTTAGTTTAATTTTCTGTTAAGTTTAGTTAAGCCTGTTTAACTGCTGTGTCACTGACGTGTGGACCCCACACGTCAGGTTTGACCCGAACAGCCCCTGTTGACCTGCTGACGTCAGCATGTGGTCATGCTGACGCAATAAAGTGTTTCTGGATTTTAAAATAAATCTTAAATGATTTATTTATTTCAGAAAATAGCCAAAACTTGTAAAAATCATATAAAATCAACCGTAGCTCAGATGAAAATAATTTATATATGAAAAATGATCAGAAAAATCGAAGGAATCTGTTTATGGCACTTTCATGCATGTTTGAACAAGTTAAACCTGCTGATCAGGTCAAATCAATTAAATGACAATTAAATAATCACATATGGAGTTTGAATTTGAATCTTTGGTTCAAACCAACTTCATTTAACATGGTTGCTAGTTGCATTAGCTCAATCAACAACATATTGCCATGTCATGATCAAGCATCATATTGTCGCATTGCATTGATTGTGTTTCTTTCTCTGTTGCCGGTGTTTGTCCCCTCTCAGTAGACGACGTTCCGACGATGTGATCGATGACACCGATGAAGACCCAATGTTATCTTCAGAAGTGCCAGGCAAGCAAAACCCATTGAGCATTCCGATACAATCCCACTCTCTCGCTCTTGCTCTCTCTTAATGCATTAGGACAACAACGCTTCAACTGTTACCTGTTGCGGTAGTTGAACCCCTTTCCACTGCATGACCTGTCATTGCCACAGTAAATAGTTGAAACCCACTAGTATGAGTAGGAGTTGTTTGAGCCATGTTGTGCCTACTCATTCATGCTTTCTGGTTATGCCTGCTATTGCTTAGAGTTGTGTCAGGTCTGATTCATCGGGGATGAATTGGAATGGTGATGAACATGTCCTAATGTGTGTGAGCTAAGTGTGTGAACACGATTTGGTAAAGGTAGCGATGAGAGGCCATGTAGGAGTACATGGTGGGTTGTCTCATTGCAGCCGTCCTCATGAACTGAGTTCTGTGTTGGTTGATCCATGACCAGTTACTACCATGCATTGGGCCCGAAACCAATGGACCCTCTCGACTTATTAATCAACATGATCTCTGTCCAGGAGTTGCAACTAGTTTCTGGTGTTTGTAGTTTACTGGAGGTCGTGCGCAGCGCTGACCCTCGGGGTGGGCTGTGACGCGGCAGGTACGTGGCACGGTGTACCGATCGCCCGTTTGGTGATGCGGGAACCCTGTACACATCGTTTGGGGCCGTGAGCGACACCCAGGCCGGATCTCCCCACGGATGGAACCCAAATAGGCGATAAACCTGGATGAGAGACTTGTGTGGTTAGTTAGGTCGTGGCCGACACCCTCGCTGGGCCTCCTCTTGAAGGTTGCCGAGTACATGTCGTGTAGACGACGGTAAGTGGTGAGAGCGTGTGTGAAGAAGTACACCCCTGCAGGGTTAAATATAATCTATTCGAATAGCCGTGTCCGCGGTAATGGACTTCTGGGTTGCCTATTACAGTTCATAGACAAGTGAAAGTGGATACTCTAAAACGCGCAAGATAAGCGTGAGTGCTATGGATGGCCTTCTCGTAGGGAGACGGGAGCGGATCCATAGTGGTGTATTGATTGGTGAATATGTGGACTCGTGTGCGCCACCTCAAAAGAGTTACTTGCAGTCGTAGTTTAGGATAGCCACTGAGTCAAAGCTGGCTTGCTGCAGTCAAACTCCACCACCCCTTTGTTGATACTGATGCATATGTAGCTAGTTCTGATGTAAGTCTTGCTGAGTACCTTTGTACTCACGTTTGCTTAATTTATGTTTTGCAGAGAGACCTCAGTCTCGCTAGTGGTTCCGCGTGGACTTCGACGTTTAGCTTGTTACCTCAGCTACGGTCTTGTACCCTTGTAGGATCTTGTAGATAGTCAGGCTTCTCAGCCTTTTTCATTTGTAGTTGTCTGTACTCAGACATGTTATGCTTCCGTTGCCTGTATGCTCTGTATGTTGGGTCATGTGACCTCTGATTGTTATAAATGCTATGATGGCTCTTCTGGGCCTTTATCTATATGAGTTGTTGAGTTATGTTGTGATGCCTTGTTGTACAGCACATACTTGCATGTTATGCGTACGTGTAATGTGTATTGCTATGTGTGGGATCCGACACCTAGTTGTTTACCTTTGGTAGCCTACCTTACAGGGAAATGTCTCCTAGTGCTTCCACTGAGCCTTGGTAGCTTGCTACTGCTACGGAACACTTAGGTTGGCCGGCATGTGTCCTTCTTCGTTCCTGTGTCTGTCCCTTAGGGGAAATGTCACGCGTTGTTCCTTTAAGTCCTTGTAGCTTGCTACGACTTGGGTTCACACGTTGATGACCGACACGTTCGTTGCTGGGTCATGTATGCCTGTCTCTGTAATTTAGTGCCACTTTTGGTTTATAACTATTCATGTCGGCCCGGGTTCTCTGTCATATGGATGCTAGCGACACTATCATATACGTGTGCCAAAATGCGCAAACGGTCCCGGGCCAGGTAAGGTGGCACCCGTGGGGATACCGTGCGTGAGGCCGCAAAGTGATATGATGTGTTACAGGCTAGACCTGTGTGACTTAGGATCGGGGTCCCGACAAGGTAGATCATATAGACCGGCGAAAAAATGAAGCAGCCGATGCATTAAGCCGGTTGGGTTCCCAGCATAAACCGGTTCCGCCTAATACCTTCTTGGATGAGTTGCATAATCCGTCGGTGCAGTTACCTTCAGAGGAGGACTTGGCTGTTCCTGATCCGGAAGCACAATTGGTCGCAGCGCTTCATGTCATTCCGGATTGGACGCTCCCTTACCTGGCATACATGAACCAAGGTGAGTTACCAGAGGACGAAGTTGAGGCCCGGCAGATAATCCGGAGGTCTAAATCTTTGACCATCGTCAATGGAGAACTTCATCATCGCAGCATTTCTGGAGCTTTTCAGCGATGTGTATCACCAGAAGAAGGATGTGATATCCTTAGAGAGATTCATGAAGGGGATTGCGGTCATCACGCCGATTCAAAATCTTTGGTGGCTAAAGCTTTTCGTCATGGGTTCTACTGGTTGACGGCTCACGCCGACGCAGAGGACTTGGTCAGAAAATGTGATGCTTGCCAGAAATTCGCACGACGTGCTCATATACCGGCGCAGGAGCTGAGGATGATCCCAATTACTTGGCCGTTTGGGACTTGGGGGCTTGATATGTTTGGACCCTTCAAGAGATCCCAAGACAAGAAAACCCACCTGTTAGTGGCAGTGGACAAATTTACCAAATGGGTTGAAGCGGAGCCTGTCAGTAAGTGTGATGCAGCAACAGCGGTTCAGTTCATCAAAAAGGTGATTTTCCGGTTTGGCTTTCCACACAGCATTATAACTGATAATGGCACTAATCTATCCAAGGGGGTTATGGAGGAGTTCTGTCAATGAGAGCACATCCGTCTCGATGTATCATCAGTGGCTCACCCTTAGTCTAATGGCCAAGCGGAAAGAGCCAATCAAGAGATCTTGAGAGGCATCAAACCCCGGCTTATGGTTCCTTTGCAGATAACACCGGGTTGTTGGGTGGAGGAGTTACCTTCTGTGCTATGGAGCATCACTACACCTAACAGGTCCACAGGGTACACGCCTTTCTTCATGGTATATGGAGCTGAAGCGGTCCTCCCTAGTGATATCCGTCATGACTCGCCGCGGGTGGCGGCTTATGTTGAAGCGGATAATGAACAAGCAAGACAAGACGCCTTGGACCGGCTGGACAAGGAACGGGACATGGCAACAGCTCGATTGGCGATTTATCAACAAGACCTGCGCCGGTACCACAGTCGCCGGGTTAAGACCAGGACGTTTCAAGAAGGAGATCTGGTGCTCCGGCTCATCCAAGACCAGACAGACATGCACAAGCTATCCACACCTTGGGAAGGACCCTTTGTGGTCAGCAAGAACCTGCGCAACGGATCATACTACCTTGTCGACGTTCGAGAACATAAGGACTCACGCACGGTGGAGGACGAGACCAAGCGGCCGTGGAACATCGCTCTTCTTCGACCTTACTATACTTGAACCATAGGCTCCGCTTTATGTACGATGTATATATTATGATTAATATAATAAACCGGCGCCCCCGGTAAACCGGGGTATCAGCCATCCTTTTCATAAGAGTATCACATGGGGGCTTCCGTGGGCAAGGGAGTTTTCTATGGCCTCTTAAACCGGCGCCCTTGATAAATCAAGGTATCAGCCGTCTTTTCTGTACATAAAGAGAATCACATGGGGGCTTCTGTGGGCAAGGAAGTTTCCTATGGCCTCTTAAACCGGCGGCCATGTCAAGACCATCATAAGAGCACAGGTCTGGTTGCTTTGGCAATTTCCACATGATGATGAGGGGCAAAAGAGAGTTTGATGCCTAGCACAACTCAAACATAGGTCCCGACGAGCAATGCTCAAACGCTACTTGGGATCTCCTGATGCAAGTTCATCAACGAGTTGAAAACTCTTGTAGTGAACATGGCTTGGAAGCTTGGTGTATACACCTAAAACCCCGGATTAACCTGCCTGCATCAAGTAAATCACGCTGTCTAGGTAAACCTGGTATGACCCGTCGAACGTACACACAAGTCAATCCTTCTGGACCCTGAACTTGGTGACATTAATTTGATGATCATCAAGTGATTACACAAGTCAAATCTTTATGAGATTTTGAACATTGGTAGCATTTGACATTGATGATTTGGTTAAGGATTGCGGATCATCTTAACAGCCTTTGCTAAAATGGTTAATGACATTAGCCTGGCAGCTCATAAAAAGCCTTGAATTTGGAGCCTAGCAGCTCGTAAAAAGCCTCGACTACATGGTCTTATTTGCCCAAAAATTTATTTTTTATTTTTTATGTTTTCTCAAATCTTTATCTTCAAGGTCATTGGTTTTTCAACCAAGTCCATTGATTCATGACTGGATAACTACGAAGTTGTCACTACATCTATATTTACAGAGTTATAGTCTGGGTTATAAACACCAGTACTAGTTCATGGTTAAACCGGCGTTCAGTGTAACCCGGATCGGCCTTTATAATGACGCAGCAAAGAGCCAAGGGAGGCATCAACATCTACACCTTGGATTGCTCCTACCGGGTTAAGGTTTAAAAATACACTTAATCACATGTATGGTACATGCTTATATTCTATACACAATTCAAGCTATTTACTTAGATCATGTGTTTGGGCAATATGACCCGTCCGGTGATAAACCGCCAGGACACTTTGAGCATTGTTTATGCAGAAACAGGTAATATAAACTGTCAAAGCATTGCAAGTAGGATATATTTTAGAAGCTGCCAAACAAAGTAATGCCATGAAAGATAGTATGGGACAAAGACAGTATCTCAGCTATTCTATTACAAGGCACTGTTTAGGATTCTGCTTCAGCTCGCCGTGAAGACTGAGGGCCAGCCTGTTCCGGGTCTTCGACGACTTCTGGCAGCTGTTGGAAATCAGGGGTGCTCCGGTCAATCTTGGCAAGGGCACAGAAATATACTTCATCATTTATAAGTTCTGACGGTTCAATGTCAGGAGCGAAGGTATGCTTACGAACGGGTGGAATGAGATTTTCAATGTCATTGGACGGACGCTCCACCGCACGTTCTCCAGATCATAACCCGGATGATACCTTGACAAGCCCGCTTCATCAGCAAGCTTACTAGCAAGAGGCCGCATATCTTTGGTTAAGGCGCGAAGATCCTCAGCGGAGAAAGCTGATCCGTCCTCTTTCATACTTGGATAACCATTCATGGCCTCTGACGGATCAAAGTCAGGAACCCATGCCTTGGCCCGGGTTAAAGCCATTAGAGAGCCAACTCTGGCGGAGGACTTCTTCACTTCAACAATGCGAGCAGGCAAGATTGATAGTTTCTCCAGAGTGCCTTGGATCGTGGTTGGAGCCGGTTTATTATGGGAGACAGCACTGATGGCCCTTTGTGCGCCGGAATATAATTGCTCCACTAAAGTGTACGCAACCTTCAATTTTTTCCGCATATCATCCCCAAGAGAGTAACGCGCCTCCCTATGTACAAATGATGAGTTAAACCGGAACAGTGCGAGATAGCAAGGAACAGCTTATGTCAACAAATACTTACCAAGGATAGCAAATGTCATATCATTTATATGCTGCCTTAACCCGGATAACTCCTCCATCACCGGGTTAAGAGCTGCCTCAGCATCACTGGCTCTTTTCTCCAAAGCAGCCTTTTCCACCTCCCAAGTGGACCGTTCTGCTTCAAAATCTTTCTTGAGCTTCTCCATACTAGCTAAAGCAAGGGTAAGTTCCTCCTTGGCTTTAGTCGAAGCAGTCTCTTGGCAGGATAGGCTATTCCGGAGCTCAGTGATTTCAAAGGTCCTTCGGTTCAAGTCAGTCTGCCAAGGATAAAACATATCAGATATCTAAAGCAATTTTTTTAGACAAGTCCCAAGCACACAACAAGTTATACACTTGACACTTGGGGGATAATGTACGTTTGCAGTAAGCAGGAATTTTTTTCCAGAGAAAGTCCCAAGCATATAAAAAGTTACATACTTGACACTTGGGGGCTAATGTGACATGATTCTCAAACACAGGGGAAGTCCTGGTTCACCCGCAACGGAGTGAACCGGCCAGTGGAGGTTACAAGTGCAAAGCAAAGTTATTCTAGTCGATATACTGAAGTCCCGGGTCACCCTAAAGGTTAAACCAACACTTGGGGGCTACAATGGACTAAAGACACAGCTATAGGTCTCAAGCAGAAATACAAGGGAAAAGGAATTACCTCATATCTTCTTTCATTAAGTTCACCAAACCGCCCTCATGGTCACGGCTGGTGAATAGCCGGTTTAAGTACCCAGAATGGAGCTCCTGGGCACTAAGCTGGGCATAGCTGGACAGGTCGGTGCTCCACTTGCCCTTGTCTTTTTGAAGAATTTCTTCCTTGGCAGTATGTCTGGCCAAGATGACAGGCTCTGCTGGGGCAGTAAATCCAGTCCCAATAATCTCAACATCGTCCGTTGAAGTAGCAGTTGGCCTGGAGGGATCAGCAGCAGTAGGATTGGTGTGCACAGGGCTAGCAGGGGCCGGACTCACCCGAGCGGAGCTAGTCCGGACAGGGCTGACCGGATCAGCAGTGTGTTCCATGGGCCCATCCCTCGGAGCAGCAAGGTCTTCTCGATCCGTAGGGGAAGGATCATCGTGTGGAACTTCAATGTTTTCTTCTAGAGGATTGGCAGCTTCAGGATCTTCTGCCGGTTCAGAAGTGGTGTTTTCGACTGCCGGTTTATTTAGCTTGGCCTTTTTGCTAGGCTTGGGCATACTGAGAAAAGATTAAAAGGGACAATGAAAATCACAAGTCAAAATGGAGAGATAAACCGGATAGACTAAAAGATGGCTTACCCGTGAACAGTCTTGAGCACCAGGACTTGGGTGGCGGTTGAGTCGCCAGAGGATGATAGAGGAGTTTCCTGATAATTTGGATCGGACGGTTTAAGTGGTTAACGAAAAAGACCCGCTTTAGGATGAAGAATAGTTGGAGTAAGTAAAACCTCTGAACGGCGTCTTCGGGCCGGAGTGTGGGTCAGTCCGGTCAACTCGACCACATGACCACTGTGGCGTGTGGTGCGGCGAGCCTCATGTTGCTGCTTCTTCAAAAGAAAATTGGGATCCAGTTGAGCATAAGGATGAGAAAACGGATACTTCTAGGCTACCCGACCAACTTTGTGTGGCAATGGTTCTGAATCAGAGGAAAGAGAGATTACCTCAACTTCATTCGCTTTACTACCTTCAGCCGTGCCCTGGGAAGAATCATTGTTAATAGAAATACAGACAAAGGAAAAGTTAAAAGTCATAGGAAACAAGCAGTACCTCAGAGGCCGGATCATCTTCTTCTGCGTTTGAACCGGACGTAGCGGCAGGCTTCTTCTTATGTTTATTTACAGCCAAGCTCTTCTTGCGAGATGGCTTTGCCGGTTTGTCCTGAGCTTTCCTCTTCCAGAAAGGGTCGTTAGCCTATTTAAAAATAAAAGCATATTAATGTCAAGCAGTATGGACGGATGAAAACAAAGAGAAAGGACAGAAGATTCTCTTACCGACGGTGGTTTGTTATTCACACAGAAGGGTGCTAATCCGGTCCGGCTGCACTCCTCCAAAGGTATATTCAGCATCTTCTTGGCGGATTCGGTAACTTCATTATCTGGAAGCACCATTTCCGTGTGATGCAGAGGGTCCTTGGGATTGCCAGTATACTCGCACATTAACCCGGAGCGCCGGCTTAATGGGAGAATGCTCCAAGAGAGCCAGCAGCGGATAAAATCAACTCCAGTTAAACCGTTGGCTACAAAAGCCCTGAGCTTTGAAAGCTGGGGGCATATCGAGCTCGGTCTTGGGCGCTCAAACGTTGTGGGAAAGGATGGTCCACTGTCAGATGGTGGGAGTGATAACCCAGCATGGGATTTTCCCCTTCTGGTGAAGTATCAACACAATAGAACCAAGTTTGGTTCCAATCCTAGGGATGGCTAGGGAGGGTAGCATGAGGAAAGCTGACATCCTTCCTCTTCTAGATACTCATTCCGCCCAGTTCAGTATTCGGCCCGTCATGAAATTCAGTCCGGCGATTCAGATGGAAGAAGTCCCGGAATAACTCTACAGATGTCTCCTCTTGCAGATAGGCTTCTGAGAAGACTTGGAAGTTGTAGATATTAGATACGGAGTTGGGACCTATGTCTTGCGGATGGAGCTGAAAATCTGCCAATACGTCGCGAAAAAACTTCGACCCTCGAGGGTTAAAACCCCGGGCCAGGTGATCAAAGAAGACAATAATCTTTCCCTCCTTAGGCTTGGGAGGACACTCTTTTCCACGAGCTCTCCAGTGAAGAACCTCCTTCGGACCTAAAGCGCCGATCGAGGCCACCTTTTCTAAATGGTCCTCGGTAATCCGGGATGGGACCCAGTTGCAAGCGACAAACAGTTTGGCCACAGAATTCATCTTTGTTCAAGGGTGAAGGCTGAAAAATACAATAAACGATCCGGTTTACGATCTACACAGACTTAAACCAGCACGTTCTATGAAAGCATTGATCTAATTGGAGGTTTAAGCAGGGGACTAATGGTATCTATTGATCCGGAACAACTATGAACGTGACAGCTACCAGATTATGAAGTTTTGAAGGAAAAAGTTAAACCGCCAAACACAGGCAGGTGAGGTACAGATCTAAATCTAAACCGTCGACACAGGCATGTGAGGCGCAGATTTAAAATTGAACCGTCGACATAGGAAAATGAGATGCAGATCTAAAGTGTGGGAAACAACTTTAACACGAGCAGCAGTAAAATATGGATCTACAGCATATGGAAAATTCGAGATAATTCAAGTTATATTCAATGGAAACAGCAAAGGTTTCTTCAGATTCAGTCTAAAACTAGCATTATTGGAGGAAGTAAGATTGTGAAGCCAGAGCGGAGTCATGCGTACGGGGGTCGACCTAAAAAGTTTAACGTCTACGGCTAGGAACTACCTATGGAGATGAACTGCGAAGAACAGGGGTTCATCTGCGAGCTCCTGTGCAACCCTAGAACTGAGATCTACGGGGAAGAATGAGTAACGTACCTGAGTCAACGGAAGCGGAAGGACGGCAGCGAATCTCTGGACACGCTCAGGTTGATGCAGCGTCCGGGCTTGATGAAGACGACGAGCTTGACGGACGGCGGCGGAGCTTGAGCGCTGGAGGTCCAAGGAAGAAGAAAGCGAGGGGGAAAAAGAGATGGCCCTTGGCCCTATTTATAAGCCGAAGGGATAAAACGGCAGGCGCGGGAATCGAGGAGACCAAAAATTGGATATGGATGGTGCTGTCGCCTCGATCTTCGGAGCTTTAACGAGTAAGGTAAAAAACAGGTACATGCATTAAATGCGCGGATGGCGTCACGACGGTTTAAAGCGACCTGAGGAGATGACGTCATGCCGGTTTACAAAGCACACTGAAGTTGCAGAAAGGAAAAATCTGTACAAGACTGTGAAGGTTGACATGAACAGGTTCAAATCAATCTGGGGCCTAATGTCAGGGATATTACTACCAGGTATAAACCGGCCTGGAGGGTTCGGTTTACGTTATCAAGATCATATTATCAAAAGCCCAGTGGGGCGTGAAGTAGAAAGATTATAGCCCAAGTGTTAGGGCCCATGATTTGTAAACCGTCATACAATGTAACTTGGGATATAAGATAGAAAGAGTAGTGTAATGCCCAGTATGGGATTATACCTCCTACGTGTCGAGGCACGACTTAAAGGTATAAGACCATACTAGAATGATCTCAAGTATGGTATCTTTGCACGAATCATGTAAAAATAGGGATGAAATTGCAAAAGGATAGTTGGCTTACACTCGCCACGTCACACAATACATTACATAAGCAAATCATCATCCAAATAACATCACAGTTCTACTACAGACGAAGATCCAAATGAAAGATACCAAATACATAAAGCCACAAGGTCTGAATTGCCCCTAGTAGAAGCCACTACCGATCATCGGGATAGTGCACATAGTATCGACTACGCTCTTCATCGAACTCCCAGTACAGCTCGGTGACGTCACCTGTGTAGTTCACCATAGTACCTGCATCTGGAGTTGTGTAGAATCTGTGAGCCACGGAGGACTCAGCAATCCCGTTCTCGGGTAGCAAAACTATCTAAGCCTTGGTTGTGGAACAAGGCTGAAGAAAATAAAGGTTACAGCTGCACTAGCACTAGCTTACGTGTTGAGAGCGAGAAGAGAAGTGCCACGAGCGTTAAAGTGATCACGAAGTGACCCTATCTATGCACGTCAATCATAACCCCACCGTGTTCACTTCCCGAACCCCTTTCGGAAAATGACCATCACGGTTACTCATGCTGGTAGTGTGTTCTGAACATGGTGTCAAGTTTTCTACAACCGGATATTAACAAATTCCCATCTGCCACATAACCGCGGGCACGGCTTTCGAAAGTTCAAAACCCTGCAGGGGTGTCCCAACTTAGCCCATTACAAGCTCACGATCCGCAGAGTCGCAACTCCAAGGTGGGAAGGCCCGAGTATTCTCGGAATCCCGTGCTCAAGATATTCCGATTAAGGTAAAACTAATCCAGCAAATCCTCCCAGCGTGCCGACACCCTGATAGTAGCCGCGCGTATCTCGTCTCAGGCCACGACCGGATGGGTGATCCTACAGGTTTTTACCAGCCCTCGGGTTCCCCCAAGGTGGCCCCGCATAACCCCTAGTTTGGACCAACACTCATGTGGAGCACTGGCCCGGGTTGTTGATTAAGAAGAGGGTTTATAACTCCCTATGCAAGTTTTAGTTGTTTAGGAAAATGTAGTACCAATGTTGGGACTTGCTGGAAAAGCCTTAGCGCTAAGCGGTTTATCGAGGGGGTCCCATAACCCCAACCGTGTGAGGAACGCAAAATCAAGGAACATAACACCGGTTTATACGGTTCCTAGGGCGGCATGAGTGGAACAAATCACTAAGCAAGAGGCTTAGCCTTCCACCCATTACCAATATAAAGATGATTTAGTTTAAGAGTTTATATAGTGTGATATCCCAACAAATACTTCAACATGAAGCAAGAATATTCAAATCTTCTCCTGCAACTTGCAATGCTATAAGAGGGGCCGAGCGAAGCTTACTTAGCCAAAAAAAGGTTTGCTAGGTTGGGTGCTTAGACAGATTCATGGTTACAATAGGAGGCTGACAAACAAACATGGGCATCGAGGCAATGAGCTAAAGAGCGAGACTTCTAGCAATAGGCAAAGATAGTAATGATATCTGGGTCAGGTCATCTTGCCTGTCGAGTCGTCGATGGGATCGTAAGACGACTCCTCGTACTCAACCTCGGTAGTAACCTCGTTCTCGTTCTCTGTCTCGGCTCCCGGCTCTACTCAACACAAGAACACAACGAACACAAAATCAAACAAGGTGCAATGCACAATCAACATGATGCAAGTATGATGCATATATGATGCAATACATTTCAAGTAATGAAGCGCACAAGAACAACACAAGACAACAAGTTTAAATGAGGCCGGAATCCACATATAGCAAATCCGATGAGTCCTCATATGCATATGTTGAAAATGGTCCAGATCTGAACAAACCTTAAGTTAAAGTTGTTAAACAGCAATTTAACATGCACCATGATGATCTACACGAAATTCTAGTCAAGTTTCATATAAAGTTTGTTTAATTCGGAGCTACGGTCTAGAAGATATGAGCAAAACAAGACAAGCATGGCAACGATGCAAGATGCACCCAAACATCAAGCAAACACACTCCAAACATGTTAACAACATGATATTATGATTCTACATGCAAAATCACACAAGTTTCATATAGGGCACACTCAAAACGGAGCAACGGTTCAACACATACACACGAAACAAGATACAATGCAAAGCTGAAATTAACAGCCACATAGCAACTTTGGAGCAAGAAATATATACTCTATAGCACCCAAACATGGTGACAAGAAGCATGGATATAAAGTAGACATATCCTACAGCAAACAACTCCATTGGAGCAACTCCATAGGAGGCATGGATCAATAGGAACAAGCTACGCCAAATTGAACATGTTGTTAAAAACCTGACAGTTATACTTTATAGCAACTTGGGAGCAAGAAATAAATAAGCTACAGCAAGCCAAAAGTGCAAGTGAGGGCATGGATGGATATACAATAACATTTACAACAAGGAATGATCATTGGCCACTCCAAAACTAGCATGAATTTGACTAGGGCATCAAGCAAACATAGCATCAGGATATGACATATTCCAGACTTAGTAGAAATTTCACTAAGTATAAAACAGTTATGTTGGCATGGCATGTTTACAAGCATGTTTAAGTAACCTCAAGGCATATCATGGAAAATGGTTTGTACCACAGCAAAGACCATATGATGGAGATTCTAAAACATATTACATGTGACATGGGGACAAACACATCAATAGCAACGAGCACTTCAAATCAGCATCTCATAACATGTTTCATAACTTAACAGCCACATGCACTTTTGCAACAGAGATTAACATGGCAATATGAACCCTAACATGAATGCTACAGCAACCGTCATGTAGAGCATCTCACAATGAACATTTTGACATATCATTTGCTTCATTTGGATAAACATGCACCAAGTTATCACATCTCAAACATGGCATGAAAATAACAAGTTGCAGCAGTTTATAACAACTAGCACTCTTGCAACAGAGATTAGGACCTCTAGATGAACTGAAACATGCATGCCACAATGGAACAAAATGTAGAGCACATCACCACGATCATTTTGATATATCATATGCACAATTTGGACTTACACACAAAAAGATACAACCATGCAAAGATGCCATCAGACAACAAGTTCCAGGGACTTAGTGAAAAAAATAACAACCTCAATAGCGGATCGGGCGCGGCGGGGCGGATCGGGTCGGAAACGGAGCGGGTCCGGGCGACGGGCAACGGGTCCGACCCATTAGGGTTCGGCCCGGCGGCGGTGGCGATTGGATCTGGCGCGGCGGGCGCTGGAGGTGGCCGGCGAGGAGAGGCCGGAGGCGGCGGCGGCGGCGGGATCCGGCCGGGATCCGGTCGGGCGGTGACGAGGGCCGGCCGGGGCGGCAAGGGCCGGCGGCGAGCGCCTCGGCCGGGGCGGCAAGGGCCGGCGGCGAGCGCCTCGGCCGGCGCGGCGACGGGTCCGGCGGTGAGGGCCTCGGCCGGATGCGGCGACGGGGGAGGAGGCGATCGGGGCGGAGTAGATCGGCGGCGGGGGGGGTCCGGCGCCGAGCGCGGCGGCGGCGGCGCGCGCCGGCGACCGGAGCGTGGCGTGGAGGCGCGGGGAGGATGCAAGTTGGCGGTGGCGCGATGCGGGCTGCGGGGGCCGGGGACGGGCCCGGCGGGCCCGCGCGGTGGGAGGCGGCGGTTGTGTCTGGTGCGGACGGACACGTCCGGTGCGGACGGACACGTCCGCCCGGCACGGAAATCCAGGCGGCGGCTGGAGCTAGGAGGAGCCTAGGGTTTTGCCCGAAAATGGAGGGGTGTGGACGTTTTTATAGGCACAAGGAGCTAGGAGACTCCAAATGGGGAGCGGTTTTCGGCCACGCGATCACAATTCGACGACCAAGATGATGGAAGGGGTTGTGCTGGGTTAGTGGGCTGTTGTGGAGGGGGTCTTGGGCCTTAAAGAAGAGGTTCTTTTAGCAGACTAGGTTAACCGTTGGAGTACCAAACAAACTCCAAACGCGACGAAACTTGACAGGCGGCCTACACGTACCAAAACAACATCGCACGACAAGTCTCACGTCATTCCGGAAACGTTACACGGCCACACACAAAAGAAGACCTCGGGGATGCCATGGGCACGTGTGAGAGCGTCGGAACTCGAAACGGACAACGGGAAGAAGCGAGAGGAACAGGGTGCAAGTGACAACACAAATGCAATGCAATGCACATGACAACATGACATGGATGAAATGCACACACGCTCACGACAAAACGAAGAAACCAGAAATGAAAGAAGAGCCCAGAAGGAATTGATGAAGCCAAAGTTTCATATATTGCCAATATTGGAAAGTGTTACATCTGGGGCATTACAAGTAGAGATCGAGGCGGACACGTCTATGAGCCGGCCTCGGGCTCTGTAAACCGGACCAGGCGTCACCTCTTATATAAAGGGATGACCCGGCGACGGTTCAGGACAGACAACAGCAGCTCGAGACACAGGCAAAGCGGATTCGCTCCCTGGTCATCGAAGCCCTAGCAATACCACACCAAACTAGACGTAGGCTTTTACCTTCATCGAAGGGGCCGAACTAGTATAAAATCCCTGCGTCCTTCGTCCTCTTTGACCCCTTTAAGCTAACCCGTAGCAATGGCCTCACGACTAAGTCCTTTTGCTAGGACATATGTCGTGCTAAATCCACGACAATACCTCTCCGTCATACATAGTGACAAATCCCAGTCTCGGTTCGTGCCAACCCAACAGATGCTTTCGGAGATACCCGTAGTGTACCTTTATAGCCACCCAGTTACGTTGTGATGTTTGGCACACCCAAAGCGTTCCTACGATATCCGGGAGTTGCACAACCTCATGGTCTAAGGAAAGGATACTTGACATGGGAAAAGCTTTAGCATACGAACTACACGATCTTGTGCTAGGCTTATGATTGGGTCTTGTCCATCACATCATTCTCCTAATGATGTGATCCCGTTATCAATGACATCCAATGTCCATGGTCAAGAAACCATAACCTTCTGTTGATCAAGGAGCTAGTCAACTAGATGATAACTAGGGACACATTGTGGTCTAAGTATTCACACTTGCATTACTGTTTCCGGATAATACAATTAGAGCATGAACAATAGACAATTATCATGAACAAGGAAATATAATAATAACCATTTTAGTATTGCCTCTAGGGCATATGTGGGGACCCCGACTCATAAGTCGTGATCACCGAATGCACGTGTACAGTGATCCCAGAGATCAATGCTCACTGAACACACAGAAGCTGAATAACAAGAGTCTTACATCCATACAAACCGTATTACACAAATAGGACCATAATGGTCAAGTCTTACATAGATAAAGCCTCAAGGGCTGAATAGCAAATAACTCAAATAGCGGAAGTCTTCGATAATAGGTAGAACCCATGCCATCTGCCTTAACCCTACACGCATTCTGACTGGGATAGCGTCCTAGTTCGCATGTTCGTCTCCAAAGAACTCTTCATCATATTCCTGTTCTCTCCTGCCTGGCCAATAAAATAACCAATGGCAAGCCAATGAGTACACTGAATGTACTCGCAAGCAACCCAAGTGTGATGACAGAATAATTATGCAAGGCTCTACTGCTAAGTTGGCGGTTTTGCGGAAAGCTAGTTTTTCATATGCAAGTATGATCAACATATAACATGGACATGCATGTGTCTGCAACAAGTATCAGGCGGTCACAGACATTATTACCGAGAAGTAGTTGTAATCAACTCATGCTCAAGCTCATTGTAACTTTCTCACAATCACATCAACAAATCCACCATACCGTGTTGTTTCCCAGAAACTTATGGACATAGTCTAAGTAGCACCACCCAACTGTCCATGACCGTGGACACGGCTATTCGAATAGTTTTACACTCTGCAGAGGTTGCGCACTTTACCCACAAGATCCGGGAAGCTTTCGTGTCATCCACGACCCGCGGTACCTCAAGTACCCGGGGTAAGCACCCGGTCATCATATTTCCTTAGACGACACTATCATAGAGTCCACTCGTTGGTACACGGCCCTCGAGTACAAACAATAGATCACGGGACTTGCCCTAATTTCAATGTCACGCGTACCCGAAGGGACCAACGGTGTGTCCGGTGCCCTGTAAAAACAGTCATGGCCGTCTATCCAAGCACGACCCCGTCCCGGGAAAGACCTCAAGTCTTCCCGTCACTAGTAATGCGGGCACCATGCTAGTATCGACCTAAGTAATCAATAAAGCCGCATCCCATAAGGGGTAGTGTGGTTGCACATGTTTGGTTGGGACGATAGTCACACATAAATCTAATCCATCTCTGTAAACAACACTTTCGTCAAGCCTCGGCACACTACTTCTTCACCAAGTAGTGCCCGAGTTCTCATCAACTCCCAGGGGCATTAGTGGCACCCATTGGGTCATTTGCAAGTATGTCAGACCACACTTGTTTAACTCAATGCATAACCCTGACCCATTTTTGCGTAGCCAACTACTATAGCATACATCTATCTACTCCCACCCACATAACCCTCATAGGAAGGTAGGGTCACGTTTGATGCAAGTTTCAATAGTAAAGTAACAAAGGTAGCAACCAAATTGGTTTCCACCTCAACATGATTCCGATGCATTTGATAATAAGGTGCTATGAGACATGCATAAAAAGGTTTCTCGAACATGGTCAAAGGGTTGCTTGCCTTATTCTCCCGAGTCTTCAAACCTTCTGGTCCATCTCCGAGTATTCCGTTTATTTCGTCAACTAACGATGGAAACAATCATAATAAGCAACACAATCAAAGCAAAAATAAAAGTGCTCTAAAAATAGGAGTTGGACTCTTCTAGGATACCTCTGGTCATATGAAAAATAACCAAGGTGGTTTCATAGGTATTGGATCAATGAATAGTTTGGATCATTTCAATGTGATGGAACCAAGGGGTTTATGGATTTGGAATAAGTATACAGAAATATTTTCTTGAATGATGAGCCAAGGCACCCATCAACAAGTCATGATTTTAGAAGCATCTAGGAGTTGGTTTCACTGGATTTGGAATTCAAATGAATTTCCTAGGATTTTGCAAAGCTGATAAATATGAAGAAATGGCTCAATATTTGGTGGGGTACAGAAAGTATTAATAAAAATGTTCCAAAACTAAGTTTGGATATGACAAGCATCTAGGAATTTGAACCACTGCATTTGGATCAAAAATGAGCTCTCTGTGATTTTCTAAAGTTCATCACAGAAAATGAAATATTGGCATTTGATAAATATTAGTGTAGGAAAAGTCTCTGGAATACTGTGCATGTTGCACCATGTGATAGAGCATGATTTATGGAGCCATAGGAAATTTGAATCATCAAGTTTGGAGTTCAAATGAATTATTTAGGCATTTTTGAAGTTCACAGAAAAAGAAAAGGGAGAGAGAAAAGGGCTTATACCCTTGCGCGCAGGGCGAAGAATAGCTGCACCGCAACTGGGCCGGCCCAACTACACAGCCACCCGCAGAGCGCCAGGCGACGTCGAAGGCGCCATCGGGCCAGGCGTTTTCACCGCAGGGACGCGGCTCCCACGGAGGCGCTTCCACTTATGCGCGGGCCCAGCCCCTCGGTCGCCTGCAAGCGGGCCCCGCCTGGCAGGTTCGCCTTCCTCCTCCCGCTCGAACAGAGGTGAGGCAGGGGAGGCGCGGCCGAGTGCTCGCCGGCGTGGCCCCGTCGACTTGGGCCTCCTCCGGCGACGCTCCGCCCACTGGTGTGCTCAGGAGGACACGCCGCACCCACCCACATACTTCACGCACGCTGGGGAGGGCTGAAACGGCGACGGCTTGGGTGGCCGCGGAGGCGACCGTCGGCGGTCTTGGCACAGCGAGGAAGAGTCGGGGAAAGGAGGGACTGGAGCTTGGGGTGAGTTGGCGGTGGTGAGGAGAGAGTGCGGGAGTGATCAGAGGGAAGAAAGAAGGGGCGAGGCCCACGGATTTAAACGGCGGCCGGCGGCCCTGCTCCGGCCGTAGAGATGGCTGGAGGGCACGGGAAGGGCATTTGGCCTGTCGGGGAGGTGCACTAGAGGGAGAGGGGGCCAACGGAGCCGCGAGGGGGCTCGGGGCGGCCTATTTATAGGTGAGCGTCGGTCCTCCGAAGTCGCATGCGCCGGCGAGGCCCTTGCTGTCGTTGCAAGCCACAGGGGCACCAGCAGGCATGTCCAGGGCGTTCGTGGGGCTGGTCCACGCTTAGAGGAAGAGAGAGGAGGAGCGGGGAGGCGCCAGAGGTCTTGCGCGTGTGAGCGCCCCATTGGGGTTCAGGGTCGGCCGGTGCGCGTGCGAGCAGGGGTGAGAGAGGAGGAGAGAGGAGGGGGCCGACCGCCCTGCGTGTCCCGGACACAAAGGAAGCCTCGGGGGACATGAGGGGGGAGGCCCTAGGTGGTCGGGGCCGGTGATTGGGGGCGGCTGCAGTGCTCCAGAGCACTGTAGCGCGCTCCAGAGCATGCTTTTGGCTGCTATTGGCATTGCCTGGCGTCCTGGGTGTGGCCAACGGTGTCCAAAGGGTAGAGGGAGTAGTAAAAAAATGCACTGTGGCCTTGGATGCTCTGGGGAAGCCATTGTAATGAGGAGGGAGGTGAAGAAGAAGGTGAAAACTGCTGTCCAGCGGTGTGAATTGGGGTTTTACCCCCTCCAATGATTGAGCTGAGGCCATAGAGAAGTTACTGGCGGTAGAAGATGATCAGGAGAAGCTATGGTAAGAATTTGAGGTAAAGGGAAAAAGTAAAAGGGGTTCAAACACTGGTTTTGGTAAATTGGCAGAAGGTGTTTGATCATGTTTTGGGACAGCAAATGACTTCCAATTGGCATGGGACTTAACAGGATCAAATGTCACATATAATTAGGCCCCTACACCAAATTTGAGCTTATTTGGGCAAAGTTGCCAATGTAACTTTGGTGAACCCTAGAAATCAACAGAAATGGTTTCACCTTGTTTGAGTTGAGCTATTCATCTCCCCTTGATGCACCACTTGGTGTAGCATCATCATTTGGGGTTATGATCATGCTCACAAAGTTTGAAGCCCCAGGTAAAAAGTTGACAATGTAGAGTTGTTCAAATTTGAATTTGAACAGAAATGGTTTTGGGGCACTTAGACCAAGTTATGCTTCTCCAAAACTTGTGCTATTTGTCATAGATGCATAATTACATCATTTTAGCATGTGCACCAAGTTTGAGAGCATTTGGACAAGTTTGGCAATGTAAAGTTGCTCAAACTTCAAAATGGACAAAAATGGTTTTGAGGGGATTAGATGATGTTTCCTTGATCTTAAAGGCATGAGGCTTTATGCAAGATCATCAAGTATGTCATATATGACATGATAGAATTTCCCTAGAATTTTTGGAGAATATTTCCTTTGTAAATATTTCAAAAGCTTGAAATATCCAGAAAGGGTTTTGGAAGGATTAGTCCAATATTTTGAACATGACCATGTGTTGAAACTCTTATATATGGACAATATATGTCCTATGAGTTTCCCTGAATTTTGGCAAATATTTTTGAAATAGTTAAATAATTTTTCCCTATTAAAGACCATTTCTGGCCTTAAGAAAAAGCTTTTAAATAAAATATAAAAACAACTTTTAAAATTATAATTTTGTGGTTTCTGGGAGTCCTATTCCTAATAGGATTCAAATATACTTTTTGAAAGATTTTTCACACC
The DNA here is from genome assembly GCA_902687465.1 of Secale cereale. Lineage (NCBI taxonomy): Eukaryota > Viridiplantae > Streptophyta > Magnoliopsida > Poales > Poaceae > Secale > Secale cereale. Next base: position 637,454,238 of record LR738711.1, on the reverse strand, counting down.
CTAAATAAGGTACTTGCAGTGCAAACCTCAATTCAGGGGTTTTTGGAAAACTAATTTTAGAAAATCCTATTTGGCCAAAATGTTTTTATAAGAAAATTCTATACTAGTCTATACACATGGCATGATCATTGGGAAAAAGTTTTGGATCAAGGAGATGAAGTATAAGAGTTGGAGGATTTATTTGATTTTTAGAGCACTAGCAAGCAGCAAACAGAAAGTCAATCAAGCAAAGTCAAAAACACTCAAAAGTTTTTGTAAATCCACATTTTTAACATGATAATTAGCTTAAGAAAAGTGACATGAAAATCAGGGTGTGACAGCATATTTCCAACAATCTTTAGATCTTTCAATCGAATCTTTTAGTTTCTTGTTTTATCACTAGTTTAGTTTATAAAAGAAAACTACCAAAAAAATTGGAATTAAGGTTACCTCATATGCTTCATCTTTTTAATATCTTTTGTGAAAATGATGTGAAGGAAAATTGGGCTCAAGTACTAGAAGAAGAATTACATAGAATGCTTGGCACTAACTTGAATGATGAGCATGATTGCAATGTTGTTAGTGTGAATCCTTTGAATATCCATGGTACTAATGATGATTGCACTAGTCATGATGAAAATATCTCATATAAGCATCTTGATTTTTGTGGAGTGCATAGAGTTTGCAAGTACATACCAAATAGGGAAGATATATTTTGCAAGAGACATAAGTATTTAGAAACTAAATGGTTGCTACAGAGGCTAGATGATTGTGCTGAAAATTTAAAATTTCTTTGCCATCCTTGTGAACTTTGCAATGAACGTGATCACTTAAATCCCCAATGTGAATTGTTTCATGATCGAATCGTGTCCAAAAATTGTGATGACTTGATCTCCCTTGTGCATCATAATGAACTTAGTTTGCTTGCGGGTTATGAAGAAATAAAACGTTTAACTAAGGATCTTCCAGAATTTGTCCTTGATAAAGTTCTTGATTTTGATTTGGAGGAAATCTATATGTATTGTGCTGTGAATTGCATTGAAAATCCTTATATTGCCAATTACATAAAGTCAAGAAAACAAATAGGAGATGAATAGAATACTAATGAAAGGGAAAAGATTTCCCAATATCCTCCTATTATTTCTTATGATGAATCAGGTAACGAGGAGGAGCCTTCTATTCAACCAATCTCATTAATTAGGAGCTCCAAAAGGAAGATTAAACCCTTACCTAATATGAAGAAGAAAAAGAAAAGACGGAGAAGCAAAGATAAAAAGTTACCCCTCCCAAATGATGTTGCTCCTATTACTCATTGTGATGATGATAATTGCTATACTATCGGTGCTATCCATACTAATAATGATGAGTGTGATTATGCTTATGATATGAAAAGGCCCAAGATTGGGGATGCTATGTTTTATGAGGATGACATGTTTGAGAATATATTTGCTGCCATTAATGTTTGCCCCAAGCTTGGGATGCTACGTTTGATGAAGATGATATTTTTAGCCTCCCAAGTTTTAATATGCAAATTTATTATGATGATAGCATGTTTCCTATTTATGATGATTATTGTGATGACACTTATGCTACATAAAGTAGTGATGATTATATTTATAAAACATGTCATGATTATGATTACCCTTTTTCTGAACATTACTCTTTTAATGTGGAAACAATCTATAGTATTCAAGTCTCTTATGATACTCCCACTATTATTCATGAGAAGAAATTCGCTTATGTGGAGAGTAATAAAATTTACGTGCTTGGGGATCATGAAAATAATGCTTTATGTGATAGTTATATGGTTGAATTCATTCATGTTGCTACTGAAAATTATTATGAGAGAGGATCATATGCTTGTAGGAATTGCAATAATATCAAGTTTCCTCTCTATGTGCTTAAAGTTTTGAAGCTATGCTTGCTTTGCCTTCCTATGCTAGTTGATTATCGTTCCCATAAGTTTTTTACTTACAAAATCCCTATGCATAGGAAGTGGGTTAGACTTAAATGTGCTAGTCATGTTCTTCATGATGCTCCCTGTCGAGGGAAACTGTCCTCCCTCGAGCACCTATGGGACCGGAGCCCCTTCTACGTTGCGGTAAGGGAGCGGAGGGAGCACGAAGAGCAGATCGAGGGGCGCACGCGGGCAGTTTTACCCAGGTTCGGGCCGCGCGGACGCGTAAAACCCTACTCCTGCTTGGATTGTATTGAGTTCTTGAGCTCGGGAGCTTGAAGAGCTAGCTACACCGAGCGAAAGAGTTGTCTAGGTTCCGAACCCTTTCTACGTTGTGCATGGGCCTCCTTTTATAGCTCAAGGGGTCACCGACAGGTTTCAACGTAGAGGAGGGCAAAAGTGTAATGTTGGTGGTAGTTGTAACAGTGCGGGAATAGTGCGTGAACAGTGGATGAACAGTGGTCTCCACCTAACCTTGACAGTGGGGGACAAGGGCATTAAATGCCCGTCGCCGTCGACCCCAAAAGTGTCCGTCCATGCTCCTCCGTTCGCCACGACGGTAGCCTCGTCACCGTGGCTCGCCACCGTGTACCCCAGGCTGCACAGACATCCGCCACGTGCCCCTGGAAGGGCCCCAGGGCGACGCGTGGGCCGATGAGCTGGAGCGCGGGCACACAGCATAGGTTTCCCCGGCAAGCACCTTGTCGGGGTCTTGATCTTGCCGGGCCCGGAAGCTTGTCGCTCTCCGGGCCCTGCCGGGGCGCATGATGCGCCGAGGCATCTCTTGGGATATGTGTTCTTCGGTCCTCCTGGCAAGCTCCTCTTGCCAAGGGTCTTGTGTTAAAGTGATAACCTTGAGCCAGGTACGGCCTTCCCGGCAAGCTCCACTTGCCGGGGTCTCGATCTTCTGACTTGTATACTTTGTTCTTGAATGGCTTCATAAGGACCGAAAAGGTACTCGGCGAGCACGTGGTAAACCCTGCCGCGGGAAGCTGCTACTGCCCGTTCACAAGTTGGGGTACTAAGGTACCCCTATCTTAGTACACCGACAAGAGCCCCCGGGCCTGGGCCACACACGGTGCCGAGCGCTGTTGGGCCAGGGCCAAGACAGTGCACGGGCACGCGCGGCCCACGGCACGCCGTATCTCCTTCCGCGTCCGCCGCATCCCCCCCTAACGGCACGCGTCGATTGCGGCGTCGTGGGGGAGATCGTGGCCTCGTTCTTTAATGGGAAATGCGGAACGTCCCCCACTTCCCCCTTAAAAGCAGAGGAAGCAGAGGCAGTTCCTCTCCTTCGTCTTCATTGCGCTTTTCTTCTCCAGAAACCTCCGCTGCTTCTTGCCTCCGCCCCTCCTCCGCCGTCTTCCGCATCCGCGGCGCCGTCGAGCTCCTCGCTTCTTCCCACACCGCCTCCGCCATGGCTCTGAAGAGCGACAAGGCGAAGAGCGACAAGGCCAAGAACGACAAGGCCAAGAAGGAGAAGTCCGAGCAGGCGGCGAAGCTGGCCGCCCTGCGGAAGAGGTCCGTGGTCTTCGCGCCGAGGCTTGGCGCGAGGGAGCTGCGGAACAAATACTATCTGTTCTGGGCGAGGGAGACCAAAGCCCATCCCCGCACCAGAGTCTTCCCCGCCGTCGCCAAGGATATGTTCCCCGACGGGTATTTCTTCTTCGCTGCATTTTTCCACTGTGGACTGTGCCCTCCGTTTTCGGAGTTCTTTTGTGATATCATGAACACATATGGCCTCCACCTCCTAGATTTCACCCCCAACGCCATCCTTACGATGGCCGTTTTCGCACATCTGTGCGAAAACTATGTTGGGATTCATCCAAACGTAGCCCTTTTCCGCCACTTTTTTATGCCTAGAGTAGAGGCTGGCGCTCCCCTCTCCGGCGGCATCTCCTGGATCTTCAGGCTGAACAAGAAGGATTCGTACCTGAAGGGAGAGCTCCGCGGCAAGTGGGAAGAATGGAGAGCCGATTGGTGCTGGGTGGTGGAGGAGAAGCCGGAGCCATTCACTGCGCCGCGCACAACTGCCATAGTGCGTGGCAGGGACTGGAGCGAATTGGCCCCGGAGGACAACAAGCTTAGTATTGCCCTTATCAGGATTATTCGCCTCCGGGTAGCCAAACTGACCATCGGAGAGGTTGGGGCAGATTTCCTCCGCCGCCGCATCGCCCCCTTACAAGAAAGGAAAAGGGCCGCCTGGGAATTCGGCAATGCGGCGGATATCATGAGGCTGCGCCCTGGATTAAACTATAATTTCACTGCTCTGGAGTTGAAGGGGATGGTCCGAGAACTCTTCAAGCACGACCCGGCCCACCCGGAATGGTTCAGACCTCCCCGGGGAGTGGTGCCGCTGTGCAACAGCACTGCCCGGGATTCCTTGCGTGCAATGATGCCTGCGTATGACTCCCATGGCGTCATCCCCACCTGGATCGAGCCTCCGCCGGACGCCGTGCTGAGCTTTTTCGACAACTTGTCGAGACGCCCAAGAACGCCGAGGAGAACAAGGGCCTCACCCGGGCCACTACGGCGAGGGATATAGCCTACATCGCCACCAGGATGGAGGAGGCCGCCGCAGCTGCAGCGGCGGGTGACTTTGGGTACACTGTGGAAGAGGCACAGGCCGCGGACGAGGTGAGCCAAGCAGAGGAGGCGGAGATCCTCAAGCTGCTCAAGCTTCCGCCCGAGGAGTTTGCCGGGGTGCCATCTCTGAAATTTGCCGGGACGAGTGAAGTCGCCGGGGGAAGCGAAGTTGCCGGAGGAAGCGAGGTCGCCGGACATGGCGCTGAGTCCAGCGGGCCTGCCGAGGTGGAGGAGGGCGCCGAGGCTGATGAAGACTCTGGTGGATCCCTGAATCTCGATGACGACGCCTCCTCATCCTCAGAGAACTCCCCGCCTCCGGCAAGTCCCAAGCAGCAACCGAGGAAGCGCCTCCGCAAGGCAGCTGAGACGGCGAGGCCGCAGGCGCCCCGACAGGAGCCAGCACGCCATGCGTCGCGTGCCACCAGGACGAGCGAAGCCGTCGAGGAGGCGCCTCGCGCTCAAGCGCCAAGCGGAGGAGGATCTTCCCGGAGCGGAACGGGTGCTCCATCTGCCCCTCGGGCCCCGGCGACGACGGGGGCTGGGTCTTCACAGCCCGCAGCCCCGGAGACCGCCAAGCACCCGAGGGATCCTTCTCCTCCGGCTCCCCGCGCAGGAGCAAACCAGGCGGAGTTTGACTTCTCCGCCCTCAGCTCCGACGACGAGGAAGAGGAGTAAGTGCTTGTACTTCTTTAGTTTCTTTGATTATGTCTTGATTTTCCTTGTTGATTCTGATCTTGCTCTTGTTTTGCTCTCAGGACCCTGACCCAGCGGATGGCGAAGAGGGCCAAGATCCCTGTGGTCGAGGTCGAAGACGACTCGCCCGTCGCGGCGACTGAAGATGTGCTAGCGGCAAGCTTGCCGGATCAACCTGCTGCTCCGAGGAGCAGCCCCCAGCGCAGCCCCCAGCGTAAGTCTGGTATCAGACCTTCTGCTTGACGGGCGCGCTTGAGGTTATCGCTCGTACCGATATTTTTGTTGTCTTGTTTGTCTTGTGCAGAAGTGGAGCCGCAGCCGCAGGAGCACCAGGTGGTCGCCCCCGACGAGCCACTTGCTCCACCCTCCCCGCCAAGGGTGAACTCCCCGGCGAGGGAGAACGCTCCGCCAAGGACGGGCACCCCGCCAAGGGCGGGCACCCCGCCAAGGGTGAGCAGCCCGACGAGGGTCAGCACCCCGCCAAGGGAGGGCGCAGGCGGCCCTCCGCCAGCAGGGGCCACTACTCCGCCGCCAAGGGTGGATTCCCCGGTGAGGGAGCCTGTCGTTGAAGAAGTCCGCGAAGGTAAATCTTGTAGCTTCTTCTCCTTGGACTTGTCTTTTTGGATATTTGCTTGAATCTTTCTTTTCTTTTTCTTCTGCTAGATCCTCCTGCACCGGAGCGGATGGAGACGGAGGCCACCGTCGAGGAGGAGGTTCACGGCGACGACGGCAACGCCACTGCCGCCGAGGGCATGGCCGGAGCCGACGAGCCTGCCGTTGAAGAGACCGCCCCGCCCGCAGACGCCGCGGCTGGGGAAGGGACCGGCGACCAAACTGCTGGCCCGGAGGCAGCAGGAGCGTCAAGCGCTGCGCCGGCCGCCGACCCTTCCGCCTCTGCGACTGGGCAGGGCGTCTACCTGGAGGCCCCCAACGGGGTTTTTATACAAGTCCCATGGGGGTCCTCGTCTCGAGCCCCCGTGGAGGGAGAGACCTTTGACGGAGAGGTCCTCGCCTTCGCGGGGTTGAAGGTTGTTGAAGCGGCCTCCACCCCCGTCGCGAAGGGTAGCACGTCACCTTTCAGCTTACCCCTCCCGGACGTCGGGGGATGGCACAAGAGAAAGAGGCCCATGAACAGCCGCGGCAACGCCCCTCGGGCCGTGAGACAGAGGAAGTGGATAGCCGTGGATGAGTAAGTACCTTGTCTCACAGATCCTTTTGTGTTGCGTCCATCTCTAACTCTTCTCCTTGGGAATTCCGAGGGTACGGAGGCCAAGCTGAATACTCCTTCGTCTATTCCCACCGAGGGAGTGCCTGCCATCGGCCCATCGCCGGGAACAGGCGAGTCCTCTTGTACAGCTGTGAGAGCCCAAGGCGTGGAGGAGGAGTTCGGCTACGCGCTAGAGCTCACACATGAACGCAGCGCTATACGGCATGGTCTTCTCCGGGAGGCGACGAGTGCGCTGGGTCATCTTGGTGAGGAGCTAACTAACATTGATGCACACCTCGAGGCGGAGGGACTCTGCCTGGCGTGCGAGTGGCACCAGCTGAAGGTCGCTATCAACCTTGGGCAGCGGCAGTATGAGTGCACCCATGCCGAGGCCGAGGTGTCCCTGACAGCTTCTCGGGAGGCTTGCGCCCGCACCCTGGAGGAGGCCCAGGCCGCCGGTCGACGTCACGAGGCAGCGAAGGAGCGAGAGAAGGAGCTCCAGGCTTCGAATGCCGCCCTCGAACAACAAGTCCGAGCCCGTAGGGCAGCCCTTGCGGTGTTGCCAGGCGAACCCTTCATCAACGCGGCAGGGGCCCGAGTGCACGAGGAGGTGCTAGCGCTCGAGGCATTGGAGAACAGCCTGGAGCGTGAGCGACTGGAGGTGAGGGAGCGCCAAGCGTCCTTGGCCGAGGACGCCCTTGTCTCTCGGGAGGCGAAGATTCCACAAGAGATCAACCAGAAGGTGGAGGAGATTTGGCAAGCTTTGGTTGGTGAGTACCGCCGCAAGCTGTGGCTTCAGGAGGCTTGGTTCACGTAGCGACGAGCCGAGTTGCAGGGTCAGGTTGATACATTCAAGGAGAAGTTGGCAGTGGCAGAAAAGCGCGGGAAGGCCGCGGAGGACGCCGGGCCACTGCTGAGGCCGAGCTCTCCTCCCTCCTACAACAAGTCGAGGGCGCCTCGTCCCTTGTGGAGAAGGCTTCGGACAACGCGAGGCGCTATCGAACGATCCAGTGTGAGCGTTCCTTGATGATGGAGGACCTCAGGGTCAGGGTCAACCGGGCCATGTACACCATATGCGAGGAGAGCGTCGCCCGCCCATATGATGACGATGTTGCGAGCTACCTCCGCTTCTTTACCCAAGTTGTGACCTGCCTCGAGGGCAAGGCCGCGAGGATGCGTGAGCTTATCGAAAGAGAGGATTCGTGCCCTCCTTGGGCGTGCATTCTCGCGGGTCTTTAGCTACCTCCTGAGCGTCGACCCTGACTTTCACTTTAGCACGACAATATCCCCGTGCCGGGGGTGGCCCAGGGCGACCTCGCCAGCTGGGTGGACGACCATGTGGACGATCTGGTCCGTGAATTGGCCCAGGCCGATGAAGTGGCGGCTCTTGCGATCGAAGGGGGTAGGGCTGATGATGACGACGACTCTGGCGTTAGCGCGCCTGACTAGACTTGGGTCCTCCTGTCGTCCCTGCCAACCTGTAGGGTATGACCCCGTGGGGTGTGAAGATGTTTTTTGAGGGGTGGATCCCCTGTTACGCGTGAAATCATGATATGCTCCTTAATTTAACTCTGAAACTATATGCCGCGAGCTGGGGGCTCCGACTAGAGTGGTGGTCCCGACTTATCTTTGGCGCTTGCGGTCTTGATCGAGTCCTTGTCCTGTCGGGGCGCTCTTCTCCTAAGATGAGTCACTCGGAAGGCTCACGAGGACCCAGGCCGTCTGCAGTGTTTGCGGGCCTGCTCGGGGGCGCTGCATGAGGAGCCAGCAGCGGAATCGCGGCAGCCCCGCACAACGCGTGCCTTTGGCCCTGAGGGGGCCGTGAGGTTACTCGGGGCAGCCCCACAATGCACACTGTACCCATCCCCCGCTCGGGGGTCGCTCGAGGGGGTGTCCAGCAGGCATGAGCCATGCTTCTTAACACAAACTAGGAAGGCGAGAAAACATAGTGAACCGAAAAGTCCCCCCCCCCCTTTTCTTTGAACAAACACTCGGAACTCCAAACTTCATTTGAAAGACATCAAATCGGTTTACAAAAAGGGGCCAAGAGAGAGAGAGAGAGAGAGAGAGCCGCGTCCGGCGCCTACACTAGTCTTCCCACCAGTGCGAAGCTCAGTGCTTTCACTGGGTGTGGGCATAGTCATTGGGGAACAGTGTCGACGGCCAGCATGAAGCATGGTGCTTCCACTTGGACGTGGGTGGGATCCCCCGTGAGGCCCGAGGGCGGCACTCGGGAGACTCTGGGGCGTGTACAACCCCAACTCATTATTACGTGAGAGTGTCATGAGCGGAGATCTTCATGGGCACTCCTGGCGCCTGGTGCGGAGCCCGCTGAGTATCCCACGGCCATAGTTGGGGAGTACGGAAAACATGACATGACCAAGGGGCAAGGGGTTACACGGGCGACGGCCAGGCAGACGCATGCCCTCTTCCGAGGGAAGGGCTCGCCGGCGCCTTCCCCGACGGAGAGCCTACCTCTGGGCAGCGCGTTCCATCGTTGTGGTGGCACCCTGCACCGTGTGGCACGAGAGAAGCTCTGGCGCTAGGCTTCCGCCGCGCAGCTGAAAGCACAAGTGCTCCCTGGCTGATTTTGGTAAGTAATGTCAACATATCTCTTGTTGGACTAATACTTTTACCTAGTATATTTCAGATAAGTTTAACAGTGGAGTGGCATGGACAAGAGGATGTGGAACCCCTTCAAGATGCTAAGGACAGAAGATTGGCAAAAGCTCAAAGCTCAAGACTCTCCTTTTTCATTTTAGTGATCCAAGATCACATTGAGTCCATAGGCAAGCCAATACTATTAAAAGGGGATGAGGTGTTGCTTAATGGCTTGCTAGCTCAAAGTGCTTAGTGATATGCTCCAAAGCCCTCAACCACTTTTTCATTCCACATTTGTCCCAAACCTGAAGTCAAACTCGGCCCCACCGATTTGATCTATCCGAAGCCACCGAGTTCACTTGACAAAGCCACTGCCAAAACCCTAATCAGTTTGGTCTCGCTGATAGGGATCTCAGTCTCACCGAGATGGGATTACAAACTCTCTGTTTCCCTTCGTAACATTTATGTCTAACCGAAGTGAGCGATCGGTCCCACCGAGTTCGCAATGCAAACTCTCTGTTTCCTTTTCGTAACGTTACGGTCTCACCGAAAAGAGCGAATCGGTCCCACCGAGTTTGCCTGACCAACTCTCGGTCTGCCTATTACAGAGATCGGTCTCATCGAGTTTATGTGATCGGTCTCACCGAGATTACGTTATGCCCTAACCCTAATGAAATCGGTCCCACCGAGTTGATCATTACGGTCCCACCGAAAAGCCTAACGTTCACATTTTGAACTAAATCGGTCCGACCGAGTTTGGTAAATTGTGTGTAACTGTTAGATTTTGTGTGGAGGCTATATATACCCCTCCACCCACTCTTCATTCGTGGAGAAAGCCATCAGAACATACCTACACTTCCAGCATACATTTTCTGATAGAGAACTACCTACTCATGTGTTGAGACCAAGATATTCCAATCCCACCATATGAATCTTGTTCTCTAGCCTTCCCCAAGTTGCTTTCCACTCAAGTCTTCTTCCCACCATATCCAAATCAGTGAGAAAGAGTTGAGTGTTGGGGAGACTATCATTTGAAGCACAAGAGCAAGGAGTTCATCATCAACATACCATCTATTACCTTTTGGAGAGTGGTGTCTCCTAGATTGGTTAGGTGTCACTTGGGAGCCTCCGACAAGATTGTGGAGTTGAACCAAGGAGTTTGTAGGGGCAAGGAGTTCGCCTAATTCGTGAAGATCTACCCTAGTGAGGCAAGTCCTTCGTGGGCGATGGCCATGGTGGGATAGACAAGGTTGCTTGTTCGTGGACCCTTTGTGGGTGGATCCCTCCGTGGACTCGCACAGCCGTTACCCATCGTGAGTTGAAGTCGCCATCAACGTGGATGTACAATAGCACCACCTATAGGAACCACGCCAAAAACATCCGTGTCTCCAACTGCGTTTGCACACTCCAATCCCACCCCTTTATTTTCTTGCAAATTGCATGCTTTACTTTCCTTCGCTCATATACTCTTGGCATGCTTGCTTGAAATGTATTGTGAATGTTTGAAATTATGCTAAAAACTCCACCTCAACTCAAAGAACTTAAAAACTGTTGCCTTTCCTGTTGAGTGTCTAATCACCCCCCCC
>LR738711.1:637430537-637443547 GCA_902687465.1 Secale cereale | reverse complement strand
CCCCCCCCCCCCCCTCTCGACACCTCTTCTTCGATCCTCTCAATTGGTATCAGAGCTTTGCTCTCCGTTGCTTTGGTTTAATAACCATTGGAGGAAGATGGATGAGTCTATGATTGGGAGTATTAGACGTAGAGTACCTATGCTTGAAGGAGAATTTTATAAGGAATGGAAAAATGACATGCTTGAGATCTTCAATGAATATCATTTTAACAAGTACATTGTTAGTCCTCATGTGCCCCCATTGATCGTTTGAATCCCTCTTCCGATGAACATCTTGGCATTATTCGAAATCTTAGAATTGTTGATCTTATTACTAGAGGATTGCCTAGAAACTTGCTTGTGTGCTTAACAACTTTCAAATGTGCCTACACTATATGGAAATTCCTTGGGGAACGATTTCCGGACTACTCTTTCAAAAATCTAGATGTGATCCTTCAAAAGTCCATTGCTTTGAATAAGATGAACTCTAGTGATCCCAAATTTGGTGAATGTTTATTTGAGCTTCGTGACCTTATGCGTGCCAAAGGAGATGTAGGAATCATTAGTAATATCATCTCGGAAGTCATTAGAATTCATAAAGAAGAACATTGTCATGATCACGTAACTAACGAATCACTCTCTCCAGCTATTGATCTATCACAAGACGATGTTGAACATGGTTATTATGATGAGGATGATGATATTGACTTTGACCTTGATGAAAAAATGAGACATTTTGGTCTTATGGCTAATATTCGTGGTTACGCAGCCGGAGGAAAGGAATGGGTGCTTGATAGTGGATGCATGGATCATATGACTGGAGAAAAGGACATGTTTGATGAGATTGCTAGAAATGATGGTCCATGAAAGTATGTTCCCTATGGTGACAACTCTAAGGGTAAAGTGTTTGGCCTTGGTAAGGTGGCCATATCCAATGATAGCTCTATCAAGAATGTCATGCTTGTAGAATCTCTCAGATATAATCTTCTTTCTGTGTCTAGATTAGCTTATTTTGGTTTAAATGTTCTATTCACTCAAGTTGATTGCCAAGTCTTTCGTAGATATAATCATAATATGGTATTTACCAGCATTCATAGAGGTGACCTATACATTGTTGACTTTACTAAGAAAGCCCAACCTCGCACTTGTTTTATTGCTAAATCTTCTAAAGGTTGGTTGTGGTATTGAAGGTTAGGTCATGTTGGCATGAGAAATCTTGATAATCTTATTAAAGGTGATCATATCCTTGGTGTTAAAGATGTTATATTTGACAAGGATAGACTTTGTAGTGCTTGTCAAGCAGGAAAACAAGTTGGAGGAAGTCATCTCGTGAAGAATATCATGACTACGAGAAGACCACTTGAGCTACTTCACATGGATCTTTTTGGTCCCAATGCTTACAAGAGTCTCGATGGTAACTCTTTTGGTTTGGTCATTGTTGATGATTTTTCAAGATTTACGTGGGTGTTCTTTCTTGATGATAAATCACAGGTCCAAAAGATCTTCAAAAACTTCGCTGGGAAGGCCCAGAAACAATTTGAAGTGAATATCAAGAAGGTTCGGAGCGATAATGGAACGGAGTTCAAGAACACAAATGTGGATACCTTTCTTGACGAAGAAGGGATTTCACATGAGTTCTCGACTACGTACACACCTCAACAAAATGGATTTGTTGAGAGGAAGAACCGGACACTCATCGAAATGGCGAGAACAATGCTTGATGAGTACAAGACGCCAAAACACTTTTGGGCGAAAGCGGTTGAGACAGCTTGTCATGCTACAAATCGTCTATATCTTCACAAACTTCTCGGCAAGACAGCATACAAGCTTCTCACCGGTAACAAGCCCCAAGTTGGATACTTTCGAGTATTTGGCTCAAAGTGTTACACTCTTGACAAGCATCGTCGTTCAAAATTTACCCCAAATCTCATGATGGTTTTCTACTCGGTTATGGCTCAAACTCTTAAACTTACCCTGTCTACAACAATTTCACCCGAAAGGTTGAAGAGACGGTAGATGTGAAGTTTGATGAATCTAACGGCTCGCAAGTAGAGCAATTGCCAATTGATGTAGGAGACAAAGACCATTCAGAGGCAATACAGGACTTGTTTGTTGGCAAGATTCACCCAACAGAGGTGAACGAGAGTACTTCATCCATTCAAGTGGAAGCCTCATCTTCACGACAAGGTGAACCACAAGTTGACTTGGAGGCATCCACAAGTGGGACATGCCAAGATGAAGGAAACGAGGAAGTGCTTCAAGATGAACCTCATCGACCTCCTTCTCCACCTCCACAAAGGGACAACATGTGACGCCCGGATAGTTAAGCTACAGTAACCATCCGCTAATGATGCCACGTCAGCACGATTATTGTTGCTAATCCTGCGATGATACAAATCCCGTTCAAATTTCAAATTTAAAATCAAGTCAATCATCAAAAGTTTTCAAACTTTAAAACTAAAATGTTCTAAATGTGTCAAATAAAACATAGGCAATTATGGTGGAGGATCCACATCTATATATAGTAATTAAAAGATCTAAAATAATTAAAACAGTAGTTAAAACAATTAATTAAATGCCTTTTGAATTTTATAAAATATTAAGCTATTTTATTTTGGGTTAATGATTAATGTGGCAGTGGTGGTTTCAATAAAGCTAATTTAGGTATTCATAATATAATTCACAGAATGAGAATAAAATGAAGAATAAAATAAAGCAAAAAAGAAAATAAGAAAAGGAAAAAGAAAACAAAACAAGGAAAAGGAAAATAGGAGAAGCCCCACTATGCATATGGGCTCTAGTCCAATAGTGCACCAAAGCCCAGCCCGGTAGGGCCTTTCCCCAATCTTTGGACAGAGACAGAAGCCATGGCGCTCAGCGCGCGCCTGCGCCGTCCACGCGCCCGATCTTCTCGTGTCGTTCATCCATCGATGCCCCGGCAAGTATAAGACCTACCCCGACCCCGTGGACGAACCCTAATCCCCTCTTTCTTCCTCCTCGTCTCCCTCTCTCTGTTTGAAGCCCGCCTGAGCACCGCCGTCGCCATACCGTCTCCGCAGCCGCGGCCACCGGCCTCCCCTTGCTGCACCAAGAAGTCAAGAAGCATCTCCATGGTCGTCTCCTTCGCCCCCACCGAAGAACCCGAGCTGGACCACATTGTATGCTCGGGATCGAGTCGTTCTTCCTCCACGGCCAACGCCGCTCGTCGACGAGCACGACGCGTCCGTCCACTTCCGCACTCCCAAACCACGTCTGCAAGGCTCATAGTTAGCATCTCCATCGATTCCCTTCATTTGCTCTTCGATACATCGTCGTATGTCGTCGTCCCGAGGCCATGGCCGGAGCTCTGTTTTCGCGTACACATACGTGTAGTTGCTGCTGCCTGCTCATGTCCATGCCCGCGGCTACTATGCCTCGCCGTCCCACGCCCGCTACCGTCGACCCCTGCCTGCGCCGCCCAGGCCCCAGGCCGCCTGTGCGCCCTGTCCCGAGCCCACGCGCCTCAAGCGGTCGCCGCTGCTCGTCGCAGCCGTCGCCGGGCCGCGCTTCCCCCCAGCCAGGCCCCAGCCACTCTTGGTCGCCCCGCCCTGGCGCTAGCCGCGCGCGTCGCCCTCTGCCGGCGTCGCCCGCCGGCGCCCCTCCCATCGCCCGGCGGCCTATCCCGGTGGCCCGTCCCCTGCGCTTGGATGGGCATCGCCCTGGCCGGGCAGGCGCCCGTTCGCCCGCGCCCGATAGCCCTCAAGTGGCCTCCTGTGCCACTGGCAGGCGGGGCCTTTACAAAAAATTAATATAAATAAAAAAACAAATATAATATAATTAACTTAACTTAACTTAATTAAGTAGGTTTAAATAGACTAAATATCAGTTAGTCTAATTAGTCATATAATTAGTTAGTTCAATCAATGACACGTGGGCCCCACTGGTCCCACAAGTCAGTTTTGACCCAGTCAACCGCACTGTTGACTGACGACCTCAGCATTACATCATGCTGACATCAGCAGGCACTATTCTGGATAATGATAGATTTAAATAAATAAATAATTCTAGAAAATGGTTAAAACTTTAAAAATTAATAAAAAATAATCCGTAACTCGGATGAAAATACTTTATATATGAAAGTTGCTCAGAATTTCGAGACGCATCCGAATACGCAGACCGTTCATCAACCACACGTCCCTAGCATACCGAACCTGCAACTTTCCCCCTCTGTTTCATCCGCCCGAAAACGCGAAACACGGGGAATACTTTCCCGGATGTTTGCCCCCTTCGTCGGTAACACCTCCTACCGCGTTAGGTCACACGTAGCACCGTGTTTTGCCATGTTATATTTTGTGATGCTTTGTTTGCTCTGTATTCATTGTTTCTTCCCCCTCTTCTCTCCGGTAGACTACGAGACGGACGTCGCTGCTGCCTCGATCGCCTACGGTGTTGACGACCCCTCTTTCTTGCCAGAGTAACTAGGCAAGACCCCCCCATTGATCACCAGATATCGCCCATTCTCTTCTCTCTTATTCTTGCATTAGATTTGCTATTGTTGATAATTCAATAGCTCCTATTCTGTTGCATAGCCTGTCATTGTTGCTACAAATGTTGATACCTTTACCTGCTATCCTAATGCTTAGTATAGGATGCTAGTATTCCATCAGTGGCCCAACATTCTTGTCCGTCTGCCATGCTATACTATCAGGCCGTGATCACTCGGGTGGTGATCACGGGTATATACTTTACTATTACATACACATGATGATGATTCGGGGATGGGGGTTGAAGGGGCAGGTGGTTCCACACAGGTAGTGGTGGGCCTGGGTTCCCGGCAGCCCCCTGATGGTTACTTTGTGGCGGAGCGACAGGGCGGGTTGCGACCACCTAGGAGACAGGTGGGCCTGGCCCTGGTCGTTGTCCGCGGTTATTTCATAATAACACGTTTAACGAGATCTTGGTATTTGATCTGAGTCTGGCCATTGGCCTATACGCACTAACCAGCTACGTGGGAATAGTTATGGGCACTCGACGTCGTGGTATCAGCCGAAGCCTTCTTGACGTCAGTGACTGAGCGGCACACGCCGGGTTGGACCGCGTAACGTAACTTCCTTAGTAATGGAAGTTGCTAGGTCTGCTCACTGGCCGCCCTCGCTACGTGGAGGTGTGCATTGGGCGATGGGCCCAGACCCCCCGTGCGCTTAGGGTTTAGACCGGTGTGCTGACCTCTCCGTTGTGCTTAGGTAGGGCTGCGACGTGTTGATCTTCCGAGGCCGGGCATGACCCAGGAAAGTGTGTCCGGCCAAATGGGATCGAACGTGCTGGGTTATGTGGTGCACCCCTGCAGGGAAGTTAATCTATTCGAATAGTCGTGTCCCTCGGTAAAAGGACGACCCGGAGTTGTACTCTGACCTCATGACAACTAGAACTGGATACTTAATAAAACACACCCAGACAAGTTCCAGATATAACTCGGTGGTTGCTCTCTCACATGGTGATGTGCGGGAGGATCGCCGGGTTGGTTTATGTTATACGATGTTATTTGGTGAACTCTTCAGCTACTCAAGACGGAGGCTGCCAGAAGCTTTGATACTTGTTACATTTCCATCTTCCCTCTTCTTCTGCTGCAAGATGGAGATTACAGAAGCGTAGCCTTCGATTGGATTAGCTATCCCCCTCTTATTCTGGAATTCTGCAGTTTAACCCACATATATTACCCCATTACACATATATCATTGCATATGTAGTGTAGATCCTTGCTTGCGAGTACTTTGGATGAGTACTCACGGTTGCTTTGTTCCCCTTTTTCCCCCTTTCTCCTTTCTTCTCGGATGACGCAACCAGATGGTGGAGTCCAGGAGCCAGAGGATCCCGAGGATGTTTCTACGTGGAGTTCGGCTTCCAGGAGTAGTTAGGAGGTCCCATGCAGGAGGCCTTGCCTCTTCGATCGTTGCTACATTTGTGCTAGCCTTCTTAAGGCAAACTTGTTTAACTTATGTCTGTACTCAGATATTATTGCTTCCGCTGACCCTTGTGTATTCGAGCTTATGTATTCGAGCCCTCGAGGCCCCTGGCTTGTAATATAAAGCTTGTATTATTTTAATTTGTGTCTAGAGTTGTGTTGTGATATCTTCCAGTGAGTCCCTGATCTTGGTCGTACACATTTGCGTGCATGATTAGTGTATGGTCAAATCGGGGGCGTCACACAACAACACCAACAACAATGAATAAGGACAAGAAGAAGATGATGATGAAGAGGATGTTCCACCCCGACCCAAGCAAAAGCTTTCACGAGTTAGAGCAAGAATTGCTAGAGATCATCCCGTTGAGAAAATCTACGATGATATACAAACCGGGAGAATCACTTGCTCTAAATCTCGCTTAGCTAACTTTTCTGAACATTGCTCTTTCATATCTAACCTTGAACCTATGAATGTTGAAGATGCTCTTGATGATCCGGATTGGGTGAACGCTATGCACGAGGAACTACATAACTTAGAGAGAAATCGAGTTTGTACATTGGTTGAGAAGCCCGACAACAACCAAAACATCATCTGTACCAAATGGGTGTTTCGCAATAAGCAAGATGAAGATGGACAAGTTGTATGCAACAAGGCCCGTCTCGTTGCCCAAGGCTACACTCAAGTCGAAGGTATGGACTATGGTGAGACATATGCCCTCGTTGCTAGACTTGAATCCATACACATCTTACTCGCATATGCAAACCATCATGATATCACTTTATATCAAATGGACATTAAAAGTGCTTTTCTCAATGGTGAAATTTAGGAGGAAGTTTATGTTAAACAACCTCCCGGCTATGTTAATCCCAAGAAATGTAATCATGTTTACAAGCTTCACAAAGCTCTTTATGGTCAAAAACAAGCTCCTAGAGCGTGGTATAAATGCTTGACCAAGTTCCTTATTGAAAAAGGCTTTGAAATTGGGAAAATTGATTCAACACTTTTTACTAAAAGGGTTAATGGAGAATTATTTGTTTGCCAAATTTATGTTGATGATATTATATTTGGTTCTACTAACCCCCTTTTTAGTGAAAGATTCGGAAAGCTAATGTCGGCAAAATTTGAGATGTCTCTGATGAGTGAACTCAAGTTCTTTCTTGGTTTGCAAATCAAGCAAACTAAGGAGGGTACCTTTGTTTCTCAAATAAAGTATACCAAGGACTTATTCAAGAAGTTCAACATGCAAGAATGCAAAGGTATGACTACACCCATGCCTACTAGTGGACATCTTGACTTGACAAAGCATGGCAAACTGGTTGACCAAAAGGTTTACCATTCTATGATTGGTTCATTGTTATGTCTATGTGCCTCCCGTCCCGACATTATGCTAAGTGTATGCATGTGTGCACGATATCAAGCGGTCCCCAAAGAATGTCATCTTAAGGCTATGAAAAGTATAGTGAGATACTTAATTCAGACACCAAACTTTGGCATTTGGTATCCTAAAAGGTCTTCTTTCGATCTTGTTGGGTACTCCGATTCGTATTATGCCGGAGACAAGGTTGATAGAAAGTCCACTTCGGGTACTTGTCAATTTCTTGGTAGATCTCTTGTATCTTGGTCCTCCAAGAAACAAAACTCGATATCCTTATCCACCGCCGAAGCGGAATACATTGCCGATGGTTCATGTTGTGCTCATTTACTTTGGATGACCCAAACTCTTAAATATTATGGGATAAATGTGAAACATGTTCCATTACTTTGTGACAATGAAAGTGCTATTAAGATTGCTCATAATCCCGTGCAACATTCTCAAACTAAGCATATTGAAGTTCGTCATCATTTCATTCGAGATCATGTTGCTAAGGGTGATATCAATCTTAAACATGTTCGTATCAATAAGAAATTAGCGGATATATTTACAAAACCACTTGATGAGAAAGTGTTTTGCAGGTTGTGAGGTGAATTGAACATTATTGATGCCTCAAATTTGGAGTAGTCACTACTAGGAAAAGGGTTATAGATGGAATTATTACTAATGGCGCACCAGACATGTGGTGCGCCATTACTATATACTAATGGCGCACCATGTGTCGGTGCGCCATTAGTGTCCAAATACTAATGGCGCACCACACCCACGGTGCGCCATTAGTAACAATTTTTTTTTCATTTTTTCTTCAAAACTACTAATGGCGCACCAGTGGATAGTGCTCCATTACTAGTTAAAGTAGTAATGGCGCACCACATCCACGGTGCGCCATTAGTATTTTTTTAAAAAAAGTTGAAAAAAAAATCATTTTTTTTTCAAAACTACTAATGGCGCACCAGTGGATAGTGCGCCATTACTAGTTCAACTAGTAATGGCGCACCACATCCACGGTGCGCCCTTAGTATTTTTTTTCAAATTTTGTTTTAATTTTTTTTCAAAACTAGTAATGGCGCACCGTGGGTGTGGTGCGCCATTACTAGTTGAACTAGTAATGGCGCACCACATCCACGGTGCGCCATTACTAACTTGGCCCAATATTTCACCAACTGCAGCCCGCCAGTGGACCACCTTTTCCAGTTTAAAATAAATAAAAGGAAATGATGGAAATGTCAAAAAAATTAAAGAAAATAAGTTTCCCATGTGATATGTAATCTACTTGTTGGGAAAATTTACAAATATGAATTTTGACTTTATTTGCAAAATATCTCTGGAATTTAGTAAAACGGGCATAACTTTTGCATACGAACTCAGATTAAAAAGTTTTTTATATGAAAAATCATCTACTCGAAAAGTTACATCCGAATTTAACGGGGGGACCCTCGTTAAACATTTTCAAAATCCCCAAAAACCAAACAGAAAAAAAGTAACGGGGCTTTTAAGATCTAGAGGCAAACAATATCAAAAAAAATTCAAACTTACTAGTGGCGCACCGTTTGCTAGGTGCGCCACTAGTAACAGAAAAAAAAATTGATTTCGAAAAAAAAATTGATTTTTTTTTCAAAATATGATACGTAATATGACCGGGAAGTTTGAAATATATTTTCAAAATTTCATCATACTCATGAACATGAACAAACTCCTAGACATCAAGAAGGGTTAATAGGATTGATATGATAGATATATCAACAAGCGCCTGTGAAGTGAGCTGATGCTGGGGTTGGATAGAACTTTGAAGTTAAGCGTGCTCGGGCTGGAGTAGTGTGAGGATGGGTGACCTTCTGGGAAGTTTGACCATAGAGTGCAATTTGACTTGAGATTAAGCAAATTGACCCCAGATTAAGCCATAATAACCTGAGATTAAGAAGAAGAAAATTTAAAAAAAATTGAAAAAACAATTTGAAAAAAAAAATCTGAAAAACAATTACTAATGGCGCACTTCTATATAGTGCGCCATTAGTATGCCAAAGCACCTGGGTATATATGGCCCCCTGGGAGGCATGCTAATGGCGCACCGTGGCCTATACTAATGGCGCACCATTGGTGCGCCATTAGTATCTGGTACTAATGGCGTGGCACTAATGGCGCACCAGTAGTGCGCCATTAGTAGGCAAAACTGGTGCGCCATTAGTAGGCCTTTTCCTAGTAGTGAGTAACTCATTTTTGGATACATGCAAGGCATAAGCCTTTGACTAATCCTTGATATTTCTCTTATGATGATGATCACTTGTCTTGGATCTATTTGTACCCTTGCATGCTATCTAACCCTTGTAGGAACTTGGATGAACCCAAATCTATGAGATTGCAACTCACTCATATCCTAAGCAATCTCTACATCACCAAGTTTCTACGATACGGTGGTTGAACTCAAGGAAGCATGAATCCTTTTAACATATCCTTTGACAATTTCTCTATATCAAATTTCGTCTGGTATCAAACATTCATGATTATCATTTTGGATACACAAGTGCTCTTCCTTGCAAATCTAACCCATGAAGGAAGATGAACTCAAATTACATGTGGTGCTCCCAATTCTTGATGGGCTACATCAACCTTGAGCATCCCACACAAGTTCAACTACATGATCAAGATCAACATCACCACCCAAGGTATGATATTCCATCTTAGAGAAGCTTTACCCCAAGACATGAGGTCAAAGCAACTCAACAAGATGTGAATACATCAAAATTCTTAAACGAAAAATGCCAACCCCATTTTGAGCTTAAACGAGTATAACCCATGATCAAGTGCTCTCACTTGACTCCTAAGTCAATATACTCTAACATAGGTGACTCTGTCGCCGACCAATTCTAGATGAAGTTCTCTAGGGTTTCTTTGTGCTCTTGCATTTGACTTTTGCATGCTTGTTCCCCTTTCAAAAAAACTTCATCTAGATTTCTTGTTTTCTCTCTGCATTCAATCCATTACAAATATTTTAGTTAATTCCTTGCAAATCTTTGTGAGATCTTATTTGCCTAAGTGAGCTGAGTTGACAATTGCTCTCTCTGTGTTGAACTCGGACACACCGGTTTATCTCTTTCGGTCAAACCGAACCACCTCGGTGCCACCGAAGAAAACAACTCGGTGTTACCGATTTCAATGCTGAGGAGACACGTTGCCTTTTGCATCCTGCATATTTGTTCCAACTCAACTCAATGATTCTTTACCTCTATAAGCATCACATTCTATATGTTGCTTTGTACTGTGACTCAAGGACCAAACCTACTTGACTCATAATCCAGAAGAGCCCTTCTTGGAAATTGATGTCAAAGGAGGAGAGAGATCACATCAAAGCTTACTCACACCAAAGTGAGAGAGAGACCCTATGGGAGAGAGATATTTCTTAGTCCTCCCAGATGCTTGGTATTAAAAGAGGAGAGAAGTCACATGTCTTCTAGAGGGGAAAGACATGTCAATATTTGTGATGACTATTTGTCTTGCTCTGACTTTCTTTATCTATCTTCTCCCATTATCAAATACAAGATTCAGGGGGAGAAAGACATCTAAGGGAAGGAAATCTTCAAATTCATTGCATATCTTTCTGGGGACATGTTTATACTCAATAGAGTACCTAGTACGCAGTCACTACATGTCATCCCAATCTTGGTACTCTTGTGGTTTGCTATTCTTGATCTGTTTAGTAGATGTTTCTGTTTTATCTAACCTTGTTTACTCAGGTTCATCTCTTCCAAAGCTAGCTCATGACCACAATGTAAGTATATGCATCACACTCATGTGCATGATGATCTCTTGTTTATGTACATATTGTTTGCAAGAAGGACTCATGAACATGAAGGTACATTTTTTATATCCATTTCCTCTGATGCATACGGCCAAGATACATGTAACTCATTGCTTGCTCTGACATGCTAATGCATTCACATGCGTTTATATTCCATATTTACATGATTGCATACATGTAGGGGGGGCCTATGAATGTTACATGTCTTTCCAAAGCTTTACTTGCTATTCTCTATATATTTATCTAAATCTTTGATGTATGTTGTCATCAATTACTAAAAAGGGGGAGACTGAAAGCACAAGTGCTCCCTGGGTGATTTTGGTAATTAATGTCAACATATCTCTTGTTGGCCTAATACTTTTACCTAGTATATTTCAGATAAGTTCAACAGTGGAGTGGCATGGACAAGAGGATGTGGAACCCCTTCAAGATGCTAAGGACAGAAGATTGGCAAAAGCTCAAAGCTCAAGACTCTCCTTTTTCATTTTAGTGATCCAAGATCACATTGAGTCCATAGGAAGGCCAATACTATTAAAAGGGGATGGGGTGTTGCTTAATGGCTTGCTTGCTCAAAGTGCTTAGTGATATGCTCCAAATCCCTCAACCACCTTTTCATTCCACATTTGTCCCAAACCTAACGTCAAGCTCGTCCCCACCGATTTGATCTATCCGGTGCCACCAAGTTCACTTGACAAAGCCACTGCCAAAACCCTAATCAATTCGGTCTCACCGATAGGGATCTCGGTCTCACCGAGATGGGATTGCAAACTCTCTATTTCCCTTCGTAACATTTCGGTCTAACTGAAGTGAGCGATTGGTCCCACCGAGTTCGCAATGCAAACTCTCTGTTTCCTTTTCGTAACATTTCGGTCTCACCGAAATGAGCGAATCGGTCCGACCGAGCTTGCGAGACCAACTCTCTGTCTGCCTATTACAGTAATTGGTCTCACCGAGTTTATCTGATCGGTCTCACCGATATTACGTTATGCCCTAACCCTAATGAAATCGGTCCCACCGAGTTGATCATATCGGTCCCACCGAAAAGCCTAACGTTCACATTTTGAACAAAATCGGTCCGACCGAGTTTCATGATTCAGTCACATCGAGTTTGGTAAATTGTGCGTAACGGTTAGATTTTGTGTGGATGCTATATATACCCCTCCACCCACTATTCATTCATGGAGAAAGCCATCAAAACATGCCTGCACTTCCAGCATACATTTTCTGAGAGAGAACCACCTACTCATGTATTGAGACCAAGATATTCCAATCCTACCATATGAGTCTTGATCTCTAGCCTTCCCCAAGTTGCTTTCCACTCAAATCTTATTTCCACCATATCAAAATCTATGAGAGAGAGTTGAGTGTTGGGGAGACTATCATTTTAAGCACAAGATCAAGGAGTTCATCATCAACACACCATCTATTACCTTTTGGAGAGCGGTGTCTCCTAGGTTGGTTAGGTGTCACTTGGGAGCCTCTGACAAGATTGTGGAGTTGAACCAAGGAGTTTGTAAGGGCAAGGAGATCACCTACTTCGTGAAGATCTACCCTAGTGAGGCAAGTCCTTCATGGGTGATGGCCATGATGGGATAGACAAGGTTGCTTCTTCGTGGACCCTTTGTGGGTGGAGCCCTCTGTGGACTTGCATAGCCATTACCCTACGTGGGTTGAAGTCTCCATCAATGTGGATGTACGATAGCACCACCTATCGGAACCACGCCAAAACCATCTATGTCTCCAACTGCGTTTGCACACTCCAATCCCACCCCTTTACTTTCTTGCAAATTGCAAGCTTTACTTTCCGCTGCTCATATACTCTTGGCATGCTTGCTTGAAATGTATTGTGACTGCTTGAAATTATGCTAAAAACTCTACCTCAACTCAAAGAACTTAAAATCTGCTACCTTTCCCGTTGAGT
>LR738711.1:637402902-637430481 GCA_902687465.1 Secale cereale | reverse complement strand
AGACACCTCTTCTTCGATCCTTTCAGTAGCCCCCGAGGTGCATCGCCGCGGGCATGCCATGGTCCTCCTGCGATCCAAAGTTAGCGTAATTGTGTCCCAAAGATGTTGGCCGTACCCTGCGGATGTCGATGCCGAAGGTGCCGGCTAGGCGTCGGGGTGGCTCACTGGGGGCTTCGGCTTTGCGTGGCCTTGGCGGTCCAGATGCCGAGGCAGGTGATGGGAACATGCGTGAGTTTCCCCTTTGTTGGCACAACAAGTCCATCAGTAATTCCTGCTCGTCCTCGAGTAGGTAAATGATAAAGAAAGAATTTTTGATGTGGAATGCTAACCAATATAGTTATTCAATGTAATTCTCTTAATTGTGGCATGAATGTTCAGATCTTAAAGATTCAAGATAAAAGTCTATATTGATATAAGAAATAACAATACTTCAAGCAATACTAACAAAGCAATCATGTCTTCTCAAAATACTATGGCTAAAGGAAGTTATCACTACAAAATCATATGGTCTGGCTATGCTTCCTCTTCATCACAAAAAATATTCATATCATGCACAACGCCGATTTCAGCCAAGCACTTGTTTTCATACTCTATTCTTTTCAAACCTTTCAACTTTCACGCAATACATGAGCGTGAGCCATGGATATAGCACTATGGATGGAATATAAGTGGTTGTGGAGAAGACAAAAAAGAGGAAGATAGTCTCACATCAACTAGGCATATCAACGGGCTATGGATATGCCCATCAATAGATATCAATGTGAGTGAGTAGGGATTGCCATGTAACGGATGCACTAGAGATAAATATGAATGAAAGCTCAACAAAACAAACTAGTGGGCGGGCATCCAACCTGCTTGCTCACGAGGACCTAGGGCATTTGAGGAAGCCCATTGTTGGAATATGCAAGCCAAGTTCTATAATGAAAATTCCCACTAGTATATGAAAGTGACTAATCATGAGACTCTCTACAATGAAGATCATGGTGCTACTTTGAAGCACAAGTGTGGAAAAAGATAGTAGCAATTGTCCCTTCTCTCTTTTCTCTCATTTTTTTGGAGGGGCTTTTCTCTTTTTTTTTTGCCCCTCTCTATATTTTTTGGGCCTTCTCTTTTTTTTTATTGGCCTTTCCTCACACGGGACAATGCTCTAGTAATGATGATCATCACACTTTTTGTTACAACTTGAAATTACAACTCGATACTAAAACAAGTATTACTCCACATGAATGCCTCCGGCGGTGTACCGCCATAAGCAATGAATCAAGAGCGACATATATGAAAAATTATGCATGGTGGCTTTGCCACAAATACGATGTCAACTTCATGATCATGCATGGCAATATGACAATATGATGCGTGTCATATGAACGGAACGGTGGAAAGTTGCATGGCAATATATCTCGGAATGGCTATGGAAATGGCATGATAGGTAGGTACGGTGGCTGTTTTGAGGAACAATATGGTGGCTATTTTGAGGAAGGATATATAGTGGGTTTATGGTACCGGCGAAAGTTGCGCGGTACGAGAGAGGCTAGCAATGGTGGAAAGATGAGAGTGCGTATAATCCATGGACTCAACATTAGTCACAAGAACTCATATACTTATTGAAAAAATCTACGAGTCATCAAAAACAAAGCAATCAACGCATGCTCCTAGGGGGGAGGTTGGTTGGAGTTAACCATCGTGCGCCCCCGACATCCACACAAAGGTTGGCACTCTACAAATACCTCATGCTCTAACTTCGTCACATAGCGGTTCACCATACGTGCATGATACGGGAATCACTAACCTTAACACAAGTATTCTTCAATTTCATAATAACTTCACTAGCATGACTCTAATATCACTATCCTCATGTCTCAAAACAATTATCAAGCATCCAACATCTCATTCTATTCAATGCAATTGGTGTGAAATTTTTTACTACATTCACATTGGATGTTTATCATGTGAAGACTAGTTTCTTTAGCCTAAACATATTATCATGCTGTTTTAATAGACTCTCAAATAGATATAAGTGAAGCATGAGAGTTCAACAATTTCTACAAAATATTACCACCACCATGCTCTAAAAGATATAAGTGAAGCACTAGAGCAAAAACTATTCAACTCAAAAGATATAAGTGAAGCACATAGAGTGTTCTAATGATTTCTAGGCCATATTTAACTCTCTCAAATAGGTGTGTCCAGCAAGGATGATTGTGGAAAGCTAACAAGCAAAGAATCAAATTATACAAGACGCTCCAAGCAAAACACATAGCATGTTGCGAATAAAAATATAGCTCCAAGTATAGTTACCGATGGATGAAGACGAAAGAGGGGATGCCTTCCCGGGGCATACCCAAGCTTAGGCTTTTGATTATCTTTATTTTACTTGGGGTGCCATGGGCATCCCCAACCTTGGGCCTTTGCTACTCCTTGTTCCATAGTCCATCAAAGCAATACTCGAAACTTGAAAACTTCACAACACAAAACTTAGACAAAAATTCTCGTGAGCTCCGTTAGTAATAGAAAGCAAACCACCACTCAAAGGTACAGCAAGGAATCCATTCTTTGTTTATATTGGTGTTAAACCTACTGTACTCCAAGTTCTCTATGATTCATATCCTCCAATATTACTCATAGATGCATCGGAATAAGCAAACAACACACGAAAAACAGAATCTGTCAAAAACAGAACAGTCTGCAGTAATCTGCTGGGTTCGCCTACTTCTGGAACTCCAAAAAATTCAAATTAAATTGGTAAATTTTCGTAATTTGTCTACCAATCAGCAGCAAAAATAATCAACTAAAAATTAAGATCCAGTAAAATCTGAAGACTACTTTAGCTAGTGCTAACGATTCTGTTTTTCACAGCAATATCAAATAAACTTCACACAAGTCCTACCAAAGGTTCTACTTGGCACAAACACTAAACAAAACATGAAAACACATCTAATCAGAGGCTAGATGAAATATTTATTCCCTAACAGCAACAAAAGCAAAAAACATAAAATTTGGTTGCCTCCCAATAAGAGCTATCGTTTTACGCCCCTAGCTAGGCACGATACAAGATAAATCTAGGGATAGCCATAGTGGTACGATATGTCGCGAAAGCTCATCTCATATTCCCTATGTTCAGCAGCAAGCTTCCTTTGTGGCAAGCAAAAGTAATCAAAAGGGCTAAATTTAATGGGACAAAAGTCCCCTACATCAATCTCGGGAGGAACAGGTTCCTCCGTTGGCCCTTTGTAGTGGATGACCAATTCATCATTAGAGGCATTCTTTTGGCAGAAGGCCATAAGCCTTCGTTCAAGGGAGAAGCCTAACCCATTATTTTGAACAGCAAAGTCATCGTTTATCTCAGAAATTCTATCAATCAAGATCTCAACATGAACCTTTTTTCTAAGGTTTTCATTAAAAGCAACATGATCAGGAGATCGTAAATGCATAAGGTCTTCTTGATTGAAAAAGATAGCCTCTATAGGAGGTCGACCGGCATCTACTCCATAATGAGCAAAGATTTCTCTAGCCTCTTTCATGATATATCTAAATTCACAAGCCAAAAAGATAGTAGCAGCACGCTTAACGGAAGAATGCTCAATATTGGAGAACTCCAAAAATACTCTCTGAATGCAGGGATGCATATGGATAAATTGCCTTTCAATTTATACTATGAGCATAGATACAGCATCCGCAAGGCTACTAGTTCTGTGAAGAATAGAGCCACCCATAGTGGGCAAAGCACCGGCACAAGTAAAGAAGTCTTGAAGAACCCCTTTTCCAATAATATTGCCACTACCAACCCAGAACTTCTTAACATGTAAAGTGGTAGGTTCATCCGGGGGGTCAACATGAACGTTGCCCTCGGCGTTGCTACCCTTATCGATAAAATCGTCCCCCATCTCAGACATGAGGGCAAGCAAGCACGCAACACACAAGCAAACAAGAAGCAAGCGAACGATAAACACACAGCGGAAGAAGGGCGAATAAAACGGCAAGGGTGAA
Source organism: Secale cereale (assembly GCA_902687465.1). Taxonomy (NCBI): domain Eukaryota; kingdom Viridiplantae; phylum Streptophyta; class Magnoliopsida; order Poales; family Poaceae; genus Secale; species Secale cereale. The sequence goes on along the minus strand of LR738711.1, from coordinate 637,426,494 downwards.
GTGGGGGAGAGGAAAACGAGAGGCAAATAAATGTAATGCGAAGGATAAGGGTTTGTGATAGGTACTTGGTATATGACTTTTGCGTAAGCCTCCACGGCAACGGCGCCAGAGATTCTTCTTGCTACCTCTTGAGCTTGTGTTGTATTCCCTCAAAGAGGAAAGGGAGATGCAGCACACTAGCGTAAGTATTTCCCTTAGTTTTTGAGAACCAAGGTATCAATCCAGTAGGAGACTACGTGCGAGTTCCTCGCATCTGCACAAACAAATAAGAACTTCGCAGCCAACGCGATAAGGGGTTGTCAATCCCTTTACGGTCACTTACGACAGTGAGATCTGATAGAGATGATAATTATATTTTTGGTATTTTTGGTTTAATAAAACAGCAAATAAAAGCAAGAAAAGTAAAGTAGATGTAGATTGATATGTTGAGAATAGACCCGGGGGCCATAGCTTTCTCTAGTGGCTTCTCTCATGATAGCGGTATTCTATGGCAGGTAAACAAATTATTGTCGAGCAATTGATAGAAAAGCGAATACTTATGAGACTATGTAGGCATGATCATCGTATATATGCATCACGTCCGAGACAAATAGACCGAAACGATTCTGCATCTACTACTATTACTCTACACATCGACCGCTATCCGGCATGCATCTAGTGTATTGAGTTCATACGAACAAACTAACGCCTTAAGCAAGATGACAAGATGTAGAGGGATAAACTCAAGCAATATGATGAAAACCCCATCTTTTTATCCTCAATGGCAACAATACAATGCGTGCCTTGATGCCCCTACTGTCACTGGGAAAGGACACCGCAAGATTGAACCCAAAGCCAAACACTTCTCCCATTGCAAGAACTATAGATCTAGTAGGCCAAACCAAACCAATAATTCGAAGAGACTTGCAAGGATATTATGAGCACACATAAAAAGTTCAGAGAAGAACCAAATATCTTTCATAGATAACCTTGATCATAAACTCACAATTCATCGGATCTCGACAAACACACCGCAAAAAGAGATTACGTCGAATAGATCTCCTCGAAGACCGAGGAGAACTTTGTATTGAGATCCAGAGAGAGAGAAGAAGCCATCTAGATACTAGCTATGGACCCGAAGGTCTATGGTAAACTACTCACAACTCATGGTGAGGGCGATGATGATGATGATGAAGGCCTCCGTGATGGATCCCCCTCCCGGAACAGGCTCCAAGATGGGATCTCCACGGGAACAGAAGCTACGGCGGTGAAATTAGGGTTTTCTCTCTGCGTATGGAGTTTCTGGGGTATGTAGGTATATATATAGGAAGAAGGAGGGCACCGGGTGCCATGTGAGCTAGCCTCGAGGCAGGGGTGCGCCCTGGGAAAGGGGGCGCGCCCCCCACCCTCGAGGGCTGGTCCCTTGCCTCCTGACTTGGTCCTGACGTTTCCCGAGCATGATTTCCTCCAAAAATATCTCTCACGAAGGTTTCATTCTATTTGGACTCCATTTGATATTCCTTTTCTACAAAACCCTGAAATAGGCAAAAAACAGCAATCTGGTCTGGGCCTTTGGGTTAGTAGGTTAGTCCCAAAAATGATATAAAAGTGAATGATAAAGCCCATTAGACATCCAAGACTTCCTAAATAATAGCATGGAACAATCAAAAATTATAGATACGTTGGAGATGTATCAATCATCATGGGCGCGGGGGCTCCTGGAGATGCCCTTCCGGGGTCAGCACCCAACCTCCTAGCTCCGCCATTTGCCATCCCTGGTGCTAGGTCGTGGCTACCGAGATGCGTCATCTCGGCGCGGCCCTGGGTGGGACCGCCTATCCTGTTCGGGCCTTGAGGGAACCCGTCCTGAGTTGGGAAAGCGGCATTGTGGGGCTGGCTACCGCTGCCCGGTCCCCCAGCACCCCTAAGGGGGGACAAGCGGGTGCACCGGGGGCAAGCGCGCCCCCCGGTAGTGCTCACGACGAAGGCAGGATGCAGAAGGGTGTTGCGCCCTCGCAGGCAACGTCGAGGAGCTCAGCGACCCTCTTGAGCAAGGTGTCTCGGCCGCCCTCCGCTAGTGTGCACCGCAACAATTCTCGTGCCATGATGAGCACTGCTCGTGTGTTCGCCTACTCCGGGCGGGAGCGGGGCATCATTGCCGCAACATATCCTACGGACCGCGCGGCGGTGCGGTTATGGCACCGCACAGGGGAGGGCGGAGGCGGCCAGCGGCACCGATGGTCGACGACCCCGGCCGCCGTGCAGGCCGCAAGGAGTGCGGAATGAAGAGCCTTGTGACCGGGGGGCACCAGCCCGGCTGGCCGAGCGGCCGCATGCCTAGCGTGGGACCATGGGTCTTCCACCATGATGGTGATGGAGTGAATGGTGGAGAGGAAGCTTCGATACGCCCCCTACCTGGCGCGCCAAATGTCGGATTGAGGGCTCCGCTAACCCAAGGAAAGGATCGAACACATGGGCGTGTGCAAAGAGCTCAACCTCCCCGGCCTATCTACTTGCCGCTCTCAAGGCCTAGCTCGATCGACCTCGCAAGGAAAGATACTCAACGATTTAACCAGGTTTGGGCCACCTCGCGGTGTAAGACCCTACTCCTGCTTTGTGGTGGATTAGCCTCAGGGGCTACGGATGAACTAGTACAAGGGGAAGAATAACCTCACGAGGTCTGTTCTTGTGAAGGTGGGTGTGGATGAGGTCTCGATGGATCCGGTCACTTTGCTGGGCGGTGGCTATCCTACACTTATAAGGGCCTTGGTCCTCTTCCGCCAAAAGGAAGGCAGGAAGGGATACCACAATGGCCAATTTGAAAGGGGACAATAAGTACATCTTATCCTCATGAAAGGTGGTCTTCGCCTGCAAAGCTACTGGCCGTGACGCCACGGTGGGTTCGGCGACGACCTCCGTCCTGTTGTCCTGGTAGTCTTGGATTTGTAGCACGAGAATGGAAACCTTTCGCAGATTCCTCGGGACTCTACGCTTGAGCCTGTCTCCTTGGCACCAAAGAGGAAACCCGCCGTTCTGCGCCCGCTGGCGCCCGCCTGTCTTCGGTCGTCATGGCTGGCATCACTTGATCCTTGCGAGGCTGGCACTTGCATAGGAATATCTGCTCCTCATGAGCCGGCCTAGGGAGGCCGCTCCTTCTGGTGGTCTTGGCGTCATCTCCCTCACAACGCTTGGCCCCTCGCGAGGGTCTTGTCTTGTAGATGTCGAAGACGGGCTGTGCCAGGCCATTGGTGAAACCACGATGTGGGCCGCAGGCAGGCAGGTCTGGGTACCCCGGTTCCCAGGACGCTGACAAAGATACCCCAAACAAACCCCTCAAAGGATTGTTTTACATAGTGACAAGTGACAATAAATTTCAGCACTTAGTAATAATTTTTCCTTACCAAGATTGCTTCACTCCCCGGCAACGGTGCCAGAAAAGAGTCTTGATGAGCCACAAGTATAGGGGATCAATCATAGTCCTTTCGATATGTAATAGTGTCAAACCCAACGAGGAGGAGAATGAAATGACAAGTGGTTTTCAGCAAGGTAATGTCTGCAAGCACCGAAATTGTAAGTAACAAATAGTTTGGTAGCAAGATAATTTGTAACAAGAAAGTAACGGTAACGGCAAATAATATGTAGAAAGATTGCCCAATCCTTTTGTGGCAAAGGACACACCAAGATGGTTTCTTATAATGAGCAAAGCATTCTTGAGGGCACACGGGACTTTCATCTAGTCACTTTCACCATGTTGGCTTGATTTGTGTTCGCTACTTTTATAATTTGATATGTGGGTGGATTGGTGCTTAGCTATTGTTCTTACTTGAACAAACCTCCTACTTATGATTAACCCCCTCGCAAGCATCCACAACTATGGGAAGAATATTAAGATAAAATCTAACCATAGCATTAAACTTTTGGATCCAAATCGGTCCCTTATGAAGTATCGCATAAACTAGGGTTTAAGTTTCTATCACTCTAGCAACCCATCATCTAATAACTACTCCACAATGCATTCCCTTAGGCCCAAATATGGTCAAGTGTCATGTAGTCGACATTCACATGACACCACTAAGGGAATCACAACATACATACTATCAAAATATCGAGTACATATCAAGTTCACTTGATTTCTCCCGTGACCTCAAGAACAGAAGTAACTACTCAAAAATGATAAACATGTTCATGATCAGAGGAGTATTAAATGGCATGAGAAATCTGAACTTATAATCTTCCACCAAATAAACCATATAGTAATCAACTACAAGATGTAATCAACACTACTAGTTACCCACAAGCACCAATCTTAGGTTCCGATACAAAGACTGAACACAAGAGATGAACTAGGGTATGAGAGGAGATGGTGCTGTTGAAGATGTTGATGGAGATTGCCCTCCCCAAGATGGGAGAGTTGTTGGTGATGATGATGACGATGATTTCCCTCTCCGGGAGGGAAGTTCCCCGGGGGAATCGCTCCGCCGGAGGGCAAAAGTGCTCCTGCCCAAGTTCGGCCTCGAGACGGCGGCGCTCCGTCCTAAAAGTCCTCTCCTATTTTTTCTAGGTCAAAATGACTTATATACCCGAAGAGGGGCACCGGAGGTGGGCCGAGGAGGGCACAGCCCACCAGGGCACACCTGGGCGCCCTGGCACGCCCAGGTGGGTTGTACCCACCTGGTGGGCCCCTCTGGTGGTTATCAGCTCCAGTATTTCTTGCTTATTCAGTAAAAAAATCCCCGTGAAGTTTCAGCTCATTTGGAGTTGTGCAGAGTGGCCTGACATTCCTTTTCCAGGTCCAGATTTCTAGCTTCTGATATTCTCCCTCTTGATACAAACCTTGCATATTATGGGAGAATAACATTAGAATTACTCCGAAGGGCATTATTATGCATGAAAACACTATAAATAACAATAAGAAAGCGTGATGCAAAATGGACGTATCAGTATCATATTGTCGCGATTGTTGTAAGGAACGGGCCCTTAACATTCATCTTGGCGAGGACACGTCCCGGCAGGTTTTTTCTTGGCAATTTTGACGTAGCCGTCCTCTTTGTTGAGCAGGCTTGAAACAAAAGTGGGGGCGCAGAAATATACAACAAGGTACCATCATACGAAAGGCTTCTCATACAAAAATCTAGGTCGTTCGAGGGATAAACAATGCAAATTCTGAAGAAAGGCTAGCGAGCATGTCGACTTAGCTTTCATTTACGCTTATCTCCTCCTCCGGTCGCAGTCATTCGTCACGTCCGCGTGCCTTGGGAGGATGGCGCTTCGTATGTTTTTCTCGGATCCCTAGTAAGGGCCAGAAGGGATCACATATCTCTTGTGGGAGTCATAATATGGAGCAAGGTAAGACCAGTTTCTCTCTCCTTCCCCTTACACTTTTAACAATCTAATGACAGATGGCACGAGAGTCACGCTAATGCGGATGGCCTTGCCAAAGCATGCTTGCCGGGGCGTCAACTAACAGATTCACACCGACGCTCTACTCAGGATTTTCCCTTAGCACAGTAAGTGCTAGACCGAGTTTCGTGTGGGCTTATCGACGCTGGCGATGCTTAAAACCCGGTGTGGCTCAATCGTTGTCAGATGAAAGTAGTGGAGGAATAAAACATGTACCTTATCACCTCGCCCCTTTTTTGAATGGGGTCGCATGGTGGCCATGCCATTCGAACTGTTCAGGGTCGCCGTGCCGCCGTCATCGACTGCTCCCACAACTGCTGTAGCCGCGGCAGATATGAGTGACGGGAACCGGGCAGGATGGATAAAGGATCGATGTCGCTTCCTTCTCGAACTGTTGTGTCGCACGTTTTCTTGGGTATCATAGAGGACAAAGCCATTGATGAGGATGACGATGAAAGATTGACGCGCTATTCACAATCTCGTATTTGCACAAGCGCTTCCCCCTAGCTGGTGCACCAAAGATGTCGGTGCGGAACATGATCACCTACTGGGCCATTGGCCCCTTGTGGTTCGGCGAGGGGAAGGGCATGTTGCACAAAGAGCGGAGACCGTGGATGCAACACAACAATGGTGACGCGGTGATTTTTATGCAGGTTTGGGCCGTAGCGAAGCGTAAAACCCTACTCCTACTTTGGTGGATTGGATGAGGGAGCGCGAGGAGCACGTAGCGCTCAAGCCCGGCAAGGTGGCCTCATGGAGAGCAGCTACGTGAGGTCTGAATCCTGTTCTAGTTCGCCTCAGTCCTCCTTTTATAGTTCAAGAAGTATCCACAGTGGCGACACGATCGCTATTGGTTGATTAGATAGCGAACATTGCTATCATACTTAACTCTGCAGAGAGGACAAGGCGCATTAAAAGCACCGCTTAGTGTCACGTTGTGGGAGTAGCACAGCAAGCCTTGCCACGCCACTTTAGCTATCTCTTGCCTTGTCCGCCTGACACGCCTCTGGACGGGTGCCATGCAGGGTGAATCTTCTCTCCAAATGGCCGCCACATGCCAGAGGACAACCACTTAGTCAATTGGGGGCTTGACACCGCATTGATAAGTGACTTGCGTCGCTGTGCGGTGGAGCGGTCGTGCCTTTGTGGGGTGATCCGCCCCCAGCGTCCTCGGCAAGCCTACCGAGGGAGTCTTGAGACTTGTCTTTGGGGTGGCCTTGACCTGGCTGGGCTCGCTGATACGTCTCCAACATATCTATAATTTTTGATTGTTACATGCTGTTATATTATATTCTTGGATGTTTTACAATCATTTTATATCATTTTTTGGTACTAACCTATTGACATAGTGCCAAGTGTGAGTTATTGTTTTCTGCATGTTTTTTACATCGCAGGAAGTCAATATCAAACGGAGCCCAAACACCGCGAAACTTTTTGGAGATTTTTTCTGGGCCAGAAGGAACACTATGGACCCTGGTGGCACTTGGGGGGAGTCCCGAGGAGGGGACAACCCACCAGGGCGCGCCAGGAGGCCGAAGCGTGCCCTGGTGGGTTGTGCCCACCTTGGGTGGCCCCCGGACCGCCTCTTTGCTCTATAAATACCCCAATATTCTAGAGACCCTAGGGGAGTCGACGAAATATTCATCCAGCCGCCACAGAGTATAGAACCACCAGATCCAATCTAGACACCATCACAGAGGGGTTCACCACTTCCATTGGTGCCTCTCTGACGATGCGTGAGTAGTTCCTTGTAGACCTACGGGTCCGTAGTTAGTAGCTAGATGGCTTCATCTCTCTCTTTTGATTTGCAATACAATGGTCTCTTTCAGATCCATATGATGTAACTCTTTTTGCGTGTGTTTGTTTGGATCCGATGAACTTTGAGTTTATGATCAGATCAATCTTTTTATATCCTTGAAAGTTATTTGAGTTTCTTTGATCTCTTATATGCATGATTGCTTATAGCCTCGTATTTCTTCTCTGCTGTTGGGTTTTGTTTGGCCAACTTGATCTCTTTATCTTGCAATGGGAAGAGGTGCCCGGTAGTGGGTTCGATCTTACTGTGCTTGATCCGAGTGATAGAAGGGGAACCAACACGTATGTATCGTTTCCACTAAGGATAAAATGAAGAGATCCATATCTAACACCATAGATAAACGGATCTTGTCTACATTATGTCATCGTTCTTAATGCATTACTCCGTTTTTCCATGAACTTAATACACTAGATGCATGCTGGATAGCGGTCGATGTGTGGAGTAATAGTAGTAGATGCATGCAGGAGTCGGTCTACTAATCTTGGACGTGATGCCTATGTAATGATCATTGCCTGGATATCATCATGATTATTTGAAGTTCTATCAATTGCCCAACACTAATTTGTTCACCCACTGTTTGCTATTTTCTCCAGAGAAGCCACTAGTGAAACCTACGGCCCTCGGGTCTTCTTTCTCATATATTTGCCTTTGCGATCTATTTGCCTTTGCTTTTATTTTCAGATCTACTTAACCAAAAACCCAAAAATACCTTGCTGCAATTTATCTTATTTATCAACCAATCTACCAATATTTATATCTCTCTCACATTCGTTGCCCGAAAGGGATTGCCAACCCCTTTAACACGTCGGGTTGCGAGGTGTTGTTATTTGTGTGCAGGTGTTGTTTATGTTGTGTTGCTTGGTTCTCCTACTGGTTCGATAACCTTGGTTTCACATCTCGGGGAAATTCCTACGCCGCTGTGCTGCATCATCCCTTCCTCTTTGGGGAAAAACCGACGTAGCTTTAAGCAACATTAAAAGGAATTTCTGGCGTCGTTGCCGGGGAGGATCTTCAACACAACCAGATTCCTAATCACAAATCTCATCTCCTTGGAATTACATTATTTGCCATTTTCCTCTCGTTTTCATCTACCCCACTTCACAAAAATTTGTCATTTTATTCGCCTCTCTTTTCTGTTAGCCGTTCTCTTGCCGGATCTATTTTTGCGTGTGTTTTTGTTTGCATAGTCATGATGCCTCAAAGAAAATATTATGATGTTCCTTACCCCAATATTTTGCTTGAAATTGAGAAAAGTACTAAGGAGTATATGACTACACAATTTGAACATAACAAATATTTTACCGAAGAACTCAAGGAGCACTCCATTGTGCTTGATGCTATAACAAAACAACTTGATGATATTAGTAGAGAAGTTTGCAATCTCCAATCTAAGTATGCTTTTGCTGAAAGTTTGCTAGGAAAAATATCCGATGCACAAGCTACTCTAGTAAATCAAATGCCTGCTAAACCAATCTCATTAGAAGATAAAAATGATGAAGACATTAAAATGATTGGTGTTTCTTCCATTGATTCTTTCTTTAGTAAAGTTCAACTTGATGATAAAGGGACTGAAGAAGTGTCAACTTTAGGTAGAAGGCGTCCCAATATTTCAGAGGGTGAAAATCTTGTTGAAAGTTTTGATAAAAGTGGGTTTGGAGAGGTCAAGAATTTACCTAGTGATGCACCCACTATTTTGGATTACAAAGACTTTAATTATGATAGTTGCTCCTTGATTGATTGTATTTCTTTGTTGCAATCCATGATTAATTCACCCCATGCTTATGAACAAAATAAAGCTTTCACTAAACATATTGTTGATGCTATGATGAAAGCTTTTGAAGAAAAATTGGAACTAGAAGTTTCCATTCCTAGAAAGTTGCATGATGAATGGGAGCCTACCATCAAAATCAAAATTAAAGATTATGAGTGTTTTGCTTTGTGTGATTTGGGTGCTAGTGTTTCCACTATCAAATAAACTAACGCCCACACGTGTGGGCGTTTGCACATCGCTAACACGCCTCCATCACCACTTATTTTGCCACGTATAAATAGATGACATCAACAGAAATCTCTTTGGTTTTCGGCTTAAAAATGTTTTATCTCCTAATTAAAAATCGAATGAAAAATCCATTTTCACCATTAAATTCGTCTCGACGAGATCTTCAAAACTAGACCCCATGTTGATATGTTTCGACAAAAAAAATTGCCCAAAAGTTGCCATGATATTTACACTGTAGTTGCCATAGTGCTTAAACTAAAGTTGCCATGTGGCAATTTTAGTTTGTGGAGCATGGCAATTTTAGTTTTTTGATGATGGCAATTCCAGTACTTTGACAACGAAAATATTTTGTTCTATAAACCATGGCAATTTTAAGTACGTATATCATGACAATTTTAGCTTATGGTGCATGGCAAGTCTAGTTTCTTAATTCCCGTTTAATAATATGTCAAAATTTACTTTTAAATGTAGAAGAAAATAGCTGAAACGTATCATGGCAACTTCAGTGCAAACATCATGGCAATTCATGTGCAATAGACATGGCAACTATTAACACACAAAAATTTATCAAAATATATTGATATGACATCTTGTTTCGAAGATCTCGTCGCGAGGGACTTACTGGTGAAAACAGATCTTCAATCGGATTTTTCATTTAAGAGATAAAACATTTTAAAAGCTGAAAATCCAAAAAGATTCCCATATGCATGCATGCGGTGACGTGGCACAGTCTATGTGTTATAGGGCGTGTGGGCGGGTTTGGGTCCCACCACATGTGTGGGCGTTAGCGTTGTCCTTCCACTATTCCAAAATCTCTTTGTGATGTTCTTGGTCTTACCAATATTGAAGATTGCTCTCTTAATTTTCATTTGGCGGATTCCACTATAAAAAGCCTTAGGGAAGGATCAATGATGTTCTTATTCTTGCAAATAGGAACTATGTACCCATAGACTTTATTATTCTTGATATCGATTGCAATCCGGCTTGCCCTATTATACTTGGTAGACCGTTTTTGCCCACTATTGGCGCGGTGATTGACATGAAAGAAGGGAATATTAATTTCCAATTTCCCTTTAGAAAGGGCATGGAACACTTCCCTAGAACCAAGATCAAATTGCTTCATGAATCTATAAAGAGGGCAACTTATGGAACTTCCAACAAGGATGACAATACTTGAAATCTTGGTATTATGCCTAGCTAAGGGCGTAAAACGATAACGCTTGTTGGGAACCAACCCAATGAATAAAATTTATTTTTGCTTTTTGCTTTCTGTTCTAGAGTGTATACACGATTATGCTACTGGTATGATTGCGTTTTTTGTGTTTTAATAGTGTTTGTGCCAAGTAGAACCAATAGGATCTTCTTGTGTGATAGTTGCTTGATCTTGCTGAAAAAGACAGAAACTTTGCGCTCATGAGAAAAATTCCCATTTTAACAGAAAAGTGCTTTTTAGTTGATTCATTTTGTAGAAGATAAATATACAAATTTACCATGTGGCCCTATTTTTCAAGATTTTTAGAGTTCCAGAAGTTTTTGAAACTTCCAGATCACTACAGACTATTTTGTTTTTGACAGATTCTATTTTCTTTGTGTTGTGTGCTTATTTTGATGGCTCTATGGTTTTCTTTGATGAGTCTTTGCCATAGAAAAGTTGGAATACATTAGATATAATACAAAAACAAAATATTAATTGGTTTGACACAACACTTATAGTAGTGGTTTGCTTTCTTTTACCAACGGATCTCATGAAAGTTTTGTTGAAGTTTTGTGTGATTGAAGTTTTCAAGTTTTGGGTTATCTTACGATGGATGAAGGAAGGATGTAAGAGCCTAATCTTGGGTATACCCCGACATCCCAAGCTATTAATCCGAAAATGAGCCATCACCTAAGCTTGGGGATGCCCCCGAGTGGCATCCCCGCTTTCTTCCAACAACTATCGGTATTTCACTCGAAACTATATTTTTATTCATCACATGATATGTGTTTTCCTTGGAGCGTCTTGTATGATATGAGTCTTTGCTTGTTTTATTTTTCTTTTTAAGTCATCAATACTTTCTGTACACACCTATTTGAGAGAGCCAAAATTATGCCATGACTTGTTAGAATAGCTCTCTATGCTTCACTAAAAAAATTATGAGCAAGGACTTGCTCTAGTGCTTCACTTATATTTTAGCGACCCGACCCGAATGGATCGAAGTCTCTGTGCTTAAGTGTCATCCCTGGATCGGTATGCTGACACACACAGTACTCGAGGATTTATAACAGAGGTAAATCACATGTATAAAGTAATGTAAATACTATTATCTCAATCAACATAGCGGAAGTAACAACAAGGTTGTGGAGTCCCAGCAACACCAATGGCAAAGTTGAGTGTAGACATTGCAACCCTAACGTATCACTTACTCGTCGGATAATTCCTGCAATATCAAACGTTGCAGCCGTATAGGTCAGTACATTGAATGCACTAGCAAATTCACACCATAGAATAACGATGACCAATATCTATCACTACATGCATATTTTGCTGGTGGAGGCTCTAAGTTTATATTTTGCATAAAGCTGTTTTTTCCCTACAACAAAGGAATAAATTTTATTTACTACTAAGTTAAATTACCAATATGGAGGAGGTTCCTCCAACTCAATCCCAAAATCACCAAGTCATTAGTAATCCAGCAATTTTATTAAATATCGTGATGAGATCAACAAATAATTCACTTCTAGATACTCAAGTTGTCCATAACCGGGGACACGGCTAAACACGATTAGTTTGTACACTTTGCAGAGGTTTGTGCACTTTTCCCCACAAGACTCGATCTCCCCCGTTGAATTCCTCGCACTGCATAATGTTTGAGAACCGGATGATCGAGACACAGTCTTTCCGAAGAGGTCCCCTTAACCGATAGATAGGCCGGTACACCTACAATCCCCCTACATCTGCTAGCCCATCATGGAAAGGGTTCTCACAACTTACTCAAATATGCCAGAGCCCATAATGGCTTGTGGCTGCACATGGAAGTCTCTAGGCATGAACTATCATATGATCCCTTTGAGCCTCGATGGTATTCCATAGGGTGATCACACAGGTCCTCCGGGATCCCCTAGGGCAAACACTGGTTTCTCCAGGTGCCCGGGCAAGCCACTAGTTTCTCCAGGTTGCCCCAACCATTCCACCCAGATGTGTGTTAATGTTGCCACCTTAAACTTCCCCTTAATTACTATTTCTCTCATAACTTACATGAATCTCATATACCAATCCCCGTCTACGAGCATGGCTAAGAAGCATATAACACAACGAATATTCCCGGGGTGTTTCAAGGATCATAGGTTCCTACCTCATGAACTACATAGCATAACCACATGTTCCCAACTCCTACTAATACAAATCTTTGAGGGGTGAAACTAATGCATAGTAAAAATTGGGTATAGAAAAGCATGATCAAAGTGTGAACTTGCCTTGTACTGTAGATGAAGATTCTTGGAACTCATAATTTTCAGATAGTTCTACTCGTCACACTCCGATCAATCTATCGTAAGGAAGCAATTTTATCCACACATAAGCAATCACTCAAAGACCCGAAAGAAAATGCAAAGGAAGATTGCAAAAACTCCAAAAGAACCAAATCAAATTATTTTACAAGATCAGATCCTAACTTCTGTGAAAAAGTGTGGTGATGGCTCAAGATGTTAGATTACGTATAGGAATTCAATTTGACAAAGGAATCAATTGAAAAAGCGCTACAGTTTACAAGATATGATCAAGTGAAGCTTCGAGTTCAAATTTGAATCATTCAAATTTGAAAGGATCAAAAGTTGAAACTAATGATGCTACTGGATGTAGAAAATCATTATGAACGCGTAGGAAAAACAATCGGTGGAATCAGAATAGAGAGAACAAAAGATACAAGTAATTCGGTATATCATTGAATCTGCTTAGAAAGTTGTGTGGCAACACATTTGTGGACTAGTAGAGTAACTGGCTAAGATAAAAAAAATATTGGAAAGATGACACTAATTGTGTGAACAAAAAGATTACTTCAATACGAATCCGACGCAATTGGATTTATCAGAAACGGAGTTACAGTTAAAAAGATATGATCAAAAGAAGTTTGGATATGAATTTGAACAAATTTCGAATTTGAAAGTTGTAACAAATTTATTTGATAGATTCACTGGATAAGTGGGATCAAGACGAAAACCTAGGCGTTGGTTTTATCTAATTTGGATGAACAAGTAAAAAGTTATGGATATTGGAAAATAAGGGCCAAGCTATTTTACGAAAGAAAAATATCTACGGCTAAGAGAATTCTATGTGTAATTTATAAATACAGAGACTAATTGATAATCTAATTATTCTACCATATTAGTCTAGAAATAATAGCTACGAGAGTATATAAAAAATACGAAGAAACATACATTTACAAGGTAGAGAAAAAATGACTTCGGAGAGAGGAGACGACTTCCAGAATTCCCGCCGGAGTGAAGAAATAATATTTTTATTTAGTGAATCTAGTCAAACCAAAATATTGATTTAACCCGAATCAGATGATTTTTGAAGACTCTATGGGTCTATATTTATAGGTGAAAAGGAGGCTTAGGGTTCAAAGGCTAGGCAATGTGGGCCTAAACGTAGACGAACAAATAAAACGAAGGTAAACGCATGGGCCTAAAAAAGACTTCGCCGGCCGACCGTGCGCACGCGCAAAGTTTTTTTTTCAGAAATATATTTTTTTCCTGAAATTTCTTGTGAAAAATAAAAAAATCGTAAACCTTAATGAAAAAAAGATAATAAAAAAATGGGCCGGCGTGCTACTAAAAACGCTTGTGGGCGACAGTTAGTTATGGACACCACGTACAATTTGTTTTCCTTTTTTATAGAAACAGAAAAGAAAAACTGAATAAAGAAAATAAATTAAAATTTTATATAGGCATATAATATATCAAATTTTTCATAAAAAGATTTCCTAAAGGATGAACATTTTTCTCAGTGGAAAATAAATTCCACAAAAAATTAAATAAAGCAAACAGTGCTACTGGTTCTCTTAAAAACCAAAACAAATATTTCAAAATAGCAAAATGATTCCAAACTCATTTTTCTCGACATTTCTACTGTAGGGAATCATTTTACCCTATTTTCCATATATTTTATTTTTGGAGAAAAATCATTTGAATAAAAACCAAATAAGTACAAATTGAAAGTGGGTTTCAAAATAACTTTAAAGGGGCTTTCAATTTGATTCTTTGAAACTTACAACTCTCTTTCTTAGCATTAGAAGAAGTCATTTTATCTTCTCTCATGAAACTCATTGAGTTGCATAAAGTTTCCGAATTTGAAATATTTCCAAATAGAATTCAAATCTTTTCAAAACCCTTTTCATTTAAATAAATGGAAGAAGTCATGTCATCTTCACTCTAGGGTTTTGTGATGAAATGAATTTGAATTCATGAAGATCATAAATGCAAGGTGAAAGTTTGGGAAAATCATTTCATTCTCTCTCATTAAACTTTCAAAAGTTTCAAATTTCACTCAATTTCACACAAGCAACCACACCACAATCAAACAATCAATCAAAACTATTTATTTAAAATAAAATTCAAAATTTTAGAATTTTAGGATATTACAAACCTACCAGACTTAAAATGAATCTCGTCCTCGAGATTCGAAGAGGCTAGCAAGAAGAAGGTTAGGTTAGGGTCTCCTCAAAAATCGATCGATTGTCACAAAGGTCTGGGGTGCTACCACCCTTAGAAGTATGGTTACGGTTCCATCAAAACTCACATACTCCGTACTTACTGTTGACAGTACCGATCTTCTCAGATCTTCAGGATAATTCCTTCTCTAGGCTCTTCTGGTAGTGGCATCCTTTTTCCCAATTCTTGTGTCCTTTCATCTTGGTAAAGTTTTCCCGAGACTGGCTCTTCTTAGTTGACAGGTCTGGCGCCAATAATAAACAAATATCGATATCTCATGGTGGTCATCAAACAATTTGACTGGGTCCCTGCAGAAAATGGGTCTGTCCTTCATTCTCACTGTGTGACCTATGGTTGGCAACAACTGCCTTGTACAACTGAGAATTTTGGTGTATAATTCTACGGTTCAAACAAGGGTTTGATATCGTCGTCTCTCTACTATGGGTAAGACACTCAGATTTACCATCCTATATAGCAGAGGTGAACAATAAGAGTAACTCGGCTTGGTGATCAATCCATTCCGCACCCAAATCATTACCTTGTATATCGTTTAATGATCTCGCATTCTAATACTAGGTCATCATCACAAGCATTGCATAAATTTCTCTTGTCAACGAACTAAGTTCGGATATTTCCATTACTTCTGCAAGCTGAACAAAACATCTATCGTTCTTCACAACTCTCGGGGTTTGCGTATCCTCCTTAGAAACGTCTGCTGATCAAAGTCGTAACTTCTTCTAGGTGTTTTCCTTCAGCAAGAGTGAGCTTGCTTCTTGACAGGTCCTCGGGCCTGTGGGTTATGGCCCATCTCAACACTTGTAAACCTTGAACTCATCATCGGGTTGCAACTAATCATTATTCCAACATCCAGGTTCCTAAGCATTTTTAATTCCATCCAACTGTATTGTATCCCTTCCTTCCATTACTTCAAAACTAAGTTGTAATTACTCAGACTCATCATTGAGTGGTCCATTCCAAGGTCTGACGTAACTAGCTCTTGTATTCGGGTAACGGTGCTGGGTTCTACCACCCTTAAAATGAAAAACACTAGTTTCTCCGAAATCTTATTCCACGTATCATGATTTCACTCAATGCCTATAAAGTAATAACTCATAAGGTCCAAATCAATACCAACGATGCAAACTTTATTGATTCTCAAATTATTACAATCTACTGCATTTCCATTACATGCGTTAACTCAACTACTTAGCACAAGTCTCCTTCTCATTGGGACAATCTCTCACAAAGTGCCCTGCTTCATTACAGCAGAAACATCTTACTTGTGACAAGTCTTGTGGTTTCCTTGTGATTACATAGCCTCCTTGGGTCCTCGGCTTCCTTTTTGGGCAACTGCTGGAGTAGTGCCATGGATCTTTGCTTCTGAAGCATGTGATATGACTCAGGTCCTTCTTTGTAGATATTGGTTTGATCTTGGAATCCATTCTGTTTGTTTTCCTGGACTTTTTCATGCTAATCAGGGCTTCTATCTACTGTGGGTCATACTCAAATTCCACTGTCAAAAATTCTACTAGATACTCCGTCGGACAATACTGGGAAATGTGTCCTTCTCCACATGAATAACTTGACTTGGTGTAGTGTTTAGTTGGGTATTCTTCGGGTGTGTCCTCAACATCTTTCTTCATCACAGATTCTTCTAAAATTTCCATGAGGGCTTCTTTCATTGCTTCTTTCTTCTGGTGGATAGTTTGTTGTGCCACGGGGTAAAGGTGACACTGAGGAGGGTAGTGAGTAGTCCCTTCACACAAGAAACAAGTAATCTCCCTAGTTGGGCATTCTTTTGTTGGGTGACTTTCGTCACAATGAGGACATTCTCCCTAGTGTTCTTTATTGCTGTGTCCTATTTTTCCACAAAGCTTGCATGCACAATGTTTCTTCATATCATTTTCATACAGATTTAATTTATGGGACACAAGACGAGACTTTAGTAGAGTCAATTTAAATTTTTCCCAAGTGGTTGCTCCTTGCCACCCATTGATGGCTTGTCACATTATCCACCAAGTACCAGCACCTTTTGCAAAGTACTAAAGAGCATGCTGGACCCTATCCTTTTCGACTATAGCGTTCTTCTTCAGGTGATCTTCCATGTTCTGAATCCATTTGTCCATCTCTAGTTAACTCACCAGTCCAGAAAATATGAGTTCATCTCCATCCACCTTCTAGTGGGTCAAAGGGTTTTAGTTAAGGTCGAGATAAGATTGGAGAGAGAGGGGGAAAGGGGTACCCATCCAAACACACGATACCACAACTAATGTATGGAATAACTCCACACGTTCAATCAAATCAAAACAATTCTATAGTACTGCCACCCACAAAGTTGGTATGGTCAGATACTCTAATCGCAAAAACGTATATCTATTCACTCATGGTGGACTGCAGCTAAACTAATTTCTTCATGTCTTGGTTCATGTCTCCGCTGGCTTCTTCTGTTCGTACTTGATCTTCTCAAGTTCTTCTGTCAGATCATCTCTATTGATGCAAAGTCTCTTGTGACGTCCTTGAATATCCTGGAGTTGTGTCGGGGGAAACTGTCCTCCCACGAGCACCTATGGGACCGGAGCCCCTTCTACGTTGCGGTAAGGGAGCGGAGGGAGCACGGAGAGCAGATCGAGGAGCGCACGCGGGCAGTTTACCCAGGTTCGGGCCGCGCGGACGCGTAAAACCCTACTCCTGCTTGGATTGTATTGAATTCTTAAGCTTGGGAGCTTGAAGAGCTAGCTACACCGAGCGAAAGAGTTGTCTAGGTTCCGAACCTCCTCTACGTTGTGCATGGGCCTCCTTTTATAGCTCAAGGGGTCACCGACAGGTGTCAACGTAGAGGAGGGCAAAAGTGTAATTTTGGTGGTAGTTGTAACAGTGCGGGAATAGTGCGTGAACAGTGGATGAATAGTGGTCTCCACCTAACCTTGACAGTGGGGGACAAGGGCATTAAATGCCCGTCGCCGTCGACCCCAAAGGTGTTCGTCCATGCTTCTCCGTTCGCCACGACGGTAGCCTCATCACCGTGGCTCGCCACCGTGTACCCCAGGCTGCACAGCCATCCGCCACGTGCCCCTGGAAGGGCCCCAGGGCGACGCGTGGGCCGATGAGCTGGAGCGCGGGCACACAACATAGGTTTCCCCCGGCAAGCACCTTGCCGGGGTAGCGATCTTGCCGGGCCCGGAAAGCTTGTCGCTCCCCGGACCCTGCCGGGGCGCGAGATGCGCCGAGGCGTTTCTTGAGGTATGTGATCCTTGGCCTTCCTGACAAGCTCCTCTTGTCAGGGTCTTGTGTTAGAGTGATAACCTTGAGCCTGGTACGGCCTTCCCGGCAAGCTCCACTTGCCGGGGTCTCGATCTTCTGACTTGTATACTTTGTTCTTGAATGGCTTCATAAGCACCGGAAAGGTACTTGGCAAGCACGTGGTAAACCCTGCCGCGGGAAGCTGCAACTGCCCGTGCACAAGTTGGGGTACAAAGGTACTCCTATCTTAGTACACCGACAAGTTGTGTTCGTAACTTCTGGATTTCGATATTCTTGGCATGCACCATGGTCGTACCATCTTTCAGTTCCTGACGAATCTTCAGTATCTCAAGGTTTTGCTCCTCCGGGTTGGTTACTTTCAGCTTATGGGTCCTGAGTTCTTCATGAAATTCTTACGTGTCGAATAAGGCTTCCAAAAGGTCCATCTGAAGATTCTTGATGTAATACTCCATATCTTGATGATACACCAACTGAGGTGAAAACTTTATCTTTTGCTCTTTCATCAAGGTGATAGGTGCTCCATTAGCCTTCTCCCATCTAATCCTTCCAAAGCACTGCCTGCTTAACTCAGCAAGGTGGAGATAGCTCAAGCATGCGGTAGCATCATGGACAGCGGGGTTTATGCCCATGTATCTACCATGAGTTATCGTTCCATAGTTGATATCTCCTGTCTTGGGGTTTTCTTGATGACCAAAAATTTGAGTTTTGATGTTCCATGTTCCGGTCTTCCTCTGACACACCTTGATCTCAGGTATCGGCAGCTTCAATAGTCTGACAAGTTCCATAAGGGCAGGTCCATAGGGAAGGTCTTCGTAGTGTTGTCTTTGGTTCATGGTGAAGCTCTTCATCTAAAATTTGAAGTCAGGGGTTTCTTCTGTAATGAATTTTCAGAAGAGTACGAGAATAAGTTAAGTGGATCCAATCACAGCCTTCCAAGTCACTTCACTCTGGGAATTCTTCAGAGTTTTCAAATTATCCGAGTCTTTGGAGTCCTCAACCATTGTAGTTTTAATGCATGGTAAAATCCTCTTTATTCTGGAGTGGTCTCAGTCATCCGACATCTTGTTCTTCTCGGAGTGGTCTCATCGGTTGGGCCTTCAAGGGGTCAAAAGGGAAAACGATATGGTCTGACTATTTGGGGTAAGAGAAAATTTTGGTAAAGCTTAGAGAAGATGAGAGTTAAAGAATCCTTTTGAAAACAAAGCTTTAGAGAAATCCTTTCCTATGGGCTTGCCAGTTTATGGGGTCACGTCCTACAGTCAACATGTGCTCTGATACCATCTTGTAGTGACCCAACCCAAATGGATCGAAGTCTCTGTGCTTAAGTGTCATCCCTGGATCGGTATGCCGACACACGGTATTCAAGGATTTATAACAGAGGTAAATCACATGTATGAAGTAATGTAAATACTATTACCTCAATCAACATAGCGGAAGTAACAACAAGGTTGTGGAGTCCCAACAACACCAATGGCAAAGTTGAGTGTAGGCATCGCAACCCTAACGTATCACTTATTTGTCGGATAATTCCCGCAACATGAGATGTTGCAGTTGTGTAGGTCAGTACATTGAATGTACTAGCAAATTCACACCATAGAATAACGATGAACAATATCTATCACTACATGCATATTTGGCTGGTGGAGGCTCTAAGTTTATATTTTGCATAAAGCTGGTTTTTCCCTACAACAAAGGAATAAATTTTATTTACTACTAAGTTAAATTACCAATATTGAGGAGGTTCCTCCAACCCAATCTCAAAATCACCAAGTCATTAGTAATCCAACAGTTTCATTAAATATCATGATGATATCAATAAATAATTCACTTCTAGATACTCAAGTTGTCCAATAGTTTGTACACTCTGCAGAGGATTGCGCACTTTTCCCCACAAGACTCGATCTCCTCCGTTGAATTCCTCGCACTGCATAATTTTTTAGATCCGGATGATCGAGGCACGGTCTTTTCGAAGAGGTCCCCTTAACCGATAGATAGGACGGTACACCTACAATCCCCCTACATCTGCTAGCCCATCATGGAAAGGTTTCCCACAACTTACTCAACTATGCCAGAGCCCATAATGGCTTGTGGCTGCACATGGAAGTCTCTAGGCATGAACTATCATATAATTCCTTTGAGCCTGGATGGCATTCCATAGGGTGATCACACGGGTCCTCCGGGATCCCCTAGGGCAAACACTAGTTTCTCCAGGTGCCCGGGCAAGCCACTGGTTTCTATAGGGTGCCCCAACCATTCCACCCAGACGTGTGTTAATGTTGCCATCTTAAACTTTCCCTTAATTGTAATTTCTCTCATAACTTGCATGAATCTCACATACCAATCCCTGTCTACGAGCATGGCTAAGTAGCATATAACACAACGAATATTCCCGGGGTGTTTCAAGTATCATAGGTTCCTACCTCATGAACTACATAGCATAACCACATGTTCCCAACTCCTACTAATGCAAATCTTTGAGGGGTGGAACTAATGCTTAGTAAAAACAAGGTATAGGAAAAGTATGATCAAAGTGTGAACTTGCCTTGTACTGTTGATGAAGATTCTTCGCACTCATAATTTCCAAATAGTTCTACTCGTCACACTCCGGTCAATCTATCGTAAGGAAGCAATTTTATCCAAACATAAGCAATCACTCAAAGACCCAAACGAAAATGCAAAGGAAGATTGCAAAAACTCCAAAAGAACCAAATCAAATTATTTTACAAGATCAGATCCTAATTTCGGTGAATAAGTGTGGTGATGGCTCAAGATGTTAGATTACGCCAAGGAATTCAATTTGAAAAAGTAATCAACTGAAAAAGCGCTACAGTTTACAAGTTATGATCAAGTGAAGCTTCGAGTTCAAATTTGAATTGTTCAAATTTGAAAGGATCAAAAGCTGAAGCTAATGATGCTACTGGATGTAGAAAATCATTATGAACGCGTAGGAAAAAGAATCGGTGGATTCATAATATAGAGAACAAAAGATACAAGAAATTCAATATAGCATTGAATCTGCTTAGAAAGTTGTGTGGCAACATGTTTGTGGACTAGTAGAGTAACTGGCTAAGATAAAAATTATATGTTGTAAAGATGACACTAATTGTGTGAACAGAAAGATTACTTCAATACGAATCCGACGCAATTGTAATTATCAGAAACGGAGTTACGGTTAAAAAGATATGATCAAAAGAAGTTCGTATATGAATTTGAATAAATTTTGAAATTTGAAAGATGTAAAAAGTTTCTTTGATAGATTCACTGGATATGTGGGATCAAGGCGAAAATCTAGGCGTTGGTTTTATCTAATTTGGATGAAAGAGTAAAAAGTTTTGGCTATTCAAAAAATCAAGGCCAAGCTGTTTTACGGAAGAAAAATAGCTACGGCTAAGAGAATTCTATGTGTAATTTATAAATACAGAGACTAATTGATAATCTAATTATTCTACCATATTGGTCTAGAAATAATAAGCAACAAGGGTATATAAAAATATAAGAAGAAATGTACCTTTATAAGGTAGAGAAAAGATGACTTCGAAGAGAGGAGACGACTTGCAGAATTCCCGCCGGAGTGAAGAAATAACATTTTTATTTAGTAAATCTAGTCAAACCAAAATATTGATTTAGCCCGAATCACATGACTTTTGGAGCCTCTATGAGTCTATATTTATAGGTAAACAAGAGGCTTAGGCGTCAAAGGCTAAGTAATGTGGGACTAAACGTAGACGAAGAAATAAAATGAAGGTAAACACATGAGCCTAAAAAAGATTTCGCCGGCCGACCGTGGCCACGCGCAAAGTTTTTTTTTTGAAATATGTTTTTTTCCTAAAAAAATTTACGAAAACAATAAAAAAATTGTAAACCTTAATGAAAAAAAAGAGAATAAAAAAACGGGCCGGCCTACAGCTACTAAACTACACTTGTGGGCGATAGTTAGTTATGGACAACACGTATGGTTTTTTCTTTTTTGTATAGAAACAGAAAAGAAAAACTCAATAAAGAAAATAAACTTCAATTTTATATAAGCATATTATATATCAAAATTTTCAGAAAAAGATTTCCTAAACGATGAACATTTTTTCAGCGGCAAATAAATTTGGCAAAAATTTAAATAAAGCAAACAGTGCTACTTGTTCATTTAAAACCCAAAAAATACATTTTAAAATAGCAAAATGATTCCAAACTCATTTTTCTCCACTTTTTTTACTATAGGAAATCATTTTATCCTATTTCCAGATATTTTATTTTTGGAGAAAAATAATTTGAATAAAAACCAAATAACTCCAAATTGAAAGTGGGTTTCTAAATAACTTGGAAGGGACTTTCAATTTGATTCTTTGGAACTTCCAACTCTCTTTCTTAGCATTTGAACAAGTCATTTTATCTTCTCTCATGAAACTCATTGAGTTGCATAAAGATTCTGAATTTGAAATATTTCCAAATAGAATTCAAATCTTTTCAAAACCCTTTTCATTTATTTAAATGGAAAAAGTCATATCATCTTCACTCTAGGGTTTTGTGATGAAATGAATTTAAATTCATGGAGATCATAAATGCAAGGTGAAAGTTTGGGAAAATCATTTCATTCCCTCTCATTCAACTTTCAAAAGTTTCAAACTTCACTCAATTTCGCACAAGCAACCACACCACAATGAAACAAACAATCAAAACTATTTATCTTTACCTAATAATAAAGAAAATTGGGTTTCTTTCGTCCGTCATGGCATTTTCCAGAAAAGTCCCTCTATTTCAGAGAATTCAACCCGCAGTCCTGTTTTAAGTTAAAACGAATCATTTTTTTCATATTTTACACAAAAGTCCCCGTGTTTTGTTGAAATCAACCCGCAGTCCGGATTTAAGGCACACCCGAACCGTTATTTTACATTTTCTGAAACCCCCCTGATGTTTTAGGTAATTCATCCGCAGATCTTATTTAAGTCAAATAGTGTTTTCTTAAATCATCCATATCTTTTAAACCGTGACTCCGATTTGAACATGTTATATATGAAATTTGATTCGAAAATTTTGTCGATTATGAATATGAGATTATTTTCACCTGTTAAGTATTTTTAAATATTGTTTTGGAATATATTTAAGTCAAACAAAAGATTTTCTAAATTATTCGTATCTTTTAAACCGTAACTTCGATTTTAACATACTATATATGAAATTTTATTGGAAAAATATGTGGAGTCTAAATATGATGTTAATTTTACGTGTTAAATATTTTAAAATATCGTTTTGGGAGCAAACTTATAATTTATAGCATAAGATCCGTTTTCCTTTCGTACCGGCAGCGACCCGGATTGCAAATAAACACCCCACTATAACAATATAGAGAAAAGAAAACATCGATAACTACACATGCATACCTCTGAAAAATGTCGCAGGGGAAAACAACAGATTTCTCATCGCGAGAGTGAGAGAAAGCGAGAGAGAGAGAGAGAGA
>LR738711.1:637379090-637396721 GCA_902687465.1 Secale cereale | reverse complement strand
TCTCTCTTTTGATTCTCAATACAATGGTCTCTTGGAGATCCATATTATGTAACTCTTTTTGCGGTGAGTTTGTTGGGATACGATGAACTTTGAGTTTATGATCATATATATCTTTTTATATCCATGAAATTTATTTGAGTTTTTTATCTCTTATATGCATGATTGCTTATAGCCTCGTATTTCTCCGATATTGGGTTTTGTTTGGCCAACTTTATCTCTTTATCTTGCAATTGGAAAGGTGCCCGGTAGTGGGTTCAATCTTACGGTGCTTGATCCCAGTGATATAAGGGGAACCGACATGCATGTATTGTTTCCACTAAGGATAAAACGACGAGATCCATATCTAACGCCATAGATAAGCGGATCTTGTCTACATCATGTGATCATTCTTAATGCATTACTCTGTTTTCTATGAACTTAATACACTAGATGCATGTTGGATAGCGGTTGATGTGTGGAGTAATAGTAGTACATGCAGGCAGGAGTCGGTCTACTAATCTTGGACGTGATGCCTATGTAATTATCATTGCCTGGATATCGTCATGATTATTTGAAGTTCTATCAATTGTCCAATAGTAATTTGTTCACCCACCGTTTGCTATTTTCTCGAGAGAAGCCACTAGTGAAACCTACGGCCCCCAGGTCTTCTATCTCATATATTTGCCTTTGCGATCTATTTTCCTTTGCTTTTATTTTCAGATCTACTAAACCAAAAACCCAAAAATACCTTGCTGCAATTTATCTTATTTATCAACCAATCTACCAATATTTATATTTCTCTCACGTTCGTTACCCGGAAGGGATTGACAACCCCTTTAACACGTCGGGTTATGAGGTGTTGTTATTTGTGTGCAGGTGTTGTTTACGTTGTGTTGCTTGGTTCTCCTACTGGTTCGATAACCTTGGTTTCACATCTGAGGGAAATACCTACCACCATTGTGCATCATCCCTTCCTGTTTGGGGAAAAACCGACGTAGCTTTAAGCAACATCACTCGCCTCCCAGTAAGGGAGGTTTTTCGTTAGTGATATCTTGCTCCTTTGGCTTGTCTTGGTCTTCTTAATCCGCCCTTTGATTATTCAAAGAGCTATATCTTCAGGTTGGTCTTGTTTTGGAGGCATGGCGCTGCTGTGGTGGAGGCCTGCTGTCCTTGCACAAGTCAAGGAAACATACACCCATATTTGTGTACCCCGACACACACCCTTGATAGTTTGCTTTGATTATAACTCTTCCATCAAGGCCAACTTTGGCTTTAACATTTGCCTAATAACAACAAAAGTTCCATAGGGAGTAATTAACTCGCTAATTCTGAATCAACAACCCGGGCCAGTGCTCCTCATGAGTGTTGTCCAAAACAGAGTCATTTGTGGTTTCCCCCGTGGAAAACCAGGTCTCAGTTGTTGTATGCCGTGCTCATCCAATCGTGGCCTGATTTTGAGATACGCGCGACCCCAATCAGGGTGTCGGCACGTCAGGAGGTCTTGCTAGTTTTGTTTTACCATTGTCAAAATTTCTTGTGCACTGGGATTCCAGGTATACTTCATATTGTCTCAAGGTTGATCGGGTTATCTTGAGGTTGAAGTATTTCCAAGAGGATCGTGAGAGTTTGTGATGGACTAAGTTGGGACACCCCTGCAGGGTTCAATCATTTTGAGAGCCGCGCCCGCTAATACGTCTCCAATGTATCTATAATTTTTTATTGTTCCATGCTATTATATTATCAACTTTGGATGTTTTATATGCATTGTTATGCTATTTTATATTATTTTTGGGACTGACTTATTAACCTAGAGCCCAGTGCCAGTTTCAGTTTTTCCTTGTTTTTGAGTTTCACAGAAAAGGAATAACAAATGGAGTCCAAACGGAATAAACTTTTGCGATGATTTTTCTTGGACCAGAAGACACACGTGGGACTTGGAGAGTAAGGCAGAAGAGTCCCGAGGGCTCCACAAGCCCTCAGGGTGCACCCCCATGGCTTGTGGGCCCCACGAGACTCCCCCAACCCTAATTCTTGGCCTATACATTCAAAAATATTCCGAAATGACCAAAAGTGTCCACAAAAATACTTTTCCGCCGCTGTAACCTTCTGTACCCGTGAGATCCCGTCTGGAGTCCTTTTCCAATACTCTGCCGGAGGGGGATTCGATCACGGGGGGCTTCTACATCAACCTTGTTGCCCTTCTGATGATGCGTGAGTAGTTTACCACAGACCTACGTGTCTATAACTAGTAGCTAGATGGCTTCTTCTCTCTTTTTGATCTTCAATACAATGTTCTCCTCGATGTTCTTGGAGATCTATTTGATGTAATCTTCTTTTGCGGTGTGTTTGTCAAGATCCGATGAATTGTGGATTTATGATCAGATTATCTATGAATATTATTTGAATCTTCTCTGAATTCTTATATGCATGATTTGATATCTTTGCATTTCTCTTTGAATTATTGGTTTGGTTTGGCCAACTAAATTGGTAGTTCTTGCAATGGGAGAGGTGCTTAGTTTTGGGTTCAATCTTGCGGTGTCCTCACCCAGTGACAGAAGGGCTAGAGAGGCACGTATTGCATTGTTGCCATCAAGGATAAAAAATGGGGTGTATATCATATTGCTTGACT
The DNA here is from genome assembly GCA_902687465.1 of Secale cereale. Taxonomy (NCBI): domain Eukaryota; kingdom Viridiplantae; phylum Streptophyta; class Magnoliopsida; order Poales; family Poaceae; genus Secale; species Secale cereale. The sequence goes on along the minus strand of LR738711.1, from coordinate 637,394,113 downwards.
TTATCCCTCTACATCATGTCATCTTGCTTAAGGCGTTACTCTGTTCTTATGAACTTAATACTCTAGATGCATGCAGGATAGCGGTCGATGTGTGGAGTAATAGTAGTAGATGCAGGGTCGTTTCGGTCTACTTGTCACGGACGTGATGCCTATATTCATGATCATTGCCTTAGATATCATCATAACTTTGCGCTTTTCTTTCAATTGCTTGACAGTAATTTGTTTACCCACTGTATGCTTTATTTAAGAGAGAAGCTTATAGTGAAACATATGCCCCCCGGGTCTATTTTCCATCTATTATTTTTAGATATATAAAACCAAAAACCCAAAAATATCTTGCTGCAATTATTTTGTGTTTACATTATATAGCATTTTTACTTTAGTTTTAATTATATGTCTATCAGATCTCACTCTTGTTCGTGACGTGGAAGGGATTGGCAACCCCTTTTCCGCGTTGTGGGCAAGTGTTTGTTAGTTTGTGCATGTGCATATATTGGCGACTTGCTTGTACCTCCTACTGGATTGATACCATGGTTCTCAACCGAGGAAAATACATATCTCTACTTTGCTGCAACACCCTTTCCTCTTCAAGGGAAAAATCAACGCAAGCTCAAGAAGTAGCAGGAAGAATTTTTGGCGCCGTTGATGGGGAGGTCTACATCAAGCCTATCAAGTACTTGTCATAAACTCTCATCTCTTGCACTTACATTATTTTCCATTTACCTCTCATTTTCATCTCCCCCACTTCTATAACATTTTCAGAAAAACACAAAAACATTTGCATTTTTATTCGCCCTTTTTTGTTCGTTCTTTTCGTTTGCTTCTTGTTTGCTTGTGTGCTAGATCACTTTGCTATCATGTCTGAATCTAGGGAGTTTGTCATTGAATAGGATGGTAATGATCTTAGAGGAAAGTTTGATGATTTTGCTAATGATTACCTCCGTGAAAAAGAGCCTACTATCATAAAAACAGAAAAAATCATGTGGGTAGTGGCAATATTATCGAAAAAGGTGTTATTCAAGTTTTCTTTACTTGTGCCGGTGTGCTACCTACGCTAGGAGGATCTATTTAAAATAAAACCAATAGCCTCGCAGATGCAATAAATTTGCACATTATTGAACTTGAAAGACAATTTGTTCATATGCAACCTTGTATACAAAGGATTTTACCAGAGTTCTCTAATATTCAGCATTCTTCTGTTAAGCATGCCGTTAGTATATTCCTAGCTCACAAGTTTAGATTCATCATGAAAGAAGCTAGCAACAGATTTGCGCATTACAAAATAAATGGTGGTTGTCCCCCCATAGAGGAGATCCTTTTTAATCAAGAGGAAATAATGAGATTGCAATCTCCTAATTATGTTGCCTACAATGAAAATTTGAGGAAAAGGGTTCCTACCGAGGTTTTGTTTGATAAGATTTCTGAACTTAATGATAATTTTGCTATACAAAACAATGGGTTAGGGTTAATTTTGAGAGACATGCTTATGACTTTTCATCAAAGGAACGCTTATAATGATGAGTTGGTTATAGAATATCGAGGGCCGAAGGAGGAACCTATTCCTCCCAAATTGATCTTAGGGATCCTTATCCCATTAAATTTAGCCCTTTTGATTATTTTTGTTTGCCACAAAGGAAGCTTGCTGCTGAAAGAAGGGAGTATGAGATGAACATGGATGATCTCCCTTATTATTATGATAATACCTAGACCGTTGCTTTATGCCTAGCTAAGGGCGTGAAACAATAATGCGTGTTGGGAGGCAACGTAATTTTATTTTTGGTTTTTACATTTTCCCTGACGTTCTTGAGTAAATCTATCATCTAGCCTCTGGTTAGATGTGTTTTCATGTTTTAAATTAGTGTTTGCGCCAAGTAAGACCTTTGGGGGTGGTTTGGAAGATTATTGATTTGATTTTGCTAAAAAACAGAAACTTTTGCGTCCAGTGTAGAAAATTCTATAATTCACTGGAACGTGATACGTTTTTAAATTTCTTACACAAGATTGATATACAAATTGCCCATGTTTTCCTAATTGTTTCGAATTTTTAGAGATGCATAAGTATGCTAAGTTTCCAGATATCTACAGACTGTTCTGTTTTTGACAGATTCTGTTTTCATTGTGTTGTTTGCTTATTATGATGAATCTATGGCTAGTATTGGAGGGTATGAATCATTGAGAAGTTAGAATACAGTAGATATAACACCAATATAAAATTAGAATGAGTTGACAATAGTACCAAAAGTGGTTATTTGATTTGTTCTACTAACGGATCTCACGATTTTTCTGTTGAGTTTTGTGATGTGAAGTTTTCAAGTTTTGGGTAAAGATTTGATGGACTATGGAATAAGGAGTGGAAAGAGCCTAAGCTTGGGGATGCCCAAGGCACCCCAAGGTAATTTTCAAGAACAACCAAGCATGTAAGCTTGGGTATGCCCCGGATGGCATCCCCTCTTTCGTCTTCAATGCATCGGTAAATTTACTTGAGGCTATATTTTTATTCACCACATGATTCGTGTTTTGCTTGGAGCATCATGTATGATTTGAGTCTTTGCCTTTTAGTTTCCCACAATCATCCTTGATGTACACACCTTTTGAGAGGGACACACATTAATCCTGAATTTATTGGAATACTCTATGTGCTTCACTTACATCTTTTGAGCTAGGGTAGTTGCTCTATTGCTTCACTTATATCCTTTTGAGCACGGAAGTGATGTTTATTTTGAAGAACTTGATAAACTGTCATGCTTCACTTATACTATTCTGAGAGTCTCTAAATAACATGGTAATTTGCTTGGGTTATGAATTTACACTACAAACAAAAACCACTTCCATGATAATACGTGTTTGTCACAGTAGGTCACGTTTTCTGCCATGCTTGCACATCCATGATGATTTTATGACCAAATCAAGATAGTCATACCTGTGTTGTCGTAGAAGTGTTCCATGACAATACCAAAATTATCATCACGGAAGTGTCCACTTCCATGATGATAAATGGCGTGTCATGGAAGTGTTTTCGTCAAGGGTAACCGACGGGTGGCATCCACCCTAACAGGTCACCGTTAAGCTATCACGTTCCGGTTTGAATCCGATAACCCATTTACAGCCCCGACCAAAGGGGTTTTTCCACGTGCAAAATTCTTATTTGCCGGTGGATCCACATGTCTGCACAACGTTGGGACAAATGTCATCTAATCATTGTACGGGAGGCGCCTATGATAAGTTGGCACGTGGCAAGGCTCAATAGTGGCCCATTTAGGTGAAAGAGGCCGGACCAGCCAAAATTAGCAGGCCGGCCCATATAGGGCCTATTGGTGTCTAATACATTTAAGCCCACAACCCATACGAGATGTGCCAATTCGTCCCATCAAAGCCCCATTAACTATTTGACACCATTGCAGCCGATCGTCATTTCAAGCCTGTTAACATCCCGCTATATATTTGGGCTAAACATAGGCCCCGTGTGGTTTCGGCCTGTTAACGGCCCATTTGAGGGATGGACCAATTTTCAAGATGTACGTCTTTCAGCTTGTTAGTGGCCCATTTAAGTGTTGGGCCAATTTCCAGCCTGGTGTGTCTTTCAGCCTGTTAATGGCCCATACATGAGTTGGGCCATTTGTAGTTGGACCTGAGTTTTAGCCTATTAACGGCCCATAAATGAGTTGGGCCATTTACAGTCGGACCTGAGTTTTGGCCTCTTAATGGCCCATGCTCTTCATGACCAATACCAGCCCGGTTTCACTTTCGGCCTGCTAAAGGCCCACAACACAGTTGGGCCGTATATGGCCCAACCTGACTTTCGGCCTCTTAACGGCCCATGCTCTTCATGGTCCAGTACGAGCCCGCTGTCACTTTCGGCCTGCTAAAGGCCCACAATACAGTTGGGCCATATATAGCCCGACCTTAGTATTGGCCTGTTAACGGCCCGTATCAAATGGGTCCACTTATTGCCCACTTCGATGTCGGCCTGTTAGCGACCCGGGAGGTAACAGGGCCGAGCATTAACTGTTGGCTCGTTTCTAGTGGCCCGGGTTGGTTACGACCCATTAACATAATGGGCCCAATAGAGTTCGAGCATGTCTGTAGGCCAATTAGATAACGTCGATTCTGGCCCAGCTATAATTTGAGCCCATTATGATGAGCAATTATGGACAGGATAAAAACCTATCAATCAAAGGCCTATGAGAATTTTGGCTCATGCGAGCCCATTAGCGAGGCCCATTGAGGTCAGTGGGCCGCTTCCTTCATTTGGGCCCACATATATACTGTTAACTAACAATTTCATTGCTTTTTTGCCTTCCTAGCAACCAGTTAGCTGGAATGCGAGGTGCTCTAAGCAACCATACGACATACAAGGAAAAGCGTTGCACATCCAGCATATAATACAGGAAGTTACATCCACCGGGCAATCAAAGATTGATGCCAGTACAACTACAACCTCACAATCTGCAACCTCAGCGTGAATGACGCCCATAAGCATGTGAGGAAGTTCTTCCTTCTTTGCTACACTGTCTCTAAAAACATTGATCAGTTGTTGTTGCGCAAGAATCTGCACGTCTGATTCCTCCACGATTTCCGTGATTGCTTCAGCCAATAATTCGTTCACAAACATACTTTTTTCCGTTGGATTTGAGACAGAGGAAACTCAACAGATTTAGATGGAGATTTTGGCCGGCTTGTATTATTGATAGTGGAGAGTGTCTTGACCACTGCAACATAACATAAATTAGGGGGAGAACCGAACGGATTAAACGAGAGTTATTGCCATATTACCTAGCCAAGATTTATTGGAAAGAAACAATGGGGTTGCCTTGCTTTTTCAGGGTTTGTCTTCTTATCTTCAGCAGCCTGCACCAAATTAACACACTAGCATTGCTACCATTAGCCAGGTCAGATAATAGAAAAGCAACATTGACACAACGAACGTTTGGACAACCAAACCACACGAACCTACACCAAATTAACACAATATGGCATAGCCATCATTACCCCGGTAAGGTAATAGGAAAGCAACATTGACACAATGAATGATTGGGCAACCAGAACAGCACTACAATTTAGTAATGTGCATGATATGAGATAGTGCACTCATGTTGTTCAGTACAAAAATCAACATTGTCGCCTTTAATTATACATTTTGCTACAAGTAAATTTAGATCAGATAAAGGTTGGATTCACGCCGATTAACAAAATACATGTTGATGTAAGATTTTAGTAATATACAACACATACTTACATCAGCATTCGAATACCGAGAATTCCCACAAGATACTTGCCTCGAACACGATCCCACTTTAGAAAGTCTTCTATCCTTTAAGATTATTTTCTAAAAGAGAGATGGGTAAGAAACATGTAGAAAATATGATCTGAATGCTATAAGATTTCATGATGTGAGGATACGCACACGCTTTTTAGAATGGAGTTGACATATTTTTGCTGGACTGGAGCGGACTAGTTCTTTGGCCACTTGAATCTGCTTATTATTAGTAGGAATTGGGTTTCTCCATGATGGAGAAGTATCTATGAACCCTGGAGTTGGTTTACTATCTCCTGGCGTTTCGATCTTTTGCAAAGACCTTCTTTGTAACCCTTCTGATTCTAACATAGCCGTCTTCCCCTTGCATGCCTTATATAGAAGAATGGTGCTTCAGTTATATAACATGCTACGATACAGAGGTGGAATAGGTACCGAAGAATAGAAAGGCATGACATATTGACATGTAATCCCTCCATCCGGAAATAAATGGATGTGTCTAGGCGTATTTCAGTTCTAGATACATCCATTTTTATCCGTTTCTGCGACATGTAATCCATACGAAGGGAGTATCATGTAAGATTTAGGGACACGACAGGACAACAGAGTAAAAAACACTAGTTGAATGCAAAACCGTGTGATAGCATAATACATACAAAAAAACACTAAGGAAACATATGCTTGTATGATTGGGAAACTAAGATGGTATTGCAACATACCACTAGAACAACACTTCAATGTAAAAAACATGGTATGGTAGACAAATGAAGTACATACTGATGAATATCCAGAAGATATTCAGAAGCATGATGTCCAAACTAAGCAGATGGCATTGCAACAGAGTAGAATGACAGTACTTGAATTTGAAAACATGTTATCATGAATTGAATATGTACTGAAAAATAGGAAGGTAGGACATATATTTGGACTAGCCACAATGGGAGTAACTTCAGCAGTGACATCGAGTCCAACTCAACAAATTTTCTTATGTGGCAGTGAATTAATGAGGAGATAGGTAGTTTGAGTAACTTAGCTAGTTACTGTAACATCACATGTCCCAATGCAATATGAGTCTATAACCTGATAAGTGAAGCTTTGCATGACACCACACTTATGTTACTACCCACTATGAAGGTAGTAACATAGTCTAGGGATATGTGTATGTTACTAGTGTATGTTACTCTCCATTGTGGCTAGTCTTACATGCATGATATTGTGGGGTGAATAGGATTCGACATCTTTCTGCAAGTCTTCTGAAGAACTGCCTTTACATGTTCCATCATATTGGGTATCATTAACGTCAAGTTTGTTGGATGTTACATTTCTCCATGAGGTTCTTGTGGATATATCAGTGTGTGCAATTATATCTGACATGCATGGAAGATGAGTAGTAGTTAGATTTATGTAATGAGTTCCTGTAGGAGATGACAGAAATAGTAGGACTGGGCTTAAGTAGCAACAACATGTCTCAAAAACTAAAGGGAGAACACAGATGAAAGCTACAAAATATGTATCGTTTGTACTCGAGATTAACTAGATGGCACACAAAAGTATTAAAGAACAACATAGGTAATACTAGAAGTGGTATAATCACCAGCCTGTGGGATAACATTGGCTGATGGATGATTACTATGGAACAACGTTACCTAAAGAACAAGTCTCTTATCTAAACTATGGAACAACGTTAACTCCTGAACAAGACTCTTAAGAGATCAGCATGAATATACAGTGAAATGTGATGATCTATTTTCCATGCTTAGATGAATAACAAAGCCATAAATGTTGCACACAAGTAAGATGAGGGTACAACCTATCTGGCCGCCATCCATAGGAGTGAGCATCATGTGCTGACTTGTCGATGGCCCTGCAGTTGTTGTGGTTGTCATAGTAGTGCACACACATTCGACGCAGGGAAATGTTGAGTGGGGACTATAGCTCCCTTCTGGTGTATGCTCCCTTGTTGGAGCAGCTGCGGTGAGAAGGAAGACGGTGTGGCTGAAGATGCAGAAAAGGCAAAATGTTAAGAACGACACATATCTTTGATGTGAAGAAATACCCTAAGAGATCAACAGTAAAGTACGAGAGTGGTCACACATCTGTTGACTGAAAACTAAAATGGTGTCACACGATTTTATTTTATTTTAGTACTATCCAATCTACGCTGGACGACCTGATGGTCGTCTTATGCCTCCCGGCTGAGCCAGCGACCACCAGCAGAGCAACCTGCCTCCGCTGTCCCTGGCCCCAAGAGCTCCGACCAAAACCCCACTCCCCGCCCGACCGCACTACCGTGGTTTTTTTAACCTTGAACAGTAGGAGAACCTCCTACTATTATGATTTCATTATAATAACATTGTACAGTTTACATAGTGGCTTTACATGTGTCAAGCCCCCATTTTGGGGGGTGGGTAGCGTGCTAAACTATTGAGGAGAGAATGAGAGGTATGAAATGTTTATGTTTTTCCTTGACCCTATAGGTAAGGAGAGAGAAATCCTTCTAAAGTCTGGCCACCCAAGATGATTTTGTTGGTGCAATCCCCCTGAAGTGTTTATTATTGCGTTCCTTCCATATGCTCCATGCCGCGAGCAAGAACAACTCCATAAAAAGCGGTCGGTCCCGGTTGTTTTTGGCCATGGTAACATTGTGTAGTCTTGAAGTCCTTTGTGGCCAAGAAAGACCAAGGCTGGTCCAGCAAGCAGTAGTGAAGTGGCATTTGAAGAACAAGTGTTCCAAGGTTTCCTCAATTTGTAGTCCACAAAGAATACAATTGTGATCTTCTCCAATGTTGTAATGTCGGTGTTTAAGCATATTCCTAGTGTTGAGTCGGTTTGACAGAAGTAACCAACTGAAGACTTTGATTTTCATCGTGGATCTTAATTTCCAGATCCAGCTAAAAGCCTCATGTGCCCGAACGTCTCTAAAGTAGAACGTGTAGTATTTGTGTGCAGTGAATTGTGTTGATCCCCACGCATACGACCAAATGTCTTGTGCCTCGGAGAGAACAATCGTGGCCATGTTAGATTGAGTTGACGAACTTCATCATGTGCTTGTTCTGATAGTGGTAGGTGGAACGCCTCTCAAAGTGATGTGATGGATAGAAAGTGTCTGACTGAGATGTCCTCATTAATGGTGTAAGAGAGCGCACTTGGATATTTGTCAGCAATAATGTTGTCGGCCCATAAATCTTTCCAGAAAAGTACATTCCCGCCGTTTCCCACTTGGACTGTGGAGATCCCTCTGTATATGGGCATTAAATTTGCGATGTCCTGCCACCAAAAAGAACCACATGAATCCGCAGCGTGCGGAATGTGGTTTGTGTAGTATGTTTCCCAAATGAGCTGAACCCAGGGCACGTCCCAGCCATTATAGATTTCGTGTAGGTATTTAAGCAAGAGAGCATCCCCTTGTATTCCATGATCAATCACACCTAGGCCTCCACATTCCTTAGGTCGACATACCATGTTCCATGAGGCTAGAGAATTACATTTATCACCTTGCTCAGTCTTTTTGGTCCATAAACATTTCTGCCTAATCTTGTCTAGAAGCTCAATTATCTTGGTTGGCAATCTGAGTGTGCATAGAGCAAATATGATCAAGGAGGTAATTACTGAGTTGAGTAGGGAGAGCTTTCCACCATAAGAGATCATATTAAGAGTGGCCGTTAATCTTCTTTCGACAGAGCAGACTAGTGGCATGAGCTCAAGGACTGTTGGGCGAGTAGTTCCAAGGGGAAGACCAAGATAGGTAAAAGGTAATTTGCCTATGACGCATCCAAAGATATTTGCTATGTCCTGAATCTTTGTTGGGTCACAGTTCATCGGGATTAGAGTTGATTTATGGAAGTTTATTTTCAACCCAATGGACGTTGCATAGTCATTCAAAATTTCCCTGATAACTGTAGCTTGTTGGGTGCATGCAGGCAGAACTAGGATGGTGTCGTCGGTGTATTGAATTACGGGGAAATCCTTTTGGTGTGATGACGGGAACGGTAGTTGGATCAGGTTGCGTGCAAATGCATCATTGATGGCTGCTTGTAGTAGGTCATCCGCCAAAACAAATATGAGGGGGGGAGAGGGTCTCCCTGTCTGATGCCGCATTTACAATGGAATTGACGACTAGGAGTGCCATTAAGAAGGACTGACGATTTGCCTGATGAGAAAATGCATCGAATCCAGCCCACCATTTGTCATTGAATCCCATGTTTTTCATGATTTCAATCATTGCGTTATGCTCGATCGTATCAAAGGCTTTGGTAAAATCTAATTTTAGAAGCATGATTTCTTTCTTGGAAGATTGGCACTGGTATATGTATTCGTAAGTCCAAGAAAGACAATCTTGTATAGTCCGTCCTTTGAGAAAGCCATATTGGTTCCTATGCACGATTTTGAGGATGATTTTTTGTAGTCTATTGGCCAAAAAAATTGTGAGAACTTTGAGGTAACAGTTGAGAAGCGTGATCGGTCGATAGTCATTGATACCTTCTAGAGAGCCGATTTTAGGGATGAGGATGATGAAACCATCATTAATACTTTCTAAATTGAGCTCCCCATTGTGGAATTGATTGCACAAGTTATAAAAGTCCTCTTTGATGATTGGCCAACATTATTTTAAGAATAGACCATTGAAGCCATCTGGGCCAGGGGCTCTGTCGGCGGGCATTTCTCAAACAACTTTGTCTATATCATCATGCGAAAACGGCACGGTCAGAGCATCAAGTCCGTCACACTTCTTAATAATTTGATGTAGGTGAAATTTCATATTGCAAGGTCTTGACGATCCCATTCTTTCCTTAAACGTTTGAAAAATTATAGATTCTTTTCCCGCATGATCCTCCACCAAAGTGCCACCCGGGGTTGTGAGGAAGGCAATACTATTTCTCCTATACCTTTCTGAGGCCAAGGCCTGGAAAAACTTTGATGGCTCGTCCTTGAACTGAACCCATCTAATTGTACAACGCTTTTTCCAATAGGCTTGCTAGTATCTTAGTAATCTTAGAATGTGTGCTCTGAGGATTCTTCGAAAATTAGCTTCAGGTACAGATAAAGCTCATTTATTCTCTAGCTCATCAATCTCACATAGTGCCTTATTTGAATTCACAATGGCCACTGAGAGTTTAGATATGCCTTTGCTCTAGTGTTTAAGATCGCGTCGCAGGGTTTTGAGTTTACGGCACAGAATAGTGGCAATGTTTGTGGAGTGCACTGGTTTGGCCCAAGAGGTCATAACAATTTGCATGAAGCCCGGATGTTGGACCCAGAAGTATTCAAAGCGAAATAATTTGGATTTTGGGATATTTGTTTCAATAGTAACCACACAAGGGATATGGTCGGAGACGGGCTTACCAAGGGGTTTGACCAAGGTTTTGGGGTATGTAGTGGTCCAATTCGAACTTGTGAAAAACCAATCCAATTGTTCTAGAAGGGGATCAAGTTGCATATTGCTCCAAGTGAAAGAACGCCCCTTGATAGGCAATTCTATTAGGCGTTGAGATCGACTGAAGTCATTAAATATATTTCATATCATTGACGCAGCCTCCAGGTTTATTACAGTTGTCAGGTGCGCATATTAAATTGAAAGCACCCACAAAGAGCCAATCTTCATTTGAAGGAATAGTAAGAGAGCACAACCAATGAATGAATTGCTCCCGCTGTTCGCCTTGACACGACCCATATACATTAACCAACGTCCAACTTTGCGCCGATTGAGTTGATTTGAAACGTGTGACCAGAGCGAAATCTTCAGATAAAAGCACATCAGCAGAGAAGACAATGCTATTCCAAATGGTTACAATGCCCCCCGATGCCCCGCGAGAAGGTACAAAAGCAAATTGATCAAAGAGGCGGGGGCAGCAAGATTTAATGAAAGACAAATCAAATGAGGATTTCTTGGTTTCTTGCAAGCAGACCACCGCACAACCACTGGAGGTGATCGCATTGGATAACGCTAATTGCTTGTCACCGGAGTTTAACCCACGTACGTTCCAACATAAGACATTCTAGTTTACCAAAAGATGCATTGAGGAAATAAGATTAAAAGATCTGCAAATGAGATATTAGGTCGAGGCCGAGGGCTCCTCCTCCTGCGTCGCCAGCAGAGCTTCGTTAGAGAGTTCTTCCGCAGGGATCGTGCACAGTATGGTGCCAATATGTTGGATGACCCGGACAAGTGTAGGTGGTGGAATCTGCTCCTCGGTCGCCTCCTTAATGGTGAGAGCCGTTGGCACAATCCCGGGTTTAACCTTAGAGGTTTTTGCCTTACTGTCAGAAACCTGATGAATCTTGAAGCCATCATACTTATTGGTGCGAGTACTCCGACGCAGAGAAATAGCGCATTCAGGCACCAATGACTTGCCTTTGCGGGTACTTGTTGTGGATGAACCAGCAAGGTCGGGGACTGAAGGCGGAGGTAGGGCAGGGGTTTGCACATAATCATCTGGAGCATTCTGCTGCATAACAGGTGGGTCAGACAGAACTTCTGCAGAAACCTGAGCATGATCAGTCAGTTCCTCAGTGTCAGTGTGAGGTAGAGAGAGCTCCCAATTGGCTGCCTCAGAAATGTCTTCAATAGTAACAGAAGAGGAAGAAGCATGTGCAATGGTTGTGGAGGCAGAAACCACTGTCAGAAGGCCAGCTTGTTCAGAGAGTGTAACCTTAAAGGTGACCGAATCCTGTTGAAAGCCATAGTGATCCCTCCAAGGTCCAAAAGAAGCCACAATGGGCCTAATGGCAGCAGTAAGATAAGTGTTTAACCTGAACATGGGAATGCAGTCCCTAATGAGCATAGCAGGTATGAAATCCCCTTGGGCAGACATATCCAAGTGCAGACCAGCAGCAGAGATATTTACAGACAATTCCAACACATTGGTTGGCAGAGTAGCAGGATTGATCCTAGCAGATATGTCATTGTTAATTGGTGGAGCACCAGCAGTATCTTGTGGCCAGAACTGGTTCATGAGATTAACAGGCACCAACACATATGAATCAGAGATTGTTGCACTTGAGTCAGATCTTGAAAACACTAAGATTGAGTCATTCCAGGCGGCCCCAGGGCTGTCCATCAGATTCTGTGGTGGCACAATGCCATGCTCGACATGCAGGCCCTCACCAGCCAACCATTGCTGGAAGGTGTAGAGAACAGGAGGTGCTTGTGGAGGTGTAGGGGGCCACACTCCCCACTCATGGTGTATTTCAATGCCAGTTCCTTCATCAACCACCACATTTTCTTCTTCATTGGTTGCAGCATCTGCCACTGCATTCTGAGCCATCCAGTTATGAAGTTCCGGCTGATAGAGCTGCTCTGCATTCAGACCTTCCCCACGCACTGCGTGAGGGTGTGGGGACCCCGACTCATAAGTCGTGATCACCGAATGCACGTGTACAGTGATCCCAGAGGTCAATGCTCACTGAACACACAGAAGCTGAATAACAAGAGTCTTACATCCTTACATACCGTGTTACACAAATAGGACCATAATGGTCAAGTCTTGAGTATAACATCACAGCGGAAATTTTCAAAGACAACTGGGACCCATGCCATCTGCCTTAACCCTACAGGCATTCTGACTGGGAAGCGTCCTAGCTCGCATGCTCGTCGCCAATAAATCTTCATCTTAATCTGTTCTCTCATGCCTGGCCAATAAAATAACCAGTGGCAAGCCAATGAGTACATTGAATGTACTCGCAAGCAACCCAAGTGTGATAACAGAATAATTATGCAAGGCTCTACTGCTAAATTGGCAGTTTTGTGAAAAGCTAGTTTTTCATATGCAAGTATGATCAACATAAAACAAGGGCATGCATGTGTCTGCAACAAGTATCAGGAGGTCACAGACTTCATTATCGAGAAAGAGTTGTAATCAACTCATGCTCAAGCTCATTGTGACTTTCTCACAATCACATCAACAATATCTCTGAATCGTGTTGTTTCCCAGAAACTTATGGACATAGTCTAAGTAGCACCACCCAACTGTCCTTGACCGCGGACACGGCTATTCGAATAGTTTGACACTCTGCAGAGGTTGCACACATTACCCACAAGATCCGGGGAACTTCCGTGTCATCCACGACCCGCGGTACCTCAAGTACCCGGGGTAAGCACCCGATCACCATCTTTCCCTAGACGACACTAATATGGAGTCCACTCGATTGGTAACAGCCCCGTGCCCCACATTTCACATCTCAAGATTCTTGGAGCCTCGCTCCCATATTCATCACATACCACAAGCACGGGGTACCAACGGTGTGTCCGGTGCCCTGTAAAGACAGTCATGGCCGCCTATCCAAGCACGACCCCGTCCCGAGAGTGACCTCATGTCACCCCCGTCACTAGTAATGCGGGCACCATGCTAGTATCGACCTAGGTAATCAATAATGCCCTTTCCCATATAAGGGTAGAGTGGTTTCGCATGTTTGGTTGGGACGGTAGTCACACATAAATCTAATCCATCTCCGTAAACAACACTTCCGTCAAGCCTCGGCACACTACTTCTTCACCAAGTAGTGCCCTAGCTCCTCATCAACCCCCAGGGGCATCAGTGGCACCCACTGGGTCATTTGCAAGTATGTCAGACCACACTTGTTTCACTCAATGCATAACCCCGACCCATTTTGCGTAGCCAACTACTATAGCATACATCTATCAATTCACACCCACATAACCCTCATAGGAAGGTAGGGTCATGTTTGATGCAAGTTTCAACAGTAAAGTAATAGGGGTAGCAACCAAAGTGGTTTCCACCTCAACATGATTCCGATGCATTGAATAATAAGGTGCTATGAGACATGCATAAAAAGGTTTCTTGAACATGGTCAAAGGGTTGCTTGCCTTATTCTTCCGAGTCTTCAAACCTTCTGGTCCATCTCCGAGTACTTCGTTTATTTCGTCAACTAACGATGGAAACAATCATAATAAGCAACACAATCAAAGCAAAAATAAAAGTGCTCTAAAAATAGCAGTTGGACTTTTCTAGGATACCTCTGGTCATATGAAAAATAACCAAGGTGGTTTCATAGGTGTTGGATCAATGAATAGCTTGGATCATTTCAATGTGACGGAACCAAGGGGTTTATGGATTTGAAAGAAATATACAGAAATATTTCCTTGAATGATGAGCCAAGACACCCATCAACAAGTCATGATTTTAGAAGCATCTAGGAGTTGGTTTCACTGGATTTGGAATTCAAGTGAATTTCCTAGGATTTTGCAAAGCTGATAAATATGAAGAAATGGCTCAATATTTGGTGGGGTACAGATAGTATTAATAAAAATGTTCCAAAACTAAGTTTGGATGTGACAAGCATCTAGGAATTGGAACCACTGCATTTGGATCAAAAATGAGCTCTCTGTGATTTTCTAAAGTTAATCGCAGAAAGTGGAATATGGGCATTTGATAAATATTTGTGTAGGAAAAGTCTCTGGAATACTGTGCATGTTGTACCATGTGATAGAGCATGATTTATGGAGCCATAGGACATTTGAATCATGCAATTTGGAGTTCAAATGAATTATTTAGGCATTTTTGAAGTTTACTGGAAAAAGAAAATAAAAGGGAAAAAGGAATAAGGGTTTACCCTCCACTGCGCTCAGGGCGGTGGATAGCTCGCGGGCCGGCCCAGCGGCTCGGCCGCACACGCGCAGGGGGGCCACGCCGGAGGCGGCTTTCGGTGAGGCGCTTTCGCGCGGGGAAGGCGGCGTCTGCTGCCCCGCCTCCACCTAAACAAGTGGGCCCTGCTGGCCGGGTCGCTGCCAGGTGCCCCCCCCCCCCCCCGC
>LR738711.1:637292372-637378997 GCA_902687465.1 Secale cereale | reverse complement strand
CCCCCCCCCGCAGGGTCATCTTCCTCCTCCCGCTCCCGCAACAGAGGGAAGGGGAGGCTCGGGTCGCGCGACGCCGGCGCCCGTCCCCGGCGGCACAGGCCACCTCTGGCCGGGGCGCGGCCACCGGAGGGGCCCCCAGGGTACGGCGCATCGCGGAGGTCCCTTGGGGCGGCAGGGGAGGGGCCGGAGCACCTCCTACACCGGCCATGGCGGCGGCCTCGTCGGGTGATGGTGGAGCGGACACCACGGGGCACGGGAAGGAGCGGAGAGGGGACTAGGACCTTCGCACTCCAGTCGTCGTTCCCCTCCTAGTGGTCAGCAGAGAAGGAGGAGGCCACATGGAGCCAATTTGGGAGGAGACCGGCGGCGGCTCGACGGCCATGGAGGGGCAAAGAGAGCACTAGGGGAAGAGGGGGCATGTCTAGGAGATGCACGGGAGAGAGGAGGGTCCAGAAGAGTCAAAGGGCGCTCGGGGGGAGGCTTTATATAAGCGCAGCCGCGGTGCACCGTGAGCTTCGTCCATGGACGTGCTCAGGCAAGCTCGTGGAGAGAGGAGGAGGGTCGGGGAGGATAAGGCCGACCGTCCTGCAGGTCGCGGACGTCGAGGGCACCTCGGGAGACACGGTCTATCTGCCCAAGGCCGCCTGGAAGCCTCGGGAGGGCCGAGCTACAGTGCCTCGTTGCACTGTAGCATGCTCCAGAGCGTGCCTTTGGCCGGCATGCTTATGTCTTTGCTTCCTGGCTGTGTCCCCCAGTGTCCAGTAGTGCTAGGGGATAGTAAACAAAGGCGTGGAGGTCTTGGATACTCTGGGGAGCCTCTGGAATGAGGAGAGAGGTGAAGGAGAGGGAGTTTACTGCTGTCCAGCAGTGAGAATTGGGGTTTTACCCCCTCCAACGATTGAGCTGAGGCCATAGAGAAGTTACTGGGGGTAGAGGATGATCAGGGGAAGCTGTGGTAAGAATTTGGGGTAAAGGGAAATAGTAAAAGGGGTCCAAACACAGGTTTTGGTAAATGAACAGAAGGTGTTTGATCAGGTTTTGGGGAGGCAAATGACTTCCAATTGGCATGGGACTTAACAGGATGGAATGTCACATATAATTAGGCTCCTCTACCAAATTTGAGCTCATTTGGGCAAAGTGGCCAATATAACTTTGGTGAACCCTAAAAATCAACAGAAATGGTTTCACAATGTTTGAGTCAAGCTAATCATCTCCCCTTGATGCACCACTTGGTGTAGCATCATCATTTGGGGTATTGATCATGCCCAAAAAGTTTGAAGCTCCAGGTAAAAAGTTGGTAATGTAAAGTTGTTCAAATTTGCATTTGAACAGAATTGGTTTTGGGGTGATCTGATCAAGTTGCTCTATTCCAAATCTTGTGCCATTTGGTCTAGATGCCTTATTAGGCCATTCTAGCATGTGCACCAAGTTTGAGAGCATTTGGACAAGTTTGGCAATGTAAAGTTGCTCAAACTTCAAATATGGACAGAATGGTTTTGAGGGGATTAGAGGATGTTTCCTTGATCTTCAAGGCATGAGGCTTTGCAAGATCATCAAATATGTCATATATGACATGATATAATTTCCCTGGAATTTTTGGAGAATATTTCCTTTGTAAATATTTCAAAAGCTTGAAACATCCAGAAAGGGTTTTGGAAGGATTAGTCCAATATTTTGAACATGACCATGTGCTGAAACTCTTATATATCGACAATATATGTCCTATGAGTCTCCCTGAATTTTGGCAAATATTTTTGAAATAAGTAAATAATTTTTCCCTATTAAAGACCATTTCTGGCCTAAAGGAAAATCTTTTAAATAAATTATAAAAATAACTTTTAAAATTATACTTTTGTGGTTTCTGGGAGTCCTATACCTAATAGGATTCAAATATACTTTTTGAAAGATTTTTCACACCCTAAATGAGGTACTTGCAGTGCAAACCTCAATTCAGGGGTTTTTGGAAAACTAATTTTAGAAAATACCATTTGGCCAAAATATTTTTATAAGAAAATTCTATACTGGTCTATACACATGGCATGATCATTGGGAAAAGGTTTTGGGTCAAGGAGATGAAGTATAAGAGTGGGAGGATTTATTTGATTTTTAGAGCACTAGCAAACAGGAGACAAAAGTCAAATCAATCAAAGTCAAAAACATTCAAAAGTTTTTGCAAATCCACATTTTAACATGAAAATTAGCTTAAGCAATGTGACATGAAAATCAGGGTGTGATAGACCTACCCCCCTTACAAGAATCTCATCCCCGAGATTGCCAGACTAGGCGTGGAAAGAAAAGCGGAGTCTTGGATACGGGGTAGTCTTCACTTCTTCTTGTTGGTTCTGCTTCCGAGCGGTGCTCCTTGGAATCCTGAAGTGCTTGATGTTATGGCTTCTTGCTTGATGCCTTCCTTGATGGAGGTTGTCGAGGGGTCTCTTGCATAGGTTAGGTTGGGTTAGCTGTCAAAGGCTCGGTGATCGATGTCCTTGCGGGCATCGGGCTAGCTAGGAGGTAAGAAGTACTTCCAGAGTGGGGGCTCGTGGAAGATTTGGTGCACGGAGAGTATCTCAGGTGGTAGATCTAGCTGGGGAGCCGTCTACCACATGACTTGCAGTGATCTCAAAGGGTCCAATGAACCTTGGTGCGAGCTTCCCCTTGACGTGGAAACACTTGGTTCCCTTCAGAGGAGTTACCCGCAGGTACACGTGGTCCCCGACATGGAAACTCATGTCCCGACGGTGAGTGTTAGCATAGCTCTTTTGCCTTGACTTGGCTGCCTCCAAACGTTCTCTGACTAGTTGGACTTGCTCTTCCGCTGCGCAAAGAATATCCGGTCCAAAGACTAGCCCTTCTCCAGTCTCTGACCAGTTGAGGGGTGTGCGACATCTGCGTCCGTACAACACCTCAAATGGTGCCATCAGAAGGCTCGACTGGTAACTGTTGTTATAGGAGAACTCGGCAAAAAGGGAGACAATCCTCCCACTTGGCTCCATATGCCAAGACACAGGCTCGGAGTCATGACTTCGAGAATCTGATTGACTCGCTCAGTCTGACCTCCGGTCTGTGGGTGGAAAGCCGTGCTGAAAGATACTTGGTTCCCAAGGCTTCTTGGAACTTCTTCCAGAACCTTGAGGTGAACTGGGTTCCTCGATCTGACACAATCTCCTTGGGAATACCGTGAAGACTTACGATTCGGTCGATGTAGAGAGCTGCCAGCCGGTTGCCATCATAAGTGGTCTTGACAGGAATGAAATGGGCCACCTTGGTTAAATGATCGACTATGACCCAGATAGAGTCATGTCCTCTATTTGACCATGGTAATCCAGTGATGAAGTCCATTCCGACTTTATCCCACTTCCACTCAGGAACCTTGAGTGGTTGAAGCAATCCAGCGGGTTGCTGATGTTCAGCCTTGACCCTTTGGCACACATCACACTTTGCAACATAGGTTGCAATCTCTCTTTTCATCTCGTGCCACCAGAATCGTGCCTTCAAGTCTAGATACAATCTTGGTGTGAGCGTTCCTTCGACACGAAGATGCTCGGTTCCTTTGGGAGGAGTGGTTTGCAGATACGCCCGGTCTTTGACGCGGAAGTTTACTTCTTGATGACGGTGGTCGGTGTAGATCTTCCGTCTAGACAGGGTGGTCTTCAAACGTCTTCTATCCAGCTGTCCGTCTCTTCTTGTCTTCGGGCAGACAAGTAGGCCATCAAATAATGATGTTACCCAACTTGTCCAATTACTCCATGAGGTCTAAGGGATACGCAAGGTAAGCTGAGGTATTGGTGGTGGTCTCGGTTGAGTATTTGCAGAGGCCTTCCTGACTCTGAGTCAAGGCCCGTGGTCAGAGTCTGACCAGGTGGTGGCTCGGTGGGGCTTAAGGGTTTCAAGGATTCTAGTGAGTGAGTGAACTTATATCATCTTATCCTTAAGCACGGTTTCTGAGATGCCAATAGCTCTATCTAGTACTCCGATCGAAAAAGCATCTTCTCGCATAGACCAACTTCAATCACCACTCATGCCATGCATATCCTCATGACTCTCAAGAGTCGGTCTAACAAAATTGTACTTGTCTACGATCCCCAAATCCATATGTATGCCTACCTCTAAAATCCAAAGGTAGATCATACATGCTGCTAAGCTTAAATTAAGCTCCACAATCCAAGCGCTCAACCTAGTCTTGCAAGGCTCAAGGTAATGCATCTCTATTCTAAGGAAACACGTCATATGCCACTCCAAGATTTGTTTCCTTCCTATAGATCACCTCCAATAGCCCGGTAATTCCCATCAATCACCACATAATCCAACAATCCTACAAATCCGATGTCTACGGTGTTCCACAAGATCTCAAGTCTCTATAATACCCAAATACTTGGAAGGACTATGCATCACGATAGTAAGTCCACCAAATTCCCATCCTCCGGGTCAAGTAAACTCCAAGATCACGACTATATAGATCCCTAAATCAACTCCGACAAATAATCCAATCTCCCAGGTTATCGTCCACCGAGAAGCATGGTATCATGATCAAGATCATCGGTCTAAATCCAATTCGCTCCGAACCATGCAGACATATCCAACATCTATACCAACCAGAATCACCTACATAAATCCAAATCTCATGCCCAACGGGTACTTCCACATGCTTCCCCAAAGTCATGATCTCACCAATATGAAAACCTCATAATCCACCAGGGTCTCAAATAATTCCTCGAAGTCACTGATATAAACCACCAAGTCATCTGTCCAGTATCCTCGAACTGGTCTATCTATGGCATCGTCAGTTCTCGTGCTATATTAGGATGAAAATGTGCTCGTTCACTGTGTCCACTAGCTCCTTTACGAACCCAGTGTTGTGCAAGGTTACAAAGGCTTAACAGGTTCTCTCGCTTTACCATGGGTTAGGTACATGGTTAAGGGTTCGTGCTGGAGTATCTCGTCAAGTCTCAAAGGGTCTAGGAATGGGGTTGCTGGTCTGGAGGGTTAAACATAACTCTACGGGGCTACTCTTGGCCACGGAGGTTGTAGCAGAAGTCTTCAGTGCCAGATGGCTGCCGAGGTAGAATCCCTGGTGCATCTTGTCTTGCAGGTCTTCCGTTGGGGGAGAGAGAGAATAGAGGGAAGAAGCAGCGTAGAGGAGGGAAATGCCTAAAGGGGGTTCTATAGTGCAGGTGCAACAAACAGGTGCAAAAAGGCTGAAACAAAAGAAACAAGGCAAGGGAGGTGATATAGCCATGCACTGGTTGCCTGGGGCAAAAGTGCGACTTATATCAAAACACAAGCAAAAAAAAGCAAACAACACACAATCATGGTTCCATTCGAACCATCATATGGACTCGACTGCGCATAGGGGGTACACGACTCATCCTACCCTAGGGGTTCTCGGACTCAGTGTCGTGACTTGTGCCTCGTGCAGTCTTCTGAGCTTCCTCGGTTGTTGCTATGTCCCTTGTAGTTGCTTGATGAACGATCCGGGTTGAGCCTAAAGAATCTTCAACAACTTCTCGCCTGATGAGGTGAGGTGGTGAAGGTGCCTCCTTGTAGCTGGCGTTGACTTGGTCTTCTCTTGTCTCTTTAATCATGACGATCCCCTGTGCCTTCTGGGGCGTCGAGGGTACCAGGTAGGCAATCCATATGTAATGATAATAACAAGGTATAATAGAGGTCCAACATGTCGGTTTCGTTGATGAAAACATCGACACCATGAGCGGGGGACGAAGAGAACCGTTTTCCTGCTCACTACAGTGAGGCGGACCTAATGGCGAGGTTCTCATCCATCGGTGGTTGCCGATACAACAACGGTAGTGACATGATTACTCTATTAGCGATGTATATCATGATTTTGCACAACTCATGCCATGGTCATCGTAGGCTAGGGTTGCACCATCTTCTGGGTCTTCATGTCCTTATCCATCGAGGATGTAACTTCCGTTAGTATCGTCTTGTCGTGGTGTCTCCAATCTTGCGTGCAAAAGTGGTGGGTGAGTGTTCGGCAAGGTGCACTCCACGAGGATTACATAAAATCCAGTGGTCAGGGGCATAAGGGTTTTAGCGACCAAGGTTTTGAAGGGGAAGAGATCGAGTATAGCCTAGTTTTCGAAAAACTGAGAAGGGAAGAGAAGTATAGATAGTTTTGAAAACTACTAATAGTTTTGGAAATAGTTTTACCCTAACTAACGACCATGCTAACTAAGGCTTCCTACAGTCAGGATGGCTCTGATACCAGCTCTGTGGGGACCCCGACTCATAAGTCGTGGATCACCGAATGCACGTGTACAGTGATCCCAGAGATCAATGCTCACTGAACACACAGAAGTTGAATAACAAGAGTCTTACATCCTTACATACCGTGTTACACAAATAGGACCATAATGGTCAAGTCTTGAGTATAACATCGCAGCGGAAATCTTCAAAGACAACTGGGACCCATTCCATCTGCCTTAACCCTACAGGCATTCTGACTGGGAAGCGTCCTAGCTCGCATGCTCGTCGCCAAGAAATCTTCATCTTAATCTGTTCTCTCATGCCTGGCCAATAAAATAACCAGTGGCAAGCCAATGAGTACATTGAATGTACTCGCAAGCAACCCAAGTGTGATAACAGAATAATTATGCAAGGCTCTACTGCTAAATTGGCAGTTTTGCGAAAAGCTAGTTTTTCATATGCAAGTATGATCAGCATAAAACAAGGGCATGCATGTGTCTGCAACAAGTATCAGGAGGTCACGGACTTCATTATCGAGAAAGAGTTGTAATCAACTCATGCTCAAGCTCATTGTGACTTTCTCACAATCACATCAACAATATCTCTGAATCGTGTTGTTTCCCAGAAACTTATGGACATAGTCTAAGTAGCACCACCCTGAAGGAAATATGCCCTAGAGGCAATAATAAAGATGATTATTTGTATTTCCTTATATCATGATAAATGTCTTTTATTCATGCTAGAATTGTATTAACCGGAAACTTAGTACATGTGTGAATACATAGACAAAACATTATGTCCCTAGTATGCCTCTACTAGACTAGCTCATTGATCAAAGATGGTTATGTTTCCTAGCCATAGACATGAGTTGTCATTTGATCAACGGGATCACATCATTAGGAGAATGATGTGATGGACAAGACCCATCCGTTAGCATAGCACTATGATCGTTTAGTTTTACTGCTATTGCTTTCTTCATGACTTATACATGTTCCTATGACTATGAGATTATGCAACTCCCGAATACCGTAGGAACACCTTGTGTGCTATCAAACGTCACAACGTAACTGGGTGATCATAAAGATGCTCTACAGGTGTCTCCGAAAGTATTCGTGGTGTTGGCATAGATCAAGATTAGGATTTGTCACTCCGAGTGTCGAAGAGATATCTCTGGGCCCTCTCGGTAACACACATCATAATAAGCCTTGCAAGCAAAAGACTAATGAGTTAGTCACGAGATAATGTGTTACGGAACGAGTAAAGAGACTTGCCGGTAACGAGATTGAACTAGGTATAGAGATACCGACGATCGAATCTCGGGCAAGTAACATACCGATGACAAAAGGAACAACGTATGTTGTTATGCGGTTTGACCGATAAAGATCTTCGTAGAATATGTAGGAACCAATATGAGCATCCAGGTTCCGCTATTGGTTATTGACCGGAGATGAGTCTCGGTCATGTCTACATAGTTCTCGAACCCGTAGGGTCCGCACGCTTAACGTTTGATGACGATCGGTATTATGAGTTTATGAGTTTTGATGTACCGAAGGAGTTCGGAGTCCCAGATGAGACCGGGGACATGACGAGGAGTCTCGAAATGGTCGAGACGTAAAGATCGATATATTGGACGACTATATTCGGATATCGGAAAGGTTCCGAGTAAGAGACTTGCCGGTAACGAGATTGAACTAGGTATAGAGATACCGACGATCGAATCTCGGGCAAGTAACATACCGATGAAAAAGGAACAACGTATGTTGTTATGCGGTTTGACCGATAAAGATAGAATATGTAGTAACCAATATGAGCATCCAGGTTCCGCTATTGGTTATTGACCGGAGATGAGTCTCGGTCATGTCTACATAGTTCTCGAACCCGTAGGGTCCGCACGCTTAACGTTTGATGACGATCGGTATTATGAGTTTATGAGTTTTGATGTACCGAAGGAGTTCGGAGTCCCAGATGAGATCGGGGACATGACGAGGAGTCTCGAAATGGTCGAGACGTAAAGATCGATATATTGGACGACTATATTCGGATATCGGAAAGGTTCCGAGTGATTCGGGTATTTTTCGGAGTATATGGGCCTTATTGGGCCATACGGGAATAGAGGAGAAAGGCCAAAAGGAAGGAGGCGCGTGCCCCCCCTCTGGTCCGAATTGGACAAGGGGTGCAGCCCCCTTTTCCTTCCCCCTCTCCACCTCTTTCCTTCTCTCCAACTCCGGAAAGGAAAGGGGAATCCTACTAGGACTTGGGAGTCCTAGTAGGACTCCCCACACATGGCGCGCCCCCTCTAGGGCCGGCCTCTCCCTTGCTCCTTTATATACGGGGGTAGGGGGCACCCTAGGACACACAAGTTGAATTGTTCCAGCCGTGTGCGGTGCCCCCCTCCACAGAAACACACCTCGGTCATACCGTCGCGGTGCTTAGGCGAAGCCCTGCGCCGGTGAATACATCATATCCGTCACCACGCCGTGGTGCTGACGAAACTCTCCCGTGAAGCTCAACTGGATCAAGAGCTCGTGGGACGTCATCAAGCTGAACGTGTGCTGAACGCGGAGGTGTCGTACGTTCGGTGCTTGATCGGTTGAATCGCGAAGAAGTTCGACTACATCAACCGCGTCACTTGACGCTTCCGCTTCCGGTCTACGAGGGTACGTAGACACACTCTTCCCTCTCGTTGCTATGCATCTGGTAGATAGATCTTGCGTGATCGTAGGAAAATTTTAAAATACTACGTTCCCCAACAGTGGCATCAGAGCCAGGTCTATGCGTAGATGATATGCACGAGTAGAACACAATGAGTTGTGGGCGATACTAGTCATACTGCTTACCAGCATGTCATACTTTGCTTCAGCGGTATTGTGAGATGAAGCGGCCCGGACCGACATTACGCGTACGCTTACGCGAGACTGGTTTCACCGTTATGAGCACTCGTTGCTTAAAGGTGACTGGCGGGTGTCTGTCTCTCTCACTTTAGCTGAATCAAGTGTGGCTACGCCCGGTCCTTGTGAAGGTTAAAACAACACATACTTGACGAAACATCCTTGTGGTTTTGTATGCGTAGGTAAGAACGGTTCTTGCTAAGCCCGTAGCAGCCACGTAAAACTTGCACCAACAAAGTAGAGGACGTCTAACTTGTTTTTGCAGGGCATGTTGTGATGTGATATGGTCAAGACATGATGAGTTATACGGTTTTGTATGAGATGATCATGTTTTGTAATGTTATCGGCAACTGGCAGGAGCCATATGGTTGTCGCTTTATTGTATGAAATGCAATCGCCATGTAATTGCTTTACTTTATCACTAAGTGGTAGCGATAGTCGTAGAAGCAATAGTTGGCGAAACGACAACGATGCTACGATGGAGATCAAGGTGTCGCGCCGGTGACGAAGGTGATCATGACGGTGCTTTGGAGATGGAGATCAAAAGCACAAGATGATGATGGCCATATCATGTCACATATTTTGATTGCATGTGATGTTTATCTTATTATGCTTCTTATTTTGCTTAGAACAACGGTAGCATTATAAGATGACCCCTTACTAAATTTCAAGTTATAAGTGTTCTCCCTGAGTATGCACCGTTGCGAAAGTTCGTCGTGCCGAGACACCACGTGATGATCGGGTGTGATAAGCTCTACGTTCAAATACAATGGGTGTAAGCCAGTTTTGCACACGCAGAATACTCGGGTTAAACTTGACAAGCCTAGAATATGCAGATATGGCCTCGGAACACTGGAGACCGAAAGGTCGAGCGTGAATCATATAGTAGATATGATCAACATAAGATGTTCACCATTGAAACTACTCCATCTCACGTGATGATCGGACATGGTTTAGTTGATTTGGATCACGTGATCATTTAGATGACCGGAGGGATGTCTATCTAAGTGGGAGTTCTTAAGTAATATGATTAATTGAACTTTAATTTATTATGAACTTAGTCCTGGTAGTATTAGCATATCTATGTTGTAGATCAATAGCTCGCGATGTTGCTCCACGTTTATTTTTTATATGTTCCTAGAGAAAACCAAGTTGAAAGATGTTAGTAGCAATGATGCGGAATTGTTCCGTGATCTGAGGATTATCCTCATTGCTGCACAGAAGAATTATGTCCTTGATGCACCGCTAGGTGACAGACCTATTGCAGGAGCAGATGTAGACGTTATGAACGTTTTGACAAAAGCTCGATATGATGACTACTTGATAGTTTAGTGCACCATGCTTTACGGCTTATAACCGGGACTTCAAAAACGTTTTGAACGCCACGGAGCATATGAGATGTTCCAAGAGTTGAAATTATTATTTCATACTCATGCCCGTGTCGAGAGGTATAAGACTTCTGACAGTACTTTGCCTACAAGATGGAGGAGAATAGCTCAACCAGTGAGCATGTGCTTAGATTATCTGGGTACTACAATTACTTGAATCAAGTGGGAGTTAATCTTCCAGATAAGATAGTAATTGACAAAGTTCTCTAGTCACTATCACCAAGTTAGTAGAACTTCGTGATGAACTATAATATGCAAGGGATGACGAAAGTAATTCCCGAGCTCTTCGCGATGCTGAAGTCGGCGAAGGTAGAAATCATGAAAAAGCATCAAGTGTTGATGGTTAACAAGACCACTTGTTTCAAGTAAAGGGCAAAGGGATAGAAGGGGAACTTCAAGAATAATGACAAGCAAGTTGTCACTCCCATGAAGAAACCCAAAAGCTAAACTCAAGCCTGAAACTAAAGTGCTTCTACTACAAAGGATATGGTCACCGGAAGTGGAACTGCCCTAGATACTTGGCGGATAAGAAGGATGGCAAAGTGAACAAAGGTATATTTGATATACAAATTATTGATGTGTATTTTACTAGTGTTCATAGCAACCCCTCGGTATTTGATACTGGTTCAGTTGCTAAAGAGTAGTAACTCGAAATGGGAGTTGCATAATGAACAAAAACTAGTTAAAGGATGAAGTGACAATGTGTATTGGAAGCAGTTCCAAGATTGATATGATCATCATCGCACACTCCCTATACTTTCGGGATTAGTGTTGAACCTAAATAAGTGTTATTTGGTGTTTGTGTTGAGCATGAATATGATTTGATCATGTTTATTGCAATACGGTTATTCATGTAAGTTAGAGAATAATTGTTGTTCTGTTTACATGAATAAAACCTTATATGGTCATACACCCAATGAAAATAGTTTGTTGGATCTCGATCGTGTGATACACATATTCATAATATTGAAAGATGCAAGGTTAATAATGATAGTGCAACTTATTTGTGGCACTGCCGTTTAGGTCATATTGGTGTAAAGCGCATGAAGAAACTCCATAGTGATGGACTTTTTGGAATCACTTGATTATGAATCACTTGGTGCTTGCGAACCATGCCTCATGGGCAAGATGACTAAAACTCCGTTCTCCGGAACTGTGCAGCGAGCAACAGAGTTGTTGGAAATCATACATACTGATGTATGCAGACCAATGAGTGTTGAAGCTCACGGCGGGAATCGTTATTTTCTGACCTTCACTGATGATTTGAGCAGATATGGGTATATCTACTTAATGAAGCACAAGTCTGAAACATTTGAAAAGTTCAAAGAATTTCAGAGTGAAGTGGAGAATCATCGTAACAAGAAAATAAGAGTTTCTACGATATGATCGTAGAGGTAAAATATTTGAGTTAGCGAGTTTGGCCTTCAGTAAAAACAATGTGAAATAGTTTCACTACTCACGCCACCTGGAACACCACAGTGTAATGGTGTGTCCGAACGTCATAACCGTACTTTATTAGATATGGTGCGATCGATGATGTCTCTTACCGATCTACCACTATTGCTTTTGGGGTTATGCATTAGAGACAGCTACATTCACGTTAAATAGGGCACCATCTAAATTCGTGGAGATGACACCGTATGAACTGTGGTTTGACGAGAAACCTAAGCTGTCATTTTTTTAAGTTTGGGACTGCGATGCTTATGTGAAAAAGTTTCAACATGATATGCTCGAACCCAAATCGGAGAAGTAAATCTTCATAGGATACCCAAAAGAAACTGTTGGGTACACCTTCTATCACAGATCCGAAGGCAAGGTCTTTGTTGCTAAGAGTGGATCCTTTCTAGAGAAGGAGTTTCTCTCGAAAGAAGTGAGTGGGAGGAAAGTAGAACTTGATGAGGTAATTGTACCTTCTCCCGAATTGGAAAGTGGAACATCACAGAAACTAGTTCCAGTGATTCCTACACCAATTAGTGAGGAAGCTAATGATGATGATCATGAAACTTCAGATCAAGTTTCTGCTGAACGTCGTAGATCAACCAGAGTACGTTCCGCACCAGAGTGGTACGGCAACCTAGTTCTGGAAGTCATGTTACTAGACCATGATGAACCTGCGAACTATGAGGAAGCGATGATGAGCCCAAATTCCGCAAAATGGCTTGAGACCATGAAATCTGAGATGGGATCCATGTATTAGAACAAAGTATGGACTTTGGTTGACTTGCCCGATGATCGGCAAGCCATCGAAAATAAATGGATCTTCAAGAGGAAGACCGACGCAAACGGTAATGTTACTGTTTACAAAGCTGGACTTGTTGCAAAAGGGTTTCGACAAGTTCAAGGAGTTGACTACGATGAGACTTTCTCACCCGTAGCGATGCTTAAGTCTGTCCGAATCATGTTAGTAATTGCCGTATTTTGTGAAATCTGGCAAATGGATAACAAAACTGCATTCTTTAATGGATTTATTAAAGAAGACTTGTATATGATGCAACCATAAGGTTTTGTCAATCCTAAAGGTGCTAACAAAATGTGCAAGCTCCAGCGATCCATCTATGGACTGGTGCAAGCATCTCGGAGTTGGAATATACGCTTTGATAAGTTGATCAAAGCATATAGATTTATACAGACTTACGGTGAAGCCTGTATTTACAAGAAGTGAGTGGGAGCACTACAACCTTTCTGATAAGTATATGTGAATGACATATTGTCGATCGGAAATGATGTAGAATTTTCTGGAAAGCATAAAGGAGTGTTTGAAAGGAGTTTTTCAAAGAAAGACTTTGATGAAGCTGCTTACATATTGGGCATCAAGATCTATAGAGATAGATCAAGACGCTTGATAAGACTTTCGATAAGTACATACCTTGATAAGATTTTGAAGTAGTTCAAAATGGACCAGTCAAAGAAGGAGTTCTTTCCTGACTTGTAAGGTGTGAAGTTGAGTAAGACTCAAAGCCAGACCACGGCAGAAAAATATAGAGAGAATGAAAGTCATTCCCTATGCCTCAGCCATAGGTTCTATAAAGTATGCCATGTTGTGTACCAAACATGTTGTGTACCTTGCCATGAGTTTGTCAAGGGGGTACAATAGTGATCCAGGAGTAGATCACTGTACAGCGGTCAAAATTATCCTTAGTAACTGGATGACTAAGGAAATGTTTCTCGATTATGGAGGTGATAAAGAGTTCGTCGTAAAGGGTTACGCCGATGCAAGCTTTGACACTAAATCCAGATGACTCTAAGTATCAATCTGGATGCGTATTGAAAGTGGGAGCTATTAGCTAGAGTAGCTCCATGCAGAGCATTGTAGACATAGAAATTTGCGAAATACATACGGATCTGAATGTGACAAACCCGTTGACTAAACTTCTCTCACAAGCAAAACATGATCACACCTTATTACTCTTGGGTATTAATCACATAGCAATGTGAACTAGATTATTGACTCTAGTAAACCCTTTGGGTGTTGGTCACATGGTGATGTGAACTATGGGTGTTATTCACATAACGATGTGAACTATCGGTATTAAATCACATGGCGATGTGAGCTAGTGGGAGACTGAAGGAAATATGCCCTAGAGGCAATAATAAAGATGATTATTTGTATTTCCTTATATCATGATAAATGTCTTTTATTCATGCTAGAATTGTATTAACCGGAAACTTAGTACATGTGTGAATACATAGACAAAACATTATGTCCCTAGTATGCCTCTACTAGACTAGCTCATTGATCAAAGATGGTTATGTTTCCTAGCCATAGACATGAGTTGTCATTTGATCAACGGGATCACATCATTAGGAGAATGATGTGATGGACAAGACACATCCGTTAGCATAGCACTATGATCGTTTAGTTTTACTGCTATTGCTTTCTTCATGACTTATACATGTTCCTATGACTATGAGATTATGCAACTCCCGAATACCGTAGGAACACCTTGTGTGCTATCAAACGTCACAACGTAACTGGGTGATCATAAAGATGCTCTACAGGTGTCTCCGAAAGTATTCGTGGTGTTGGCATAGATCAAGATTAGGATTTGTCACTCCGAGTGTCGGAGAGGTATCTCTGGGCCCTCTCGGTAACACACATCATAATAAGCCTTGCAAGCAAAAGACTAATGAGTTAGTCACGAGATAATGTGTTACAGAACGAGTAAAGAGACTTGCCGGTAACGAGATTGAACTAGGTATAGAGATACCGACGATCGAATCTCGGGCAAGTAACATACCGATGACAAAAGGAACAACGTATGTTGTTATGCGGTTTGACCGATAAAGATCTTCGTAGAATATGTAGGAACCAATATGAGCATCCAGGTTCCGCTATTGGTTATTGACCGGAGATGAGTCTCGGTCATGTCTACATAGTTCTCGAACCCGTAGGGTCCGCACGCTTAACGTTTGATGACGATCGGTATTATGAGTTTATGAGTTTTGATGTACCGAAGGGGTTCGGAGTCCCAGATGAGACCGGGGACATGAAGAGGAGTCTCGAAATGGTCGAGACGTAAAGATCGATATATTTGACGACTATATTCGGATATCGGAAAGGTTTCGAGTGATTCGGGTATTTTTCGGAGTATATGGGCCTTATTGGGCCATACGGGAATAGAGGAGAAAGGCCAAAAGGAAGGAGGCGCGTGCCCCCCCTCTGGTCCGAATTGGACAAGGGGTGCAGCCCCCTTTTCCTTCCCCCTCTCCACCTCTTTCCTTATCTCCAACTCCGGAAAGGAAAGGGGAATCCTACTAGGACTTGGGAGTCCTAGTAGGACTCCCCACACATGGCGCGCCCCCTCTAGGGCCGGCCTCTCCCTTGCTCCTTTATATACGGGGGCAGGGGGCACCCTAGGACACACAAGTTGAATTGTTCCAGCCGTGTGCGGTGCCTCCCTCCACAGAAACACACCTCGGTCATACCGTCGCGGTGCTTAGGCGAAGCCCTGCGCCGGTGAATACATCATATCTGTCACCACGCCGTCGTGCTGACGAAACTCTCCCGTGAAGCTCAACTGGATCAAGAGCTCGTGGGACGTCATCAAGCTGAACGTGTGCTGAACGCGGAGGTGCCGTACGTTCGGTGCTTGATTGGTTGAATCGCGAAGAAGTTCGACTACATCAACCGCGTCACTTAACGCTTCCGCTTCCGGTCTACGAGGGTACGTAGACACACTCTTCCCTCTCGTTGCTATGCATCTGGTAGATAGATCTTGCGTGATCGTAGGAAAATTTTAAAATACTACGTTCCCCAACACACCCAACTATCCTTGACCGCGGACACGGCTATTCGAATAGTTTGACACTCTGCAGAGGTTGCACACTTTACCCACAAGATCCGGGGAACTTCTGTGTCATCCACGACCCGCGGTACCTCAAGTACCCGGGGTAAGCACCCGATCACTATCTTTCCCTAGACGACACTAATATGGAGTCCACTCAATTGGTAACAGCCTCGTGCCCCACATTTCACATCTCAAGATTCTTGGAGCCTCGCTCCCATATTCATCACATACCACAAGCACGGGGTACCAACGATGTGTCCGGTGCCCTGTAAAGACAGTCATGGCCGCCTATCCAAGCACGACCCCGTCCTGAGAGTGACCTCATGTCACCCCCGTCACTATTAATGCGGGCACCATGCTAGTATCGACCTAGGTAATCAATAATGCCCTTTCCCATATAAGGGTAGAGTGGTTGCGCATGTTTGGTTGGGACGGTAGTCACACATAAATCTAATCCATCTTTGTAAACAACACTTCCGTCAAGCCTCGGCACACTACTTCTTCACCAAGTAGTGCCCTAGCTCCTCATCAACCCCCAGGGTCATCAGTGGCACCCACTGGGTCATTTGCAAGTATGTCAGACCACACTTGTTTCACTCAATGCATAACCCCGACCCATTTTGCGTAGCCAACTACTATAGCATACATCTATCAATTCCCACCCACATAACCCTCATAGGAAGGTAGGGTCATGTTTGATGCAAGTTTCAACAGTAAAGTAACAGGGGTAGCAACCAAAGTGGTTTCCCCCTCAACATGATTCCGATGCATTGAATAATAAGGTGCTATGAGACATGCATAAAAAGGTTTCTTGAACATGGTCAAAGGGTTGCTTGCCTTATTCTTCCGAGTCTTCAAACCTTCTGGTCCATCTCCGAGTACTTCGTTTATTTCGTCAACTAACGATGGAAACAATCATAATAAGCAACACAATCAAAGCAAAAATAAAAGTGCTCTAAAAATAGGAGTTGGACTTTTCTAGGATACCTCTGGTCATATGAAAAATAACCAAGGTGGTTTCATAGGTGTTGGATCAATGAATAGCTTGGATCATTTCAATGTGACGGAACCAAGGGGTTTATGGATTTGAAAGAAATATACAGAAATATTTCCTTGAATGATGAGCCAAGGCACCCATCAACAAGTCATGATTTTAGAAGCATCTAGGAGTTGGTTTCACTGGATTTGGAATTCAAGTGAATTTCCTAGGATTTTGCAAAGCTGATAAATATGAAGAAATGGCTCAATATTTGGTGGGGTACAGAAAGTATTAATAAAAATGTTCCAAAACTAAGTTTGGATGTGACAAGCATCTACGAATTTGAACCACTGCATTTGGATCAAAAATGAGCTCTCTGTGATTTTCTAAAGTTAATCACAAAAAGTGGAATATGGGCATTTGATAAATATTTGTGTAGGAAAAGTCTCTGGAATACTGTGCATGTTGTACCATGTGATAGAGCATGATTTATGGAGCCATAGGACAGTTGAATCATGCAATTTGGAGTTCAAATGAATTATTTAGGCATTTTTGAAGTTGACTGGAAAAAGAAAATAAAAGGGAAAAAGGAATAAGGGTTTACCCTCCACTGCACTCAGGGCGGTGGATAGCTCGCGGGCCGGCCCAGCGGCTCGGCCGCACACGCGCAGGGGGGGCACGCCGGAGGCGGCTTTCGGTGAGGCGCTTTCGCGCGGGGAAGGCGGCGTCTGCTGCCCCGCCTCCACTTAAACAAGTGGGCCCTGCTGGCCGGGTCGCTGCCAGGTGCCCCCCTCCCCCCCCCCCCCCCCCCGCAGGGTCATCTTCCTCCTCCCGCTCCCGCAACAGAGGGGAGGGGAGGCTCGGGCCGCGCGACACCGGCGCCCGTCCCCGGCGGCATAGGCCACCTCTGGCCGGGGCGCGGCCACCGGAGGGGCCCCCAGGGTACGGCGCGTCGCGGAGGTCCCTTGGGGCGGCAGCGGAGGGGCCGGAGCACCTCCTGCACCGGCCATGGCGGCGGCCTCGTCAGGTGATGGTGGAGCGGACACCACGGGGCACGGGAAGGAGGGCGAGGGGACGGGGAGCTTCGCACTCCAGTGGTCGTTCCCCTCCTAGTGGTCAGCAGAGAAGGAGGAGGCCACAGGGAGCCAATTTGGGAGGAGACCGGCGGCGGCTCGACGGCCATGGAGGGGCAAGGAGAGCACTAGGGGAAGAGGGGGCATGTCTAGGAGATGCACGGGAGAGAGGAGGGTCCAGAAGAGTCAAAGGGCGCTCGGGGGGAGGCTTTATATAAGCGCAGCCGCGGTGCACCGTGAGCTTCGTCCATGGATGTGCTCGGGCAAGCTCGTGGAGAGAGGAGGAGGGCCGGGGAGGATAAGGCCGACCGTCCTGCAGGTCGCGGACGTCGAGGGCACCTCGGGAGACACGGTCTCTCTGCCCAAAGCCGCCTGGAAGCCTCGGGAGGGCCGAGCTACAGTGCCTCGGCGCACTGTAGCGTGCTCCAGAGCGTGCCTTTGGCCGGCATGCTTATGTCTTTGCTTCCTGGCTGTGTCCCCCAGTGTCCAGTAGTGCTAGGGGATAGTAAACAAAAGGCGTGGAGGTCTTGGATACTCCGGGGAGCCTCTGGAATGAGGAGAGAGGTGAAGGAGAGGGAGTTTACTGCTGTCCAGCAGTGAGAATTGGGGTTTTACCCCCTCCAATGATTGAGCTGAGGCCATAGAGAAGTTACTGGGGTAGAGGATGATCAGGGGAAGCTGTGGTAAGAATTTGGGGTAAAGGGAAATAGTAAAAGGGGTCCAAACATAGGTTTTGGTAAATGAACAGAAGGTGTTTGATCATGTTTTGGGGAGGCAAATGACTTCCAATTGGCATGGGACTTAACAGGATGGAATGTCACATATAATTAGGCTCCTCTACCAAATTTGAGCTCATTTGGGCAAAGTGGCCAATGTAACTTTGGTGAACCCTAAAAATCAACAGAAATGGTTTCACCATGTTTGAGTCAAGATAATCATCTCCCCTTGATGCACCACTTGGTGTAGCATCATCATTTGGGGTATTGATCATGCCCAAAAAGTTTGAAGCTCCAGGTAAAAAGTTGGTAATGTAAAGTTGTTCAAATTTGCATTTGAACATAATTGGTTTTGGGGTGATCTGATCAAGTTGCTCTATTCCAAATCTTGTGCCATTTGGTCTAGATGCCTTATTAGGCCATTCTAGCATGTGCACCAAGTTTGAGATCATTTGGACAAGTTTGGCAATGTAAAGTTGCTCAAACTTCAAATATGGACAGAATGGTTTTGAGGGGATTAGAGGATGTTTCCTTGATCTTCAAGGCATGAGGCTTTGCAAGATCATCAAATATGTCATATATGACATGATAGAATTTCCCTGGAATTTTTGGAGAATATTTCCTTTGTAAATATTTCAAAAGCTTGAAATATCCAGAAAGGGTTTTGGAAGGATTAGTCCAATATTATGAACATGACCATGTGGTGAAACTCTTATATATGGACAATATATGTCCTATGAGTCTCCCTGAATTTTGGCAAATATTTTTGAAATAATTAAATAATTTTTCCCTATTAAAGACCATTTCTGGCCGAAAAGAAAATCTTTTAAATAAATTATAAAATTAACTTTTAAAATTATGCTTTTGTGGTTTCTGGGAGTCCTATACCTAATAGGATTCAAATATACTTTTTGAAAGATTTTTCACACCCTAAATGAGGTACTTGCAGTGCAAACCTCAATTCAGGGGTTTTTGGAAAACTAATTTTAGAAAATACCATTTGGCGAAAATATTTTTATAAGAAAATTCTATACTGGTCTATACACATGGCATGATCATTGGGAAAAGGTTTTGGGTCAAGGAGATGAAGTATAAGAGTGGGAGGATTTATTTGATTTTTAGAGCACTAGCAAACAGCAGACAAAAGTCAAATCAATCAAAGTCAAAAACATTCAAAAGTTTTTGCAAATCCACATTTTAACATGAAAATTAGCTTAAGCAATGTGACATGAAAATCAGGGTGTGACAGAGGGATGCCATCTGGGGGTGGTGGATCCTCCCCATCAGGTGGAACTTCGGGTAAGTGGGCGTTCCAGTCGTTAGTCTGTAGCATAGTAACAGCCACAGTCCAGCATTGTCGTGCCCCTCCTAACTGACGGACAACCAGGCTCTTGGGTACTAACCGCATATGAATCACTCTGACTTTAAGTAGCACCAGCCTCCTATCCCCTCTAGGGTTGTTCCAGTCAACCAAAGCACAAAAGGAATCTACGGATTTATGCATGTAATGCTGTGATTGGTAATCTTAAGGAAAACCCACATAAAGGATCCACACCTCCGGACCAAAAGTAGTTAGGCGCATATTGAGGGTTGCATCATGAGGGACAAATGAAATAATAGTATGCTCCTCAACTTCATTTTCATCAAGCTCAAAAGTGGTTCCCACAACCGCATCTCGGATGACAGAAGAAGCAAACCCAAACAAGCCAATGCCAAGAGGATGGTCTGACACTTCAGAAGGTAAGTAGTGTGATTCATGGAGCAAACCTTCAACTATGTTGCGCAGATCAGCCTTCTGATGGAAGTTGATGAATCGGTTGGCCTCAGCAATGGCTAAGAAGTCGTGGCGCAAAGGAGGGTTTGGACCGACGACCATGTCCGCACGCACCCGCCGGTCAGCCGGACCAAGTTCGATGATCATGCCCGGCGGAAGGTAGGGGACGACGTTGATGGGATGGTTCGCCATTGGAGCGGTGGGAGGAGCAGGAGTAGAGGCGCGCACAGACTGCAAAGAAGAATGCGTATCGTCCGCCTTAGGTGAAGATTTGGGTACCCAGACCACTCGATTTTTGTGCAAAAGCTTGTGGTAGGCGTCCGCCAAATGGCCAGTGAGACCGCAGGATGAGCATCTCACGGTTGAACGAC
Organism: Secale cereale; assembly: GCA_902687465.1. Classification (NCBI taxonomy): domain Eukaryota; kingdom Viridiplantae; phylum Streptophyta; class Magnoliopsida; order Poales; family Poaceae; genus Secale; species Secale cereale. The sequence goes on along the minus strand of LR738711.1, from coordinate 637,358,316 downwards.
GCCGGGTGGCAGGTGGGTGTTGAAAGAAAGTAACATTAATTTTCTGTGTTATAATCCCAGACAAGACGCAATCATTATCCTTCCAACGATACTTTCCATGGGCTTCAGCAAGAGTATATTTGACCGTAGGAAATGGATCAATTGCTGCTCGGTCGGAGTTTTGTGCCCTTATTTTCGATTGCCAAAATAAGTATCGAGTCCCCGGGGCACCACATTGATGTTGTAAGTGGCCCAAAAGCCCACAAGCCCCACAGAAAGATTTAGCCGGGCACTCAAAGAAGACGTGGGCCGTAGAGGCACAAACATTGTAGGCTTGAGAAGAGAAAACATGTGGGCTAGAAACATGGCTATTATTCAAACACCGACAAGGCTTATGAGAACAAACCTGGCAAAACGGGCAATTAGCAGCACGATGATCAATGCCATTGCAATAACTGCAAATGACCAACTTATTGTAAATGAAATCTGGAGGTGGGACCGAATCTAATTTCCATAGAGAAGCTATTTTTTCCACCGAGATTCCCATTTGGTAGTGATCCAGAATATGACGCAAGATAAATCCAGGAATCTGTTGCCAGTACTCAATTTGGAAAATAGGACCCGCAAATCGCCGGTGATTGGTAGTAACATTGTCGGTCGACCGACCAGACAAATCCACATTAATACTTCCGAAAACCAAGGAATTAGCCATTGAAGTCTCATTATTAGTCATAACATTTTCCTTATGGAGAAAATCCTGTCGGCTGACCAGAGCCTGCCAGAGAGACGCCGGCGGCGAGTACGAATGACTATCCAGACCATTAACTTCCACTAGAAAACCAGCTTTCGTGAGAACGTCCAAGGACGCATCTTCAATCACATGGTTCAAATCAGACGTAAAACGATGTGAGGACTTGCATGCAATAGGTGACCTGGAGCTGATCTCAGGGTTAGGCTGATCCAAATGCCAAGAAAGAGGATTATGCAAACGAGAGTGCACTCCTGGTCGAAAAAGACTAAAGTGGCATACAAAGTCCGGCCAGATTCAATCCTTGAGATCGTAGATGAAATGACCAACATGGTTAGAGGCTACCAAGAAACGGAGTCGACGTCCATCCAAATTCTTAACATGCAAACCCGAAGGAAGACCTCCAATAGAGCATTGTAGAGCCACTGCAACAAATTCTTCATTAAGATTAAAGGAGGCCGAAGAAAAACTAACCACTAGAAAGAATTCCTTGATAACACCAGAAGGGGAGAAATGGACCGTAGATCCAAAACAACGACGCACCTGAGCCGTGACCGCAAGGCCGGGGGAGAAATCACAATGTAGAAGACCATCCATGGTGAGCTAGATCCTTAGGTGCCATGGTTGGACGGTGGAGGTGTTAGGAGGAGGGAGGAGACGGTGGGAGAGGGCCCTCTTTTGAAGCTGTACTGTTGCTCTGTACTGTTGAAAACAAATTAGGCTTGTTTGAATCATGCATGTTGCAGTCATCGGCTTGCAACATCACATACTAGCACACCACACTACCGTGGTTGTGCCACCTCCGGCTAATCCACAAAGACTCGCCGTCATCCAGATCCGGCGGTGGCAGTACCTTCAACCCATGCAACTCTAAGATAGCCATCTAAGCGCTGCTTCCACAGCGAACTTGCGCCCCCGCACCCTTACGTTAGACACCAGCCAATCGACATCCTAGGAGCTCCGCCACCTCGAGGGGTGCTGCTTCCCATTGGGAATCGATTGGCCCAGAATAATAATTCAGACAACTGACGCCTAAATAAAGTGATTTGAGATGAGTGTACGACCTATCTTACGGCCCGGTGAAGTTGGCAGCTCCGGCTGTCGAGTCGGTGAGGCCGACGCAGTTGCGGTGGCTACCGGCGGCAGGAAAGCAGAGATGTCGCGACGGTAGACGGCTACGAGGAAGCAGCGCTGGGGCCCTGGATGTATCCGAAGTTGGAGCCGCTCTGGCGCTGTGCACAACGGTGGGGGTGAATCGGCTCCGGTACGGTTAACGCGGCCGTCGTCGAGGCAGCTTCGGCTGCATGGGGTAAGAGGCACACGACCCGATGCACGACGGCAAACACACAATGTCTCCGGCGTTGGGTAGGAGGGCGGCGATGAATTTGGTGCGATGGGGGCGCCATGGAGGAGGGGTTGAGGTTTCGTGGCTGGGGAGAAGGGAGCTTCCGGGGAGAAGGTGATTTGGCGCCCACAATGTATGAATGGGGAATTGGGAGGGGGAACCATGTCTTATAGACGCATTTGTCCAAAATGTGTGGGGGGGGGGGTTATTGTTCTACCCCTGCTTTTAGGCTTCTGGGCTTGGGTCTGTGTACCGAGGGTCGGGGATAGTAGAGTAACTTTGCTTCTCCCAAATAGTGGGCGCGAGCGATTTCGGGCGAGGAGGGCATGTTTTGAGATAGTGGGCGCCAGCGATTTCAGGTGAGGAGGGTGTGTTTTCAAATAGTCGATGCGAGCGATTTTGGCCGAGGAGAGGGTGTTTTGCCGCCCATGGTTTATGAATTATTCGGCACCTATCATTTCGGCCGAGGAGAAACCATGCTTGATGAAGTTACGAACCTACCCTCGATGTACAATGGGCCAATTGATGTGTGCCCAACATAGGCCGGTAATTTCGTATCTCCCATTTATTTCCTTGGCCGAATTCCATGGAGCAGAGGGTGTTTAGTGGTTCGTTCAAATTTTGGGAGAACAAGCATCCACGTCTACCATACCAAGTTGATTCGAATCAAATTTAGAAATATTAGCCTGCCGCTTCTTTTTTAGATGGTGAGATGATGGTCGGGACTAATGTGTTTTTACATGCTCGTTGCTAACAATTTACTATATGACAAATAGTTGACCCACTCAAAAACGGGAATCAAACCCAAAATGAAATATCTCGATTCAACGAAATAACTCGTTCACCAGGTCAAAATAGTGAACTAAATCCAAAATTGAACACCTCAATTAAGTAGCATGTTGTACAGTATTATAGTACTCCATGAACATGTTGAAAGTCAAATTAATGAACTTGTTTGATATGCATATCTCCGTTCATGTGTGGATTGCATACAACATGTTCTCTAATTCAAATATTTGATGCATAAATGCGACCTCCCCCTCTCCCGGGCTCGTGTTCTCTCTCTTGTCGACAATCTTCAATTCTATCGCACACATCCAAACACAAACCTTGCCGGTCCCTCTCACACACTCTCTCTATCTCTCTCCATGTGCGGGGGGCATCTTTCTAGTTCGCATGCACACTCCATGTATAGGTCTCTCTGGTACACTATGTATGGTTCTCTAGTCCTAGCTAAATATCTTGGACACTCATCGTACGCACACAAATTCACTGGCTCGTTGCACGTAACTCTCTCACGCACCAAATATCGTCATAGAAGTGTCATAAGCATGACAGAAAAAAATCCGTTCGGACCAAAATGTCACGGATGTCTTTTGTTTTGTAGTCGTGTCCCCGGCAGGAATGGCCAGAAATATGAGGAAATTGGACTCCAGTAAGTCTCTCCCGGCAGAGCTTCCCGAAGCCTCTGGCATAGAGCTTGGCGGGAACAACTCCCCTTCGATAGGCAAGCTGCACCCTCGTGCCAAACTACCAACCTTTGCGGTTGAGGAGTGCGCTCCCGTGAATGAGGAGGTACCGCTTGTCCTCGTTGTCGAGCCTCAGGCTCCAACTTGGGCACGACACATCGTCCATTTCCTCCAAATAGGAGAACTTCTCGAAGAGCAAGAAGAAGCTGAGGGAGTAGCCCGGAGGGCCAGTATGTATCAGTTTGTTGACGACACGCTATACAGAAGAAGGCCCACCGGTGTGAAATTGAAATGCATTTGCCGGGAAGAAGGAAAGGAACTGCTGGCAGAGATACACAAGAGTATGTGTAGCTCCCACATCGGATCAAGGGACTTGGTTGGGAAAGCTTTCCAATAAGGTTTCTATTGGCCCATAGCCCTCCAAGAGGCAATCGAGCTAGTCACCAATGTGAAGCCTGCCAGTTCCATTCCAAGAATATCCATCGGCCTACTCAAGCTCTCCAAATGAACCCTTTGTCATGGCCATTTTCGGTCTGGGGGCTCGACATCGTGGGACCCTTCCCCCTGCTACCGGGGGCTTTGAATTCTTGTTTGTTGCAATCGGCAAATTAACAAAGTGGCCAGAAGTGGAACCCATGAGGAAGGTGATCGCACAGTCAGCTCTGAAGTTCTTGAAAGGATTGGTATGCTGCTTCGGGATCCCTGCCCGAATCATCATCGACAACGACACCCAATTCACATGCCGCACCTTCGTGCAATACGTTCATGCCCTCGGAAGCAAGATCTCATTTGCCTCTATTACCCATCCAAGGAGCAATGGACAAGTTGAGAGGGCGAACACTGCAGTGTTGCGAGGGCTTAAGACAAGACCATTCGATAAGTTGCAAAAATGTGGCAGGCGATGGATCGACAAGCTGTCGATGGTTCTTTGCTCCCTCCGTATGACACCAAATCAAGCTATGGGGCAGACTCTTTTCTCCCTAGTCTATGGGGCAGAAGCAGTTATCCCCATGGAACTCATATACGAATCACCTCGAGTACTTGCCTACAATGAAGTAGCGCAAGAACATCACCGGCGTAACGACGTTGTGCTACTTGAGGAGAACCGTCTCTAGGATGCTAGGCGTGCTGCATGCTACGAGCAAGCTCTGCGTCGCTGTCATAGACACAAGGTTAATGCCCAAAGTTTTGAGGAAGGCGACCTTGTCCTTAGGCGCGTTCAGTCTGCCAAGGGTACAAACAAGTTGACGCCAAAGTGGGAAGGCCCTTACCGGGTAGTACGAGTCACCAGACCTGGCGTAGTTTGTCTGGACACCAGAGATGGCATTGAGTTGCAAAACTCATGGGACATTGAGCATCTATGTAAGTTCTACCTGTAAGGTGCGGTTGTCGGACCCTGCCCGGCAGCCACTGTCGATGTTCTGGGAACCAGGGTACCCAGACCTGCCTGTCTGCGGCCCATGGCATGGCCCCATCACCGGCCTGGTATGACCCATCTTCAGCATCAGCACACAAGACCCTCGCGAGGATCCATGCCTCACGAGGTGAACGATGCCAAGGAGGGAGCGGCCTCCCTAGGCTAGCTCCCAAGGAGCGGATATTTCTATGCAAGTCCCCACCTTGTGAGGTTCTGATGACGCAAGCCATGACGACCAAGGCCAGGCGGGCGCCAGTGGGCGTAGTACATCAGGTTTCCTCTTTGGTGCTAAAGGGGCAAGCGCAGGCGTGGAGTCCCGAGGAATCAACCAAAGGTTTCCATTTCTATGCAACAAGACCAAGATCGCCAAGACAACAGGACGAAGGTCATCACCGAGCCCACCATGGCGTCATGGCCAGAAGCTTTGCAGGTGAAGACCACCTTTCGTCAGGATAAGATGTACTAGTTGTCCCCCCCTTCGAATTTGGCCGTTGTGGGGTCCCTTCCCGCCTTCGTTTTGGGGGAAGAGGACCAAGGCCACTATAAATATAGCCTAGCCAACACCATAGAGAGGGGGATCATTCAGACCACCATCACCCCACACAAACAAGAACACACCTCCTGAGGTTGTTCCTTCATAGTATTCGTTCATCCTCAGCCCATCTCGAGGCTAATCCACCACAAAGCAGGAGTAGGGTATTACACCGTAAGGTGGCCCGAACCTGGGTAAACTGCCTTGTCCCATTTCCTTCTTATTCATCGAACTAAGCAGTGAGATCGACGAGTAGGTAGACAGGGGAAGTTGAATTCTTCGCACGCACCCCAGAGTTCGAATCTATCTAGGGTCTGCGGAGCCCTGAATCCGACATTTGTGTGATTTGCCAATACATTCATTGTATTGACCCTTGTGGCTGCAACTTATCATGTTGCAGGATATTCATGTGACAATGAGATACAGTAGGTTCGCGAATCTTCACTTAGCATTTTCGCCAGTGGGCATTGACGGGACTCATCATTTACTTATGCTACATTTCTGCTATTATTGTTGAATAAAGCTAGCTATGTGCTACGAGATTGTTATACTTTATAAATTCTGGATCATTCACTGTAGTAAATCAAGCACTTGTTATTTGGTATTCATATGTACTGTGTGTGCTAGCAAGTCAATCCAGGGACCAGCACGGTAAGCACAGAGACATCGAACCTTATCAGATTCGGGTCATAACAAATGGTATGTGAGCAGTGTGTTGAATGTAGGTCGTGACCCTAGAAAATGCATTAGAAAATCCATAGGAGTGAAAAACTTGATTTACAATGTTTTGTCTACTTGTTAGTTTTTAATCTCGTACTCATACCTCCTATTTTTCAAATTTAGATGACCCCTGGAATTATATTAGTGTCATTTAAGGTGTGTTAGTTGACAGACAACCATTACTTAGTTGTATCCGATAAACGATTTGCGGTAGTATGATGAGATCATATCTCTTGTGGATATGACCTTACCTGTAGGTTTTGCTTGTGTGGTGTGACTTGTGTGATTTGTAACATTCCAAATTTTCAGATTTGGAATGTTAATAGGATCATTCTTTTCCATTATGATTTCTATGCATATTTGAATTTTCTGAATATTTATAGAGTTTTTCAACTCAAGGCAAAATATTTGGAGTGGAGATAATATGACTTGTCCCATGTTCATTATATTTGGAAAATGCTAGCAATATATTCTGGAGTCTACCTATATTATTTTGGCTTTGTAGAAACTCAAAATTGTTTTATAGTTTTTATCATATTGCTCTTTATGCTTGTATTGCATAATATATTTTTAAAGTGCATTTGTGTTTTAAAATGTTCACTGTATTCTATATTATCAATAATATTTTACTATGTGTTTTGGTATTTTTAGGAAGTCACTCGCTTGTTTGTTTTGTTCAAATGTATGTTCTATTTAGTATCAATGTTTATGCTCGGCATTACTGTTCACTGGACTGCATGGCCGCGGGCCAACTATCCCTCGCCGTGTGTGCAAGGCAGCGCCGTAGTAGCTAGCAGGCCAGCCCAGCACTGCAACCCTTTTCCCTTTCTATTTTTTTCATCTCTTTCACGGACCACTAGGGCCCGCCTGTCATCTCTCCCTTTCTCCCTGATTCGTGTTCAACAGAGACACCAGTAGCTCCTGAACCAAATTGTGGTCGGATCGATCAATTGGATTGGTCTATTGCTCATTCTGCATGCCCTTCTCCTTATAAATACTCCTTGTGTCCTACTGGTTCAATTTTTGCCAAAATCACCACCTTCCGTGCCCTAGAACGGTGCCCAGATCTCGTCGGAGTCTTTCGCCGCCCGAAGATCTTCCGCCGGCAGAAATCGTTGCCACCGGGGGTTCCCAGCAACTCCTATTCTCCTTACCGTGCTCCTCTTGTTTCCCTCTACCTCCCTCACCTATTGGTTTTTCAGGGAAGCACCCAGTCATGTGATTCGAGCTCGCCCCGAAGAACACCGCACCGCCCGAGCTCCAGCCACACTCTATCGTCGTCTCGTCCCCGCTCACCACCGACGCTGCTAAGGATGTCTTCGAGACTGCAGCAGTGCTCCGTGCCCCATACGCTACCTGCCGAAGTCTGGAGACCACCGGAGCAGGCGCCTCCATCGCCGCCCGAGCCGCCGCACCGCTATTTTGTCCAAGTCCGGCCGCCCCAGACACTGTTCCCCGTGAGCCGCCCTTAACCGTGTGATCTCCATCCAACCGCTGATAGTAGATGGCATATGTTTTTTTTAGCCAAACCGTTATTCTCTAAGTTGCGACCGTCCTCGCTCAGAGAAACCAATGGACAAGTTTCAGCTAGTAGAAACACGCCATGTGGCAAGGATTTTGCTTTAATTAGAAAAGGGCAGATTTGTTTATGTTTTTCAAACCTTCATAACTTTTGCATCGTTTGTCCAAATTTGATGAAACCAACGCCAAATTCTTCATCATGATCCCCTCTATCCAACACAAATATCCAATCTAATTTTTTAAACTTCTAAATTTGAATTAGATCAAATTTGAATTTAACCTTCTGGATGCCATATCTTTCAAACCGTTGATCCAAATTAGTTCATTCTTCTTGCATTGTAATCCTACTAGCATGTAGATAAGACATACCCACTGATATGTTTCTATTATTGAGGTTTTATTTCCATTCATTGTTGTTTACTCTATTTTAGTGTTATGTGAGTGCGGTTTATTTAGCGGTGCCTTCGTTATCGTATAGATTGTCCGGAGTGTGAAGCGGATCATAATTAACCGTTAGAGTACTTCAACACCGTTCTTGGTAAGTTCACACTTTTGATTTTTCGCATCGTATATTCCGCTATGCATGTCTGGTTTTATGCTATGATATATGTTTGGCCTGATATGTGTATCCCGTGTTGTCATGTTTGGTATTGATTGTGTTATGTGATGGTGTGATCAACTTGCTATGGTATACGCGGGTATGTGTCGAGTGATCCATGAAAGTGGTGAGTGTTTATAGCCATAGGCTCGAGATAATTAACCAGGTGAATGCGTCACTGGCAGAGCGCTCTATTATCCCTAGAGAATGCACCATTGACAGAGCGCACTTGAGGTGAGGTATAGTATTTGGAACTTAAATCCGTTGAATGCGTCCTTGGCAGAGCGCTCTATTGTTCCTAGAGAATGCGCCGCTGACAGAGTGCACTTGAGAGACTTCTGAAGTTCTTGTCATGTTTACTTAGAATCTTTGGGGTTATCATGGACGAATAAATTAGAGAAGGTTGTGAGTTCATTTAGTGGAGGTAGGCGAAGACCTTCTTCTCCAAACCAACTTGAGTGTTTTGTTTGTCATACTTTGCTTGTGGATGTAGGTTTGCCATATAATATTGTGTGATTTGCCAATACATTCAATGTATTGACCCTTGTGGCTGCAACTTATCATGTTGCAGGATATCAAGGTGATGAGTGAGATACAGTAGGGTCGCGAGTCTTCACTCAACATTTTCGCTAGTGGGCATTAACGGGATTCAACATTTACTTATGCTACATTTCCGCTATTATTGTTGAATAAAGCTAGCTATGTGCCACGTGATTGTAATACTTTATAAATTTTGGATCATTCATTAGAGTAAATGATGCACTTGTTATTTGGTTTTCATATGTACTATGTGTGCTAGCGAGTCGATCCGAGGAATAGCACGGTAAGCACAGAGACATCGAATCTTATCATATTAGGATCGTTACAGATGGTATTAGAGTAGTGTGTAGGTCGTGGCCCTAGAAAATGGATTAGAAAAGCCATAGGAGTGAAAAACTTGCTTTACAATTTTTTGTCTACTTGTTAGTTTTACTCTCGTACTCATACCTCCTCTTTTCAAATATAGATGACCCTTGGAATTGTATTAGTGTCATTTAAGTTGTCTTAGTTGACAGACCACCATTACTAAGTTGTGTCCGATAAACGATTTGCGGTAGTATGATGAGATCATATCTCTTGTGGATATGACCTTACCTGTGGGTTTTGCTTGTGTGGCATGACTTGTGTGATTTTTTTGATTTGGAGTTTTGTTTCTAGCATGAGCATATGGGTAGTGCTCTCCATAGACCTATTTATATCTATATCTCACCTCTACTTACCCACCAGATGCCACTGAGGCGCAACTCTAGAGGCAGTGGTTCAGGAGACAACAAGAACTATGACATACCATCATACATGCTGCGGTTGCTTCGGGGACAAGCCCAGTTGATCCAGTTACTTGCTCAAAACTAGAACAACGATAACAATAATCCACCACCCCCCTAGTTGATGCCCTTACTCATTTCTTGAGGTTGAATCCTCACAGGTTTTCTAGCACCCCTAAACCTATTGTGGCTGGTGATTGGCTTCGCTCAGTTAATAGGAATTTGGAGACAGTTGGTTGCACTGATGCAGAGAGAGTGAGGTTTGCCTCGCATTTGTTAGAAGGACCTGCCGCAGCATAGTGGGATAATTACTTGGTCACTTATCCTATTACTACTATCACTTGGGCACAGTTTCAAGCAGGTTTTCGCGCTGCACATGTGTCTGCTAGTGCCATGAGTCTAAATAAGAAGGAGTTTTGTAGCTTGCGTCAGGGAGGTCGCACTGTGAGTGCATATGTGGAGGAATTCAATAAGCTTGCATGCTATGTCCCAAATGATGTTAACACTAATGCAGCTAGGCAGGAGAAATTTCTTGAAGGTCTGGATGATGAGTTGAGTGTTCAGTTGACAGTGGCGACATTCAACAACTGTCAAGAGCTTATTAAGGCTATTATACTTGAAGGTAAGTTTCAAGAGGTGGAGAACCGCAAGAGGAAGGCAAGTGACACGGAGTTCAATTCTGGAGAATAACGGAAGCACCGTAATTCGTCTGCATCTTCCGAGTACTATGATTTTGAAGTGCACATTTATAATGGTTATAACCATGATGGGCATAGTCATCACAACAACAATGGACACAACCACAATGGTCAGAGGAATGGAAACAACGAGCACAACCTTTCAACGCCCACAAAGAAGGATCTAAGCCAATTACTTTGTTACAGGTGCAGGAACCCAGTACACTATTCAACAAACTGTCCTCAGCTAAAGAACATGAATTATAACAATGGAAATTCTGGAGAGAAGGAGATTGATCACTTTGAAAGTGGACATGTGAATCACACGAGGGCGGGAAGACCAAATAATGCACCAGTATTTGGTAAGATACTTAATCAAGTTTTAGTATTACGATCGTTCTTTCAGTATTGGTGCATCATATTTATTCATGTCAGGGGAATTCGGAAATATACAATGAGTAAGCCTAAAAATCTTGGAATATGGAATATGTCAAGTTCCCATCTTTAACCTTTGTTAGCCAACTCGAATCTCAAGGACAAGATTCATTTTAAGGGGGGTAGATTCGTAATTTTTAGATTTGTAATGTTAATACAATCATTATTTTCCAGTATGATGTCTATTCATATTTGAATTTTCTAAATATCTAAAGATTTTTTCAACTCAAGGAAAAATATTTGGAGAGGAGATAATGTGACTTCTCCCCTGCTCATTATATTTGGAAAATGCTATGAATATAGTCTGGTGTCGACCTAAATTATTTTGGCTTTGTAGAAACTCAAAATTGTTTATAGTTGTTATCATGTTGCTTTTTATGCTTGTATTGCATAATATATATTTTCAATGCAATTGTGTTTTAAAAATGTTCACTCTATTCTATATTATCAATAATATTTTACTATGTGTATTGGTATTTTTTTAGGAAGTCACTAGCTTGTTTGTTTTGTTCAAATGTATGTTCTGTTTAGTATAAATGTTTATGGCAGACATTACTGTTCACTGGACAGCACAACCGCGACCCAGCTATCCCTCGTCGTGCACGCAAGGCAGCCCCGCAGCAGCTAGCAGGCCAGCCCAACATCACATCCCTTTTCTCTTTCTGTTTTTTCTTCTCTTTCGCTGACCACCAGGGCCCGCCTATCATCTCTCCCTTTCTCCCTGGTTCGTGTTCAACATGGACACATGTAGCTCCCGAACCAAATCGTGGTCGGATCGATCGATTTGATTGATCTGTTGCTCCACCTGCATGCCCTTCTCCTGATAAATACTCCATGTGTCCTATTCGTTCAACTTTTGCCAAAGTCACCGCCTACCATGCCCTAGAACGGCGCCCAGATCTTGCCGGAGTCCGCCGTCGCCCGAAGCTCATCAGCCGGCTGAAATTGTCGCCATCTGGGGTTCCCAGCAACTCCTATTCGACCTATCGTGCTCCTCTTGTTTCCCTCTACCTCCCTCACCTATTTGTTCTCTCAGGGAAGCACCCAGCCGTGTGATTCGAACTCGCCCCGACGAACACCCCACCGCCCGAGCTCCAGCCACCCTATGTCGTCATCCCCGCTTGCCACTGACGCTGCTGACGACGTCTTCGAGACCGAAGGAGAGCTCGGCGCCCCATACGCTACCCGTCGGAGTCTGGAGACCGCCGGAGCAGGCGCCACCATCGCCGCCCTAGCCGTCACGCTGCTGTTTTTTCCAATTCCAGCTGCCCTAGCCTCTGTTCCCGGTGAGCCACCCATAACGTTCGATCTCCATCCGACCGCTGATAATAGATGGCATATGTTTTATTTTCTGCCGAACCGTTCTTCTCTAAGTTGCGGCCATCCTCGCTGAGAGAAACTAACGGACAAGTTTCAGCCAATAGAAACCTGCCACATGGCAAGGATTTTGTTTTAATTAGAAAAAGGGCGGATTTGTTCCTGTTTTTTCTAACCTTCATAACGTTTGCATCGATTTTCCAAATTTGGTGAAACCAACGCTGAATTCTTCATCATGATCCCCTCTATCCAGCACACATATCCAATCTAATTTTTGAATCTTTTAATTTTTAATTTGATGAAATTAGAATTTAACCTTCCGGAGCCCATTTCTTTCAAACCGTTGATCCAAATTAGTTGATTCTTTTTTCCATTGTGATCCTACTAGCATGTAGATAAGATATACCCATTGATACGGTTATGTTATTGATGTTTTATTTTAATTCCTAGTGTTATGTGATTACTGTTTATTTATTGGTGCCTTTGTTATTGTATAGATTGTCCGGAGTGTGAAGCGGATCAGAATTAACGGTTAGAGTACTTCAACGTCGTTCCAGGCAAGTTTGCATTTTTGATTTTGCTCATCCTAAATTCTGCTATGCATGTGTGGTTTAATGCTATGATATATGTTCGGCCTGTATGTGTATCCCCTGTTGTCATGTTTGGTATTGATTGTGTTATGTGATGGTGTGGTCAACTTTCTATGGTAGACGCGTGTATGTGTTGAGTGATCCATGAAACTGGTGAGTGTTTATAGATGTAGACTCGAGATAATTAACCAGGTGAATGCTTCACTGGCAGAGCGCTCTATTGGCCCTAGAGATTGCGTCAATGATAGAGTGCACTTGAGGTGTGGTATAGTTTTCGGAACTTAAATCAGGTGAATGCGTCCTTGGCAGTGCTCTATATTTTTCCTAGAGAATGCGCCACTGACAGACCGCACTTGAGAGACTTCTGAAGTTCTTGTCATGTTTACTTAGAAACTTTGGGGTTATCATGGAAAAATTAGTTAGAGAAGGTTGTGGGTTCATTTAGTGGAGGTAGGTGAAGAGCTTCTTCTCCAAACCAACTTGAGTGTTTTATTTGTCATACTTTGCTTGTGGATGTAGGTTTGCTATATCATATTGTGTGATTTGCCAATGCATTCAATGTGTTGACCCTTGTGGCTGCAAGTTATCATGTTGCAGATATTCAGGTGATCAGTGAGATACAGTAGGGTCGCGAGTCTTCACTCAACATTTTCTCTAGTGAGCATTGACGGGACTCATCGTTTACTTATGCTACATTTCCGCTATTATTGTTGAATAAATCTAGTTATGTGATATAGGGGGACCCTTCCCACATGACCTAGAAACCATCAGGGATACGCCCTTTGGTCACAAACGCGGGACAAAATGAGCTCGTGTGTGATCGGGCGAGGCATCAGAGACAATTATACATGCCCAATACTTACCTTTAGTATGTACATCCGACACCGTGAATCCCAGAAAAACATTTCCGTTCGTATGTATATCACACACAATTTTTTATGCGAAAACATTTGTGCAAGGTGGCCTAACATAAATAGTTCTCTGGCCGAAGCTGTGTGTGATTGTTAATTGATCCAACACGCCTACTTTCTAGAAACCTTGTGGTGTGTTTGAGTTCATCGCCCACGGTGTTGTGAGAGAAACCATCTGCAATAGAAAACCCCAATAATCAGGCTAATTGGACTATTATTGGTAATCCATGTAGTAATCAAATTGACATTTGTTATAAAACACACCATATATTTTATATCCGTATAACGGCAACCAGGAATTCATAATCGGATTACATCAGATAGCTTTAGCACTCAGTTTGACCATATAGGCATATAGCTAGCTACGCCATTACACAACAACACCAATATTCACATGCAACATCGAAAACCTTTGGAAAGTAGCATCATACACGGTAAATAGATAGATGAATCTCATCTGGGAAACTGCAGAAGCGGAAGCCGAATACTGAGCCTTCAGTGATGTTGAATGTCCTTGCAACTTTAGGCCAGTGGCTATGGATAATTGCCCGCCCAACCTTCGTCCTCTTAAGGAAGACTTCAATATTGTAACGTGGGTGTCGAATGAATACCTTCCTCGCCTCTTGACCATGCATCTGGTTTGAGAGGCATTCATCGGTGAACTGCTTTGGAAAGTACTAAAATCAAAGATATGCAGAAATAGTTGTTATAAATTTTGAAATGGCACAAGGGGAAAAACAAGTAAAAGAGTTAGTACCATCCTATAGTTGACTGATGTCTTCTTCATTGTGCAAACAAAGATCTTGTTGTTATTTGTCGCAGGTTTCTTTATCCTAACAATCTTTCTGAGTTTCTTGACTTGACTGATATTCATGGACATCTCATTTTTCCCATATGCAAAATGGGTGGAACAGTGGGTCAAAGCCTCTGACAATAGGACCTACATGTGCACAACCAAATTGTAAAAACCTAAATACTAGACTGATTCCTGCAACTACACAATAATGTGCTATTAGCGAAAGGGCCATGGATGAGTAAACCTCAGTGCCTCCCATTGTTTCCCTATAACACATATAAGGAAGATCTTAATTAGGTTAACTGAGAGTTAGCATACTATCAGTACAATATGTTAATGAAAAATAAACAAATTGCAGATCCAATAGATTTACTCAAGATGCATGGAAAAGAAAGTTAACCTAGCCAAGCATGGTAAACAACTTGTAAAAAGAGCAATTATATATGTTTCTCGTGTATTGAGTACAACCAAATTTGATTTATTTCTCACATGTATAACAATACAAAATTCTACCCACAACAAATGAACATCAAATTGCAGAATTGAACCAAATAGTTAAGTAGACGACAGAAAAACTGAACCAAAATAGTTAATTGAGCACGACATTACAGAATAGAACATATACTAGGAGATAAGACAGTTAATGAAACCAAGAATGCTTGAGAACTGCTAGGAAATGTAGCAATTATTGGACCAAACTATTAACTAAACATTACATTTCAGAATATCATATTGCATATTACCATTACAGAGGACAAATCACTAGAAGGCAGAAGCGATGGCCTCGAGAAAACATCACGAAATGTATTTTAAAGTAGACAGCCATGTGGCAACGTCGACGGTGGCCTCAAAGACGAGGTGCTCCTACAAGATCTGGCGATCCGCACGCATGGCAGCCATCGCGACCTCATCTGCGCGTGCGGCCGCGATTTGCTTCTCCGCTGCCAGATGTTCCTGAGCTCCTCGCTTTACTACATGCAAAATGGTTGTGGGCGGCGCTTAATTGGAGGACGGGGTGATGAACTGGGTGGAAGGTGTCACACCATCGACCGGGACATGTGGGATGGAAAAGGAGGAGGATAATGGGGTGGGTTGTGGACTACCTGACCACATCGACGAGGCCTCACAACAACAAGAAAGGTCACCAGCGTGGAGGCAGCGCTGCAATAAGAAGGGTCGCCGGCGAGGAGGTGACACTGCGAGTAAGCAGCAGTGCAGGTTTGAACTTGGAAGGCAAGGAGGAACAATGGAAATGTGGCTTTTGGTCGGGGGGAGGGGCGGGGAGCAAGATATTTCTGCGATGGCAAAAAAAATCACTTTGTGCCACGAGAAATTGGCGTGCAAGTGTGGTTCAAGCGCGGGCGGTGAACTGTAGACGATGAAGCTTCCTGCGTAAGCCTGACAAGAGGGTGCACCAAGATATTTTATATCGCATCCCACACGATTCTTGCTAGTAAACTATTTGTGGTGTACCTGATTTTTTTCATTCTGATTTGAAGGACAAAATGGTGTTACGGAGGGAGAGGATTGTGTTTGAAATGCTAGAACATTTATCTGCAGTGAACATGCAACTATATGAGTGTCGTGTTAAAAATTGGAATTATTTTGGGTTCTTTAGCCTTTTTTATTCATTAATTGAGTTTCTTGGCATTTAATGTGCATAATTCAAATTTGAACTACAAGCACATGCTCAAGTGCACCAAAGTTTGTTGAAAAATCACATGTGTGTCTTTGGGTGAATTTATAGGTGACATGCAAGAAATGGGAGAGAAATTGAAACATTTGGCCATCGTGTTTCGGTCGTAAACATTGAGAAACTTGGTTTCAAAATTCCTGTAAATCCAAAACTCGCCTGAAAATCATGAAACTTGGCATGGTGTCATGACATGACACCAACATGTTGTGGTAATAAATTTGGTCGAATGGGGACAAGTTTTGGTATAAGCTTCTTGCAAGCAGGAGCTTCTCTCAATAAGGCTCGTGGTTCGGAGAGGGAACGTGTCACCTTTGTGTGCGAAAAAACATACGCTGCCTCCCCCCTTGATTTTTTACAGAGGAAACATAGAACAATATGAGTGTCGTGTTAAAATTTGGAATTATTCCGGGTTCGTTTGACCTTTTTTATACATTAATTGAGATTATGAGAATTTAATGTGCATAATTCAAATTTGAACTACAAGCACATGCTTCAGTGCACAATAGTTGGTTGACAAATCACATGTGTGTCCTTGGGTGAATTTCTAGGTCATATGCAGGAAATGGGAACGAAATTCAAATACCCGGGGGTCGTGGCTCGGCCGGAAACATTGAGAAACTTGTTTTTTAAATTCATATAAATCCAAAACTCGCCTGAAAATCATGAAACTTGGCGTGGTGTCATGATATGGCACCAACATGTTGTGGTAAAAAATTGGCCGAATTGGGAAAAGTTTTTGTACAAGCTTCTTGCAAATCAGAGCTTCTCTCAAGAACGCTCGTGGTTCCGGGAGGGAACGTGCCACCTTTGTGTGTGAAATGACATACGCTGTCTCCCCCCCTTGATTTTTGTAGAGAGGCAACATAAGACTATATGTGTCATGTTAAAATTTGGAATTATTTTAGGTTTGTTTGGCCTTTTTATACACTAATTGAGTTTGTGGGCACTTAAAGTGCATAATTTGAATTTGAACTACAAGCACATCCTCTAGTGCACAAAAGTTGGTCGAAAAATCACATGTGTGTCCTTGGGTGATTTTGTAGGTCCCATGCAAGAAATGGAAATGAAATTCAAATATCTGGGGGTCGTGGCTCCGCCAAAAACATTGAGAAACTTGGTTTTTAAATTCATGTAAATCCAAAACTCACCTGAAAATCATGAAACTTGGCGTGGTGTAATGACATGGCACCAACATGTTGTGGTAAAAAATTTGCCGAATCGGGACAAGTTTTGGTATAAGCTTCTTGCAAATCGGAGCTTCTCTCAAGAAGGATAGTGGTTCCGGGAGGGAACGTGTTACCTTTGTGTGCGAAACGACATACGCTGCCTCCCCCCTTGATTTTTGCACAAAGGCAACATAGAACCATATGAGTGTCATGTTAAAATTTGGAATTATTCTAGGTTCGTTTGGCATTTTATACACTAATTGAGTTTCTGGGCATTTAATGTGCATAATTCAAATTTGAACTACAAGCACATGCTCGAGTGCACCAAAGTTGGTTGAAAAATCATGTGTGTGTCCTCGGGTGAATTTCTAGGCCCCATGCAAGAAATGGGAATGAAATTCAAGCCTCTGGGCGTCATGGCTCGGCCAAAAACATTGAGAAACTTGGTTTTTAAATTCCTGTAAATTGAAAACACGTCTGAAAATCATGAAACATGGCATGGTGTCATGACATGGAACAAAGATTGTCAGGACCCCGATCCTAAGTCACACAGGTCTAGCCTGTAACACACCATATCACTTTGCGGCCTCACGCACGGTATTCCACGGGTGCCACCTTACCTGGCCCGGGACCGTTTGCGCATTTTGGCACACGTATATGATGGTGTCGCTAGCATCCATATGACAGAGAACCCGAGCCGACATGACCAGTTATAAACCAAAAGTGGCACTAAATTACAGAGACAGGCATACATGACCCAGCAATGAACGTGTCGGTCATCAACGTATGAACCCAAGCCGTAGCAAGCTACAAGGACTTAAAGGAACAACGCGCGACATTTCCCCTAAGGGACAGACACAGGAACGAAGAAGGACACATGCCGGCCAACCTAAGTGTTCCAGAGCAGTAGCAAGCTACCAAGGCTCAGTGGAAGCACTAGGAGACATTTCCCTGTAAGATAGGCTACCAAAGGTAAACAACTAGGTGTCGGATCCCACACATAACAATACACATTACACGTACGCATAACATGCAAGTATGTGCTGTACAACATGGCATCACAACATAACTCAACAACTCACATAGATAAGGCCCAGAAGAGCCATCATAGCATTTATTACAATCAGAGGTCACATGACCCAACATACAGAGCATACAGGCAACGGAAGCATTACATGTCTGAGTACAGACATCTACAAATGAAAAAGGCTGAGAAGCCTGACTATCTACCAGATCCTACAAGGGTACAAGATCGTAGCTGAGGTAACAAGCTAAACGTCGAAGTCCACGCGGAACCACTAGCGAGACTGAAGTCTCTCTGCAAAACATAAATTAAGCAAACGTGAGTACAAAGGTACTCAGCAAGACTTACATCAGATCTATCTACATATGCATCAGTATCAACAAAGGGGTGGTGGAGTTTGACTGCAGCAAGCCAGCTTTGACTCGGTGGCTATCCTAAACTACGACTGAAAGTAACTCTTTTGAGGTGGCGCACACGAGTCCACATATTCACCAATCAATACACCACTATGGATCCGCTCCCGTCTCCCTACGAGAAGGCCATCCATAGCACTCACGCTTATCTTGCGCGTTTTAGAGTATCCACTTTCACTTGTCTATGAACTGTAATAGGCAACCCAGAAGTCCATTTCCGCGGACACGGCTATTCGAATAGATTATATTTAACCCTGCAGGGGTGTACTTCTTCACGCACGCTCTCACCACTTACCGTCGTTTACACGACATGTACTCGGCAACCTTCAAGCGGAGGCCCAGCGAGGGTGTCGGCCACGACCTGACTAACCACACAAGTCTCTCGTCCAGGTTTATCGCCTATTTGCGTTCCATCCGTGGGGAGATCCGGCTGGGGTGTCGCTCACGGCCCCAAACGATGTGTACAGGGTTCCCGCATCACCAAACGGGCAATCGGTACATCGTGCCACGTACCTGCCGTGTCACAGCCCACCCCGAGGGTCAGCGCTGCGCACGACCTCCAGTAAACTACAAACACCAGAAACTAGTTGCAACTCCTGGACAGAGATCATGTTGATTAATAAGTCGAGAGAGTCAATTAAGGATCCCAATGTGTGGTAGTAGCTGTTTCATGGACCAACCAACACAGAACTCAGTTCCTGAGGACGGCTGCAATGAGACAACCCACCATGTACTCCTACATGGCCTCTCATCGCTACCTTACCAAATCATGTTCACACACTTAGCTCACACACAGTAGGACATGTTCATCACATTCCAATTCATCCCCGATGAATCAGACCTGACACAACTCTAAGCAATAGCAGGCATAACCAGAAAGCATGAATGAGTAGGCACAACATGGCTCAAACAACTCCTACTCATACTAGTGGGTTTCAACTATTTACTGTGGCAATGACGGGTCATGCAGTGGAAAGGGTTCAACTACCGCAGCAAGTAACAGTTGATGCGTTGTTGTCCTAATGCAGTAAAAGAGAGCAAGAGCGAGAGAGTGGGATTGTATCGGAATGCTCAATGGGGTTTTGCTTGCCTGGCACTTCTGAAGATAACAATGAGTCTTCATCGGTGTCATCGAACTCATCGTCGGAACGTCGTCTACTGAGAGGGGACAAAACCGACAAACAGAGAAATAACACAATCAATGCAATGCGACAATATGATGCATGATCATGACATGGCAATATGCTGTTTATTGAGCTAATGCAACTAGCAACACAATTAAATGAAGTTGGTTTGAACCAAAGGTTCAAATTCAAACTTCATATGTGATTATTTAAATGCCATTTAATTGATTTGACCTGATCAGCAGGTTTAACTTGTTCAAACATGCATGAAAATGCCATAAACAGATTCCTTGAATTTTTCTGATCAATTTTCATATATAAATTATTTTCATCTGAGTTATGGATTAATTTCTATGATTTTTAGAAGTTTTGGCTATTTTCTGAAATAAATAAATCATTTAGATTTATATAAAATTACAGAAAAGGCTTTATTGCATCAGCATGACGTCTGTGTGACGTCAGCAAGTCAACAGGGGCTGTTCGGGTCAAACCTGACCAGTGGGTCCCACTGGTCAGTCTCTCAGGGCTAACTAAACGTTTTAAAACTAAACTAAAGATTAACAGAGTCTGGGCCCCACGTGTCAGTGACACATCTAACTAACAGGGTTAGTTAGCCTTAAGTTAATACTAACTAAACTGTCAGTGGGCCCAGGGCCCACATGTCAGTGTCCAATCTAACTAACAGAGATTAATAACACTAAACTAAACCTAAACCGTAATTAGTTAGGGACCTGGGTCCACCTGTCATTGAGAGAGAGGGGTCAAACCTCTGGACAGACGGGGTCAAATCTCACCGGTCAAAGCGGTCAAGCCGCCGGCGTTTAGCCGCCGGCGAGGCTAGACGCGGCGGAGCGCGTCGGGTTTCACCTACAGGGGTTCTTTTGGCGCGCAGAGAGCAGCTATGGGAAGAGGACGGAGTGGCGCATCCAACGGTGGCGTTGGCGGAGGCTGGGGTGGCCGGAGTTATCGCCGGCGACGAGGTCCGCGACGGCTGAAACTCTGGTGGCGACGGGTTCATCGAAACGGTGCTCGGGAGGGGTTGCGGTTTGCGCCTACGGCCTCTACGAGTGTCCGCGAACTCGTTGGACTAGGTGGTGTGACCAAAAGGTCACCGGAGTGGCGCCGGCGACCAGCCCGAGCGGCGGCGAGCTTCGGCTCCAGTCGAAGTAGTGGCTACGATGGTCAGGAAGCAAGGGGAGGAGGGGCAAACGACGGAGGAGCTCACGGTGGGTGCAGAGGCGCCGACGTGGGCTCGGGGGAAGCTCGGAGCAGAGCAGGGCGTCGAGGAGGATCTCCGGCGGCCGGAGCTTCAAAACGAGGTCGGGGAAGACGCCCAGAGGCTCCCGAGCTCGCGTGCGTGGGCGTGCAGATTCACGGGTCCGTGGCGGAGCTCGTAGACATGTCGAGGGGACGAGGGGGAGGCGGTGGCTGCGGCTACGGCGAACGGCGGCGACGGCCGTGTTCGGTGGGGGAAAACGAAGGAGGGGGAAAGCGTTCTGGGGCGAGAGAGAGAGAGAGGTGCAGGGGGTCCAAGGTGTCGTGGCGCTCGTCCAGGGCGTCGGGGAGGAAGCAGGCAGGCTGGAGGTGGCCGTCGGTGGCCGTGCGCGTGCTGGCGCGCCGCGGGCACACGCCCTCGTGCCTTCTGGCACGAGGTAGACGACATAGGAGGCCCAAGTGGGCTGGGCCGCACAGGAGCTGGGCCGTGCAGGTAAAGGCCAGGTGGGCTTCCTCTCTCTCTGTCTTTTCTGATTTAGTTTCTGTTTTCTATTATCTATTTCTTTTGTAGCTTTGTGGCTTTTCTAAAAATGCTTAGGCACTTTCAAAACTCACCAAACTGCCCATGCCCATTGTTTAGCATTTAACCAACATGGAACATTTCAGTTTGGGATTATTTGAGCATTTAAAATAATATATAAAATTTAAATGCCCAAATGCAAATAAGATATGATTTAATCCAAAAATCCAGAATGGTCCTAGAAATATGTGCAACATTTTTGGCAGAGGTTTTTAATCAATCCAAAAATGATGAACTTTTCCCAAGGGCATTTTGGGTTCATTGAAAAGATTTTAATTTGACCCTAGTTAAATTCATTTAGTGCTAGGGTTTGAGCATCCCCATTTCAGGTTTCTGAGAAATTGAAATATGATGCAACAGGCAAATGCTATCTTAGGGCAAGGTGAAACTGGGGATGTGACAACTCACCCCCACTAAAACAAGAATTTCGTCCCGAGATTCAGGACGTGAGATAAGAAATCAGAGGGGACACTAACTAACACAATCTTCTCGATCCAGTTTCCTCCTTGAAATTGTTGATTCAAAGCATCATGTAGACCTTGGCATCTTTGAATTCAAAGCTTCATCCAACACGATAACAAAAGAACGTGAGTTCTACAGGATTTGATCTTCTCGAAGATCGAGCAATTCAAGATCAACTCATGGATTGAGACGTCGAAACATCTCTTGAGCTGAGACACGGGACACACATCCAAAGGGATGGAGTGAAACAAACGATGAAGATTCACTTGACGGCAATAATTCCACACCTAAGGAGAGGGTGATCGATACCACCAAACAGGGCACCTTTAAGAAGATGACTCGTAGAGTTATTCCCTTAAGTGGCAAAAAGAATTACTTTTGATATAGAGATCATTGAAATTCCCTATACCAGCCTAAGGCAACATAATCGATCGTTTGACGGAGTTCGAGAGAATGACATTCTCGGCCAGAATAGATGGTGTGGACTACCTTGTTAAAGACAACACAAGGGATGATTTGGTTATCATCGGAAATGGATGGGACCCATGGTAAGTCCGCTTTTGAGGATGATCCTGAACAACAATGATTGAGAATGGTATCCCATGGAGAATTGATACATTGGCGGTGCAAGCTGGGAGCAAAATGCAAATGCTGGGAATGATTCTGGTAACTGGGGTAAATCCCAACAGTAGAGAGTAAATCTACTCTTGAGGGGTTATAGCATAACCAAGAGCACTGGGAGCAATCCCGGTTAGTGCCGGTGATAACACCTAGTGCTTGTGCGTGCTCTCAAGAACTTGAGTATTCCCATATTCATCAAGGTTTTACCAATATCTGTGTCAAGGATCCTGGCAACACCACATACTACCATGATGAATAACGATGGACGATGCAGATGCAAAGGAAGATAACACTTTCTCAGATTTCACCTTAGCGAGGCCAAGGGGACGAAATCTGGATGATCAACCGAGAGACATTTAGCACTCTGCTTCTAATGTTCTCCTTGATGTGTTAGCGTAAACCATTCATAGATATGTTTGGTATCTTGAACATCAAGTAAGGGTCGGACTTCGGAAGCACAAGAATCCATAAGGAACAACTAGGGAGTAAATCCTACGAAGTCCTTATGGGGAGGTGGCCAATTTCTTCAATCAAGATTCTACAACAACAGGTCTTCCGGCTGGGTGTGTTGGCCACAACATCCACTTTACCGGTTATCGAGAGACCAAATTATAGTTCTTGGGAAAAGCACCAACCATCATATCTGCCTGAGATTCAGTTCTGGTTGGTGTCAGGATATTCCAGACTCATCGAGTCCAAGAGGAAAAATGAAAATTTACAACACAAATCGACGAGATGGCGTTGCGAGATTCTCGGGGAGTGAACTACGATAGCAAGCTCCAAAACATGAGTTGGTTCTGCTGCAAACCTGTGAACACGTTGTCCAAGACAAGCATGACCACATAGCAGTCTTATGATAAAACACTATCGAGTTCAGGTGGGGAACCATCAACAAGGATAGCGAAGTCCTAACATAAGTCATGATTCTTAAGAAGGAACCTCTTCTCCTTGAGCTAACCAATCAGTGGCTTGGGTGCTAGGGATACATATAGAGTGAAGGTTGCAAGTCTCCAAACCACAGAATATTTCGCACATATGCATGACTGACTTGAGATGATTCCACAGGAAGCAAAACAACTTTCTCGAACTCACGGTGACAACTTACATCAACTACACATGAATTAGGGAAAGTTTCTTCTCTCATCTAACATATACCTCATGAACGGGACACGAAGGCAATGTTTACAAAGTTTCCAACACTAGCTTAAATGTTCAGCATGAATCGTGGTCAAGATAAACGATGTTGACGAACTCAACAACGGGTCATCGAGATATCCATGAAGTTGGAATTCCACAATTTATATGAACAAGGTGGTAGCATTGGTCAGACCCAGAAGATATAATGGCGTATGCTCGAGGGATCAATCACGAGTAAGACAACATTATGAACATCGTTGGTTCTGATTTGATTTGATGATAGCCCATACTCAAATCAAAGTTTTGATATGACACTAGGGCCAACAACTGATCACAGGGACCAATTGAGGAAGATGTCATCTATTTTCAACACACGCAAACATACCCCTTGAGATGAACTAAGCTGGCAAGCTTTTACCTTCCAACTCTCCAAGTTATTGTTTTAGCTTAACCAACTAGTTCATGGTATCCAACACATATTCTTGGAGAAATGGTGGTTTATAAGGAACCAGCTTGATCACAAACTTAACATAGCGGTCAGGTGACAACCTGGTAATACTTCCGAGAAGATATTCAGAAAATCACGAACCACCGATATGTTACTAAGCTCGAGAACAATCTTGCTTTTCAAGGCAAGACGATATGATCAAATGAGCGAGGACTTAACAAAATCCTAACTCATCAATCAAGGAGTGCACCAAGAAAGTGGACTAGGTAGCACGATCAATCTTAGGATGATGATTCGGTAACCATCATGCTAGAATGAGATTATCGTCCATTAACTACCAAGCAACGAACTTGCTAGGAGTATTGATTTCACACATCACAATTCACTTGTCAGCATTCCAGTTACAACAACACGGAGACCGAGGAATGAACGGTGATGGTGAGAAGTATCATTGTATCAAGAGTTCATAGGAGGTTGTGCAATTTCCATGACATTCTTGACATAAAGATGGTAATATTCCAAGATAGAACAGATTAGAAGTTGGATTAACATTCTTCATCTGCGGAGTACAATTTCTTTGACCTAATCCTGGATATGGATAAGGTACTGGAGTTTGTTTCTCCTAGTCATTCCGGAATAGAATGACTTGACAGACCACAAGAATAAAAGGCATCGATGAACACGAGTGCACAACTACTCCTGACTATCAACTGATAGACGAGGGTCATAATACAACCAAAAGGGGCAACTCAGAGGAACATATAACCTCTGAGTTGTGGAGGCATAGATTAACATGTCGAACGAGTTCAACATATTTCTTCCGGATAACCCATGCAGAAAGTAGAATTGGCAGAGTCACATATGAATGGAGTACTACTCAGGAGCACTCGGGTTGTGATCTTTTGGTTCAAAAGAACTTTTGCCATGATGGTTCATGGTATTTGGAAGAAGGATATACCACAGACCTCGAGGACTATCACAAGGTTACTAATATCCTAAAGGAACGAGCAAATATTATCAACATGAAGTAGGTAGGGTGAAGCTCGGGTTCAAGAACCCAGGAATAGAATACCTACCAACTACATAGCATCACGGAATGCTTTCGAGAATGATGGCCAGAATCATCACACTGGGAATATGAAACATTGCTGGATTACTGGGTGATCTTCTAAGATACTTAGGGTCATAATAATAACTCCAACATATATGTCGAGGTAACAAAGTACCACAACTCACCGTCTAGTGTGGTTAATCTGGCCTAAAAGGACATTAAGAACAGGTAGGAATGATTTGCAAATGCATCAGATTGTTTAGAGACCTGGGATGACTCGGACAGCATAACGGCTGCAATTGCTCGAAAATACTTTGAGATCCAAGCAAAAAAGTATCATATCCACTTAACATCATAATGTCAAGGTTCTGAGACCAACAGTTGAACAAACAGAAGTAGTAGAAACTGAACTGAGGTTTGAATCCACAATAATGTGATCCTGATAGACATAAGAGAAAACCTAGTTCTTAATCCCCGTAGAAAGAAGAAGGTGACTCAGATCAGAAGGTCATAAGGTAAAGGAGTAAAAAGAGCCTTACGTTCCCTTCCACAATCAATTCCCTTACATAACTAAAGAGTTTCTAGACACGACTTCGACCAGTTTGGCTTGCTAATCCTACAGGCAGTCAGGCTCTGATACCAAAGCTGTCAGGACCCCGATCCTAAGTGACACAGGTCTAGCCTGTAACACACCATATCACTTTGCGGCCTCACGCACGGTATTCCACGGGTGCCACCTTACCTGGCCCGGGACCGTTTGCGCATTTTGGCACACGTATATGATGGTGTCGCTAGCATCCATATGACAGAGAACCCGGGCCGACATGACCAGTTATAAACCAAAAGTGGCACTAAATTACAGAGACAGGCATACATGACCCAGCAACGAACGTGTCGGTCATCAACGTATGAACCCAAGTCGTAGCAAGCTACAAGGACTTAAAGGAACAACGCGTGACATTTCCCCTAAGGGACAGACACAGGAACGAAGAAGGACACATGCCGGCCAGCCTAAGTGTTCCGGAGCAGTAGCAAGCTACCAAGGCTCAGTGGAAGCACTAGGAGACATTTCCCTGTAAGATAGGCTACCAAAGGTAAACAACTAGGTGTCGGATCCCACACATAACAATACACATTACACGTACGCATAACATGCAAGTATGTGCTGTACACCATGGCATCACAACATAACTCAACAACTCACATAGATAAGGCCCAGAAGAGCCATCATAGCATTTATTACAATCAGAGGTCACATGACCCAACATACAGAGCATACAGGCAACGGAAGCATTACATGTCTGAGTACAGACATCTACAAATGAAAAAGGCTGAGAAGCCTGACTATCTACCAGATCCTACAAGGGTACAAGATCGTAGCTGAGGTAACAAGCTAAACGTCGAAGTCCACGCGGAACCACTAGCGAGACTGAAGTCTCTCTGCAAAACATAAATTAAGCAAACGTGAGTACAAAGGTACTCAGCAAGACTTACATCAGATCTATCTACATATGCATCAGTATCAACAAAGGGGTGGTGGAGTTTGACTGCAGCAAGCCAGCTTTGACTCGGTGGCTATCCTAAACTACGACTGAAAGTAACTCTTTTGAGGTGGCGCACACGAGTCCACATATTCACCAATCAATACACCACTATGGATCCGCTCCCGTCTCCCTACGAGAAGGCCATCCATAGCACTCACGCTTATCTTGCGCGTTTTAGAGCATCCACTTTCACTTGTCTATGAACTGTAATAGGCAACCCAGAAGTCCATTTCCGCGGACACGGCTATTCGAATAGATTATATTTAACCCTGCAGGGGTGTACTTCTTCACACACGCTCTCACCACTTACCGCCGTTTACACGACATGTACTCGGCAACCTTCAAGCGGAGGCCCAACGAGGGTGTCCGCCACGACCTGACTAACCACACAAGTCTCTCGTCCAGGTTTATCGCCTATTTGGGTTCCATCCGTGGGGAGATCCGGCCGGGGTGTCGCTCACGGCCCCAAACGATGTGTACAGGGTTCCCGCATCACCAAACGGGCAATCGGTACACCGTGCCACGTACCTGCCGTGTCACAGCCCACCCCGAGGGTCAGCGCTGCGCACGACCTCCAGTAAACTACAAACACCAGAAACTAGTTGCAACTCCTGGACAGAGATCATGTTGATTAATAAGTCGAGAGAGTCAATTAAGGATCCCAATGTGTGGTAGTAGCTGTTTCATGGACCAACCAACACAGAACTCAGTTCCTGAGGACGGCTGCAATAAGACAACCCACCATGTACTCCTACACGGCCTCTCATCGCTACCTTACCAAATCGTGTTCACACACTTAGCTCACACACAGTAGGACATGTTCATCACATTCCAATTCATCCCCGATGAATCAGACCTGACACAACTCTAAGCAATAGCAGGCATAACCAGAAAGCATGAATGAGTAGGCACAACATGGCTCAAACAACTCCTACTCATACTAGTGGGTTTCAACTATTTACTGTGGCAATGACGGGTCATGCAGTGGAAAGGGTTCAACTACCGCAGCAAGTAACAGTTGATGCGTTGTTGTCCTAATGCAGTAAAAGAGAGCAAGAGCGAGAGAGTGGGATTGTATCGGAATGCTCAATGGGGTTTTGCTTGCCTGGCACTTCTGAAGATAACAATGAGTCTTCATCGGTGTCATCGAACTCATCGTCGGAACGTCGTCTACTGAGAGGGGACAAAACCGACAAACAGAGAAAGAACACAATCAATGCAATGCGACAATATGATGCATGATCATGACATGGCAATATGCTGTTTATTGAGCTAATGCAACTAGCAACACAATTAAATGAAGTTGGTTTGAACCAAAGGTTCAAATTCAAACTTCATATGTGATTATTTAAATGCCATTTAATTGATTTGACCTGATCAGCAGGTTTAACTTGTTCAAACATGCATGAAAATGCCAGAAACAGATTCCTTGAATTTTTCTGATCAATTTTCATATATAAATTATTTTCATCTGAGTTATGGATTAATTTCTATGATTTTTAGAAGTTTTGGCTATTTTCTGAAATAAATAAATCATTTAGATTTATATAAAATTACAGAAAAGGCTTTATTGCATCAGCTTGACGTCTGTGTGACGTCAGCAAGTCAACAGGGGCTGTTCGGGTCAAACCTGACCAGTGGGTCCCACTGGTCAGTCTCTCAGGGCTAACTAAACGTTTTAAAACTAAACTAAAGATTAACAGAGTCTGGGCCCCACGTGTCAGTGACACATCTAACTAACAGGGTTAGTTAGCCTTAAGTTAATACTAACTAAACTGTCAGTGGGCCCAGGGCCCACATGTCAGTGTCCAATCTAACTAACAGAGATTAATAACACTAAACTAAACCTAAACCGTAATTAGTTAGGGACCTGGGTCCACCTGTCATTGAGAGAGAGGGGTCAAACCTCTGGACAGACGGGGTCAAATCTCACCGGTCAAAGCGGTCAACCCGCCGGCGTTTAGCCGCCGGCGAGGCTAGACGCGGCGGAGCGCGTCGGGTTTCACCTACAGGGGTTCTTTTGGCGTGCAGAGAGCAGCTATGGGAAGAGGACGGAGTGGCGCATCCAACGGTGGCGTTGGCGGAGGCTGGGGTGGCCGGAGTTATCGCCGGCGACGAGGTCCGCGGCGGCTGAAACTCTGGTGGCGACGGGTTCATCGAAATGGTGCTCGGGAGGGGCTGCGGTTTGCGCCTACGGCCTCTACGAGTGCCCGCGAACTCGTTGGACTAGGTGGTGTGACCAAAAGGTCACCGGAGTGGCGCCGGCGACCAGCCCGAGCGGCGGCGAGCTTCGGCTCCAGTCGAAGCAGTGGCTACGATGGTCAGGAAGCAAGGGGAGGAGGGGCAAATGACGGAGGAGCTCACGGTGGGTGCAGAGGCGCCGACGTGGGCTCGGGGGAAGCTCGGAGCAGAGCAGGGCGTCGAGGAGGATCTCCGGCGGCCGGAGCTTCAAAACGAGGTCGGGGAAGACGCCCAGAGGCTCCCGAGCTCGCGTGCGTGGGCGTGCAGATTCACGGGTCCGTGGCGGAGCTCGTAGACATGTCGAGGGGACGAGGGGGAGGCGGTGGCTGCGGCTACGGTGAACGGCGGCGACGGCCGTGTTCGGTGGGGGAAAACGAAGGAGGGGGAAAGCGTTCTGGGGCGAGAGAGAGAGGTGCAGGGGGTCCAAGGTGTCGTGGCGCTCGTCCAGGGCGTCGGGGAGGAAGCAGGCAGGCTGGAGGTGGCCGTCGGTGGCCGTGCGCGTGCTGGCGCGCCGCGGGCACACGCCCTCGTGCCTTCTGGCACGAGGTAGACGACAGAGGAGGCCCAAGTGGGCTGGGCCGCACAGGAGCTGGGCCGTGCAGGTAAAGGCCAGATGGGCTTCCTCTCTCTCTGTCTTTTCTGATTTAGTTTCTGTTTTCTATTATCTATTTCTTTTGTAGCTTTGTGGCTTTTCTAAAAATGCTTAGGCACTTTCAAAACTCACCAAACTGCCCATGCCCATTGTTTAGCATTTAACCAACATGGAACATTTCAGTTTGGGATTATTTGAGCATTTAAAATAATATATAAAATTTAAATGCCCAAATGCAAATAAGATATGATTTAATCCAAAAATCCAGAATGGTCCTAGAAATATGTGCAACATTTTTGGCAGAGGTTTTTAATCAATCCAAAAATGATGAACTTTTCCCAAGGGCATTTTGGGTTCATTGAAAAGATTTTAATTTGACCCTAGTTAAATTCATTTAGTGCTAGGGTTTGAGCATCCCCATTTCAGGTTTCTGAGAAATTGAAATATGATGCAACAGGCAAATGCTATCTTAGGGCAAGGTGAAACTGGGGATGTGACAAAGATGATGTGGTAAAATTTGGACGATTTGAGAAGGCACACACATTAACCAACAAAATCATTTTGGAACAAGAGCTGTCACCTTACTATCAAAAACACAAGTATTATTGAAACTGTGGGCGTTGTACTAATCATTTACTCACCGCCATGCGTCCCCTTTTTATTGTATATGAGACGCTGTGCGGGGTCGGGAGGCATGCGAACAGACCACTGCGCATGCTTATCGGGAGGCGGGCCCTTTGACCTCCATCAGTCGTGCACCTCTCTCACAACTTCTCCATTAATGGCGCTCGAGTCCCAGATTAACTTATAGCCACTTAATGGTGTGGCTTTGTTTCACACTTTGACTTCACTAAGAATTAAGAGAAAAAAGGAAATCTGACAAGAAACTTTTGCACGAATCTTGATATAAAATCTGACAGACATATACATCATAGATTGAGACTTAGCAAGACTGACATAAATATAATGACGATGGCAATGGATAATAATTTATTAATTGTGTTACATATTTAGGAAGAAAAATAAAGATGCCACATGCGGCAACGCTCGAAAGACACAAGGGCCAAAGAATAAGGAAGACACCCCCACCAAAAAAGAAGAATAAGGAAGATGTAGACTGGTTCTCAGCGAGCGGCGATAATCTCTTTCATGTCCTCAACACGTTGCTGGTCAACAGCCTCAAATTACTTGACCAGCCTTTCATGCTCGATGCGGAGCATGGCTGTCGGGGTACACAAATAGGGGTATGTGTTTCCCTTGACTTGTGCACGGACAACTGGCATCCAGCCCCGGCAGCAGGCACGACAACAAGGAAGCAAGCTTCATCAAGCGTCCAAGACAAGAACCAAGCCAGAGAAATATAGAGAGAGCCCTTTGGAAAGTCAAAGGGCAGATCAAGAAGACCAAGAAAAGCCAAGGGAACAAGGTTCCACTAAGGGAAAGCCTTCCTTGCCGGGCTGGCGAGCCCGGTCGGGTCGAGTCCTCACCAAGGACAAGCTCCGAGATTTCCCCGGCAAGCTTGTTGGGGGCCCAGAGGCAGATTTCGCCGCCAAGGGTCCATCGCTCCACCGCACAACAACGCAAGTCACTTATCAGCCTCGTGTCGAGCCCCCAACTGATTAAGTGGCTGTGATTTAGCACGTGGCCGCCATTTGGAAGAGAGAATTTGCATGTGTAACACCCGTCCAGTGGCGTGTCATGCACACATACAAGAAGGTAGTCGAGCGGCACGGCAGGCTTGCCGGGCCGCCTCCTCAGCGTGACACCTAGCAGTGCATTTAGTGCACTTTGTCCTAGCTACCAGAGTTAGGTATGATAGCACTGTTGGCTATCTAATCAGTGGTTAATGACTTATTTTCCACTTTGGTAACTCCTTAGCCTATAAAAGGAGGGCCATGGCAACCTAAAATAGGATTCAGACCCTTGTACACTCTTACGCGTGTAGCTTCTCTCCCCGAGGCAACCTTGTCGGGCTTGGGCCCTTCGTGTTCGTCGCAGTCCTCCATCCGATCCACCAAAGAAGGAGTAGGGTTTTACGCTTCACAGTGGCTCGAACCTGGGTAAAAACGACAAGTGTCAACCCCTGTTGTGCTGCTCCATGGCCTCCGCCCATCGCGCAATGTGCCCTTCCCCCTAGCCAAACCACAAGGGGCCCATGGCCCCATAGGTGATCGTGTTTTCCCAAGACATCTTTGGGGCGCCAGGTAGGGGGAAGCACTTGCACAAATCTGAGGTCGTGAACGGCGCATCGAGCCACACCATCATCTGCTTCGACACTCTCTCCGTCGGTGACTTCGAAAAAGGAAGGCGGCGGCGCTTCCTCGCCTCACTCTCCCCAGTCTCGTCGCCCATCCCTGCCGAAGCCGCGGTGGCAAAGGAGACAAGAGGAGGGGAGCAGTGCGGCACCCCCGAACGTCTCCGGTGGTGCGGCCACTACGCTACTCCCACCCGGGAGAGGAAGCGAGGAAAAATGGCATACAGTTACCTCCACTACCACTTTCACTTGTCAACGATCAAGCCGCGCAAGGGGAGCGTCACCAACATCGATAATCCCACGTGGAACTCGGTCTAGCATTTACCCCGCTGAGGGAAAATCCTGAGTGAAACACTGGTGCGAATCCGTTGGATAGCCCCCCGGCAAGCATGCTTCGGTAAAGTCATCCGTGCCAAGCGTTACTTCTATGCCTACCGCCGTGCTATCGTTGAAAGTGAAAGGGGAAAGAGGACGACTCGACCTTTTTCCGCCAAATGTGCATCATCACTTGTCAGTATTATGTTGTCCCCTCCGGCCCTTGCCAGAGGCGCACCGACGCCAGCCTCTCGAGACATACGAGGTGTGATGAACGATCATGACTAATGAAGGAGATGTCATATGCATGACTAGCGAAGGAAGGAAGCATGGAAAAAAGCTAAGTCAACATAGCCACTAACTTTTTCTCCAAAGTTTACATTTCCTTATCCCTTGGACAACCAGGATTTTCTGTATGGTTAGCTCTTTTCATGTGATGGCTCCTTGCTCTATTTGTCTGAGCCCGCACTTTTGTTTCGAGCACTGCTCAACAAAGTGGGCGGTAGCGTCAAAGACTCCTAAGGGAAAACCCCACCGGGACATGTCTCTGCCAGCTGAATGCTTAGGAACCGCTCCTCACAGCAATCGCTTCAGCATGTAACCCGCCGAGTGAAATTTTTCGACAACCCTGAAAATATCTAGCTCCCTGCCCCCTCCCCTGAGCAAAAACCAAATTTCCATTGTTTCCTCCTTCCTTTCCAAGTTCAAACCTTCACTTCTTACTTACGACATCGCGTCCTTGCCAGCGACACTCCTTCGTGTTGCGCATCCTTGTCGATATAGACAGGCAATCCATGCCCCACCCCATCCCCCCCATCTCCTTACCACATGCCCGGACCGCCGGTGCGACACCTTCCACCCAAATCATTGGCCCATCCTCCAACTAAGCGTCGACCATAGCCATTTTGCACATAGTATAGCCAGGATCTCAAGGAGGATCTAGCAGCGGAGAAGCAAATCATGGCGGCACACGCGGGTGAGGTCAGGATGGATGCCATGCGTGCCGACCGCCAGATCTTGGAAGAGCACTTCGCTGTCGAGGCCACCTTCGACGCCTTGCGCGCAGGTGCCACCATGCGGTTGGATGCTTTAAGCGATAGTTCATGGTGTTTTATCAAGGCCACCACCTGTGCCTTCTAGTGAATTGTCCCCTGTAATGTAAATATGCAATCTGATCTTCTGAAATATGGCATTCAGTTGACAGTTTGGTTCCACGATTGATATATTTCCTAGTAGTAAATACATGAGAAACATATACAATTTCTATATTTCCAAGATGTGGTATTCAGTTAACAGTTTAGTACAATTTTTTATTGTTATGCATGTGAGAAATAAATTGAATTTGGTTGTACTAAATACATGAGAAACTTGTACAATTGCTATATTCCCAAGTTATTTAGCATGCTTGCTTTGGTTAACTAGCTTTTAAATGTGTCTCTAATTAATCTATTGGATCTGTAATTTGTTTATTTTCCATTAACATATTCTACTGATAGTATGTCAACTCTCACTTAACCTGATCAATATCTGCCTTATATGTGTTGTAGGCAAACAATTGGAGGCACTTAGGTTTACCATCGAGGTTTGCACACGCATGGTCCTTTGGCTAATAGTACATTATTGTGCAATTGCAGGAATCATTCTAATTTTTAGGTTTTTAACAATTTGGCCTTGCACATGTAAGTTCAGCTGTCAGACGTTTAGACCCACTGTTCGACCCATTCTGCATATGCGGAAATGAGATGTTCATGAATATCAGTCAAGTCAAGAAACTAAGAAAGATTGTTAGGATAAAGAAACTGGCAATGAATAATAGCAAGATCTTTGTTTGCACAATGAAGAACACATCAGTCAACTATGGGATGGTACTAGCTCTTTTACCTTGTTTTTTTTCCTTTGCACCTTTCAAATTTTAGAATAGATATTTATGCATATCTTTGTTTTCAGTCCTTTCCAATGTAGTTCACCGATGATTACCTCTCGAACCACCCACATGGTCAAGAGGCGAGGAAAGTATTCATTCAACACCCAAGGTACAATATTGAAGTCTTCCTCGAGAGGACGAAGTTTGGGCGGGCGATTATCCATAGCCACTGGCCCAAAGTTGCAAGGACATTCAATATCTTTGAAGTATCAATATTGGCTTTTTGCTTTAGCAGTTTTCTAGTTGAGATTCATCTGTCTATTTACCGCGTATGATGCTACTTTCCAAAGATTTTAGATGTTGCATGTGAAACTTAGTGTTGTCGTGTAATGGTGTAGCTAGCTATATGCCTATATGGTGTAATTGAGTGTTGAAGCTATCTGATGTTGTACTCTGATGTAATTCAATTATGAAATCCTGGTTGGCATGGTAAGAGATCTCCTTGCCCTTACAAACTCCTTAGTTCAACTCCACATGATCTTGGAGGCTCTCAAGTGGCACCTAACCAATCTAGGGTGATGAACTCCTTGCTATCGTGCTTCAAAAGATAGTCTCCTCAACACTTAATCACTCTCTCACAAATTTCGCCAGTGTATTTACCATTGGTGCATACTCTAGCGGTTAAACATCAATCTTGTACAACATATATCTTACATCAATCTTGATAACATTTAATTAAAATTGATTTGATTTCATTGAGTTAATGCATGACGTGGTTTTGAGAATGTACTAATTTACTTTATATTATTACAAGTTAATATATTAATGTTAGTTTATTTTGTGTGGAATTGATTGGGGGTTACAAAAACAAACATTTTATGTAAAAAATATGAAATCAAAGAAGGAGGGGGCGTGAAATGAAAAAAATCAGGTGGAGGTGGAAGTGATGGTACAAACTCTAAGAGTAAAAATTCTACCGGGTGGCACCGGCCGTAGGGCAGATTCTGGCAAGAATTAACTCGGAAGCGCTATTTTTGGCAGGAAGTAATTCGGTGACGTGCCAAAGGTAATTACCCTGGCTCAGAAGCACGCCGCTGGCTCAGCGTAACCATTCTGACCCTGGCTCGGGTAGTCCGCTATTGGAAGTTTGTCCCCTTCATATATCTTGCTCCTCCTATGTGTGTGATCCGTCCTACCCTACGGTCCTACCCCTTGCTGCAAAGATGAACGAGCAGCAAACGGCGCTGATGGGTCAGGTCGCTAGTTCCACCGGTGGGGTGCCGTTGCAGCAACCGCAGATGCATGATGTTGTGGGCCTCGCCGCCGGTGCCGATCCCCAGTTTGTGCAGATGCGCAAAATTATCCGGCAGAAGTTGTAAGTGCTCATTGCTTTTCTTTTCCCTATTGGGAATGAGTAGAAAAAATTGAGAAAAATTGTACTCCCTCCGATCCAGAATAAGTTTTATGATTAAAGTTAATGGCCTGTATCTAATATAGTTGCTCTTGAATTAGTAGAATTGAGTATATACGAATGAAACCAATGTCGGCTGACTGTCGGCGGCGGCTACCAGAGTTCGCGAGCCGGCTCGAGGATATCTTGTTTAGGAATCACCCAAACAAGGTGTTCATGTATTTCCTTCTTAATTTGTACCTTTGGTTTTCAACCTAGTAAAAAGCATGTTTCTTATCGAAATGAAATCTTACTGATTAATCATGAATGTTAACTAATGATATTTTTTGGTATTTTGGGCAGACAGAGTACTGCAGTATGGCGAAGGGGGCAATTCAGCCGCACTTGTACTTTGCTCTACGGTTTTTGAGTGCTCATCATAACCCACAACAACAACAAAGCCAACAATCGTCAAGACAGTTATCATCTTCATCTAGCTATATCACCCAAGGTGCAAGTGGAACTTCTAGAATGTCTTATGTAAGACACAACATGGATCTTTCATCTGTAGCAGGCTTCATTCCACAGAATGCCACCATGGGTAGCTCGCTGCCAACAGGTACAAATAGTTATACTGGCCTTATAAGTTTAAATTATTTTGTAGCCTTGCCCGGGGCTTCTAGCCTAGAAATCCAATATCTAGCAGCATATTGGACAAAAATCAAGTTCATTATGTGTGAAGAATATGGTGAAAAAACACCACATTCGGAGTCTACCTCGCGTGCTTACAGAAAAAAAACATCCACTAGGAAGCTTTTATATGACAAAAGCGCTCCAAGTAAAATGTTAACTTGAAAGTTGTATTATCATAATTGGGCATTATGCTCCATCAGACTCTTAATTTCCAAAAATATATTGGAGTATGACATTAATTGTAGCAGGTACAAATGTTATATCACAATGATCATCCCAATAGTGCCATCTCACATTCCTGTATGACATATTGATATTTTTGAACCATACCGACTATTCAGTCTTTGAGGTTTTATTTCCTAGTTTGGCTAACCTATATCCCCAATTACTAACTTGCTATGTGTTGTCCTCTTTCCAGGGGGAGCTCCTGATGAGCATGTGAACACCACGTTGTCTCTGGGGATAAACCCCACACAACATGATTGTTCTACACAGTCCAACAACAACAACCTCGTAAGAACTCTACGCTATGGTTTACACGT
Organism: Secale cereale; assembly: GCA_902687465.1. Taxonomy (NCBI): domain Eukaryota; kingdom Viridiplantae; phylum Streptophyta; class Magnoliopsida; order Poales; family Poaceae; genus Secale; species Secale cereale. The sequence continues at coordinate 637,321,585 of LR738711.1, read as the reverse complement.
GCAAAATGTGGTAGTTAATATATCCGTAAAGATTCATTTAACACTGCAGCCCAAGGTGACAAAGGCACACCCGACGCCTCCTATAAAGGATCACCCAAGGGAACCGAAGTTCAGCTGCCAAGTCTGCAAGAACGAGATGGTCGATGCATCATCAACTATATGCGGCCACATCTTCTGCCAGAAGTGCATCAAGGCCTCCATCCAGGCACATAAGAACTGTCCTACCTGTCGTAGGAAGCTAACCATGAGAAGTGTCCACCGTGTCTACCTCCCAACGATGGATTGAACAGATGCTGGCATTCTGGGTTTCCAGAGCATCGGGAGTAAAACCATTATCATCAGTCCTCGCTAGCGTTTTAGTGATTCCATATGAACTATTCTTCAAAGTGATATCATTCTTCAGTTTTAGTCCCAGTTGAACAACTGCTTGCATACGTTACTAATCTACATCCTTGGTGGTAATTGGTAAAGGATACCTATTGTTAACTTCGTTTGCAAAGAAATACAAAATATACTTTATGCTTGTTCGGGTATATGGTGTTGTTCACGAGCCCTAGAATATGTGTGTGTGTGCATGTCGCGAAGATTTTGGCTTTGTGTTGCGTTTGGCCTAAATTAGGAGCAATTGAGCCTAGATTATATATCATGTTGTGCTAAAAAACGAATTAAGGGTTTATTAGAGGAAGTGCAATAATGTACCGATACAACTAGTGTCCCTTTGAATCTTAGTGGCTCGATCATAATGAGATCATCACAAAAAATACTAGAAAAGGAAAGAAAGAGGGTGTGGGGAGGGGCTGAACTGTATGCCTTAGAGGCTTAGATTGTCTGCCTTAGAGCATCTCTAACTAATCCCCTATCTGGTGTTAGAGGAGGATAAATATCGTTTTGCTCTTCTAACCAGCACCTAACCAAACACCTATCACCACTAGAGGAGGAAAACTTATCCTCCGTGGTAGCTCTAAATCCTAAATTTACTTAACCGACCACTCGCGGAGCAAAAACTTTGGCCTCTCCCCCCGTGCCTACATCGGCCCCACCCCTCATCATGTTGTCATCGGCATTGCTTCCGTCGAATAAACAGTGCCTCCAGCGATACCCTGCTGCCTCCTCCCCCCTCTTGCCCCACTCCGAGGCGGCCTCTGGTCGGTACAGTCGTCGGAATCGAGCTCATCACTGCCGCCGCCGCATTGATCTTGTTGTCGAAAGGCCAAACCAAATCTTCTTCCTCCGAGCCTCTCCATCCACTCCTGGCAATCTCGAATCCCTACTGACCACTAGCAGTTGATCAATGTCGGCGACGGTGACACCTTCGCCGCACTTTAAGTGATCGATGGTTTTCCTATGTTTGTTTTTTGTGCTTTTTCATCTCATTTTATTTTGTCAATTGATGAACCAAGTCATTTCCAGCTAAGATGAAGTGGTCGACTCAGATGATCTTCAAGGACTCTTTGTCGGAAGAGGAGTAAGAATACGATGATGACATTGAAGTGTCCATTGGTATGATCTTCAATGAGGATTTTCAATGGTCGTGAAGAGGATCATAGTTTGGTCCTATACACATCAACTGAGATAGAGCGTATGTACATCCAAGATTATGAGAGATTATTTCAACCCCAATCCAACCTATCCGGAGAAGTATTTTTGCTAGCGATTTCGAATGCATAGAAGTCTTTCTCTCACCATTGCAGAAGTTATGGAAAAGCATGATGATTGGTTCGAACTCATGAGGAGTGCATCTGGAGAGGTAAGTGTGAGCCCTTTGATGAAGTGTATCGCGGTTGTTTGAGTGCTCGCTTATGGGTGTTTCGCCGGTGCCATTGACGATTACGTCCGCGTTGGAGAAGATACAATCTTGGAGGTCGTTCAAAGGTACATAAAAGCCATGATTGAGATCTTTGGGTCAGAGTACTTGAGGGCACCCAATGATGAGGACACCGAGAGTTTTTTGGCTTTCAGTGAAGAATGAAGATGACCTGGGATGCTTGAATCAAACATGCACTGGACATGGAAGAATTTCCCTGCAGGATGGAAAGGTGAGTACAAAGGCCACTACAAACATCAAAAATCATTCTTGAGGTTGTTGTATCAAAGGATCTATGGATTTGGCATTCATTCTTTGCATCTGCTACTTGTGAGCTGCGTTGGGATTTTCCCCGAAGAGGAGAGGAGATGTGGCACAATAGAGATAAGTATTTACCTCAGTAAGAACCAAGGTGTCAATCAAGTAGGAGAATCACACAAAGCTTCGTGAACAGCGCCTACACACACAAAAGCAAATACTTGCACCCAACACGGGGAAGAGGGTTGTCAATCCCCTTGAACTTGTTACTTGGAAGGATTAATTCTGATAGTGGTAGATAGAAAAGGAAATTACGAAACAAAATAAAAGTAAATAAATTGCAACAACGGAATTTAGGTTTTTGTAATATGATAAAAGTAGACCCGGGGGACATAGCTTTCACTACAGGCTTTTCTCTCGAACACATAACATACGGTGGTAAACAAATTATCGTTGCGCAAGTGATAGAAAAGCGCATAGTTATGACAATATCCAAGGCAATGATCAAGTCTATATGAATCACGTCCGAGACAAGTAGACTGACTCCTGCCTGCATTTACTACTATTACTCCACCAATCAATCGCTATACAACATGCATCTATGGTATTATGTTAATGAAAAATAGAGTAACACCTAAAGGAAGATGACATGATGTAGACAAAGTAAACCCAATCAATATGAATAAACTCTATCATTTTATCCTTAATGGCAACAATACAAATACATGTCTTGTCCCTTTATGTTACTGGGATATAGAGCATCACATGATTGAACCCACTACAATTCACCTCTCCCACTAAAGATAAATCAATCTAGTTGGCCAAACCGAATGGATAGATCATAGAGAAATACAAAGCTATAAAAATCATCCATAATAACGTCCAGAAAATATTCAAAGAAAATTCAGAGAGTTTAAATACACACTACAAAAGAAATCACTTCCGTGATAATACGAGTTTGTCACAGTAGGTCAGGTTTTCTGTCATGCATGTACATCCATGACGATTTTATGACAGAATCAAGATAGTCATACCTGTGTTGTCGTAGAAGTGTTCCATGACAATACCAAAATTATCATCACGGAAGTGTCCACTTCCATGATGATAAATAGTGCCTCATGGAAGTGCTTTCGTCAAGGGTAACCGACACGTGGCATCCATCGTAACGGCATGCCGTTAACCCTATCGGGTCCGGTTTTGGATCTGATAACCCATTAACAGCCAGGACCAATGGGGATTTTCCAATTCTAAAATTGTCATTGGCCGAAGAGACCACGTGTCACCTCCTCGTGCGGATAGATGTCAACCGACCAATGGATAGTAGGCGCCTATGATACGTCGACACGTGGCATGGCCCGAAATTGGCCCATTCAGATTTAAAAAGGCCAACCCAGCCGAATTTATTGGGCTGGCCCATTAACGGCCAGCTTGCAGAAGGCCCATTTGCAGTTAAGGCCCATAGGAATAGTGTCAAATTGGCTCATCCATGGTCCGTTTTAGATTTCGCATCATTGCGGCCCATGGTGTGTTCTGGCCCGTTAACAGTCCGCTAAGTACTTTGGCCGAATTACAGCCCATTATGTTTCCATCCTATTAAAGGTCCTGCTACATTCGGGCCCGTTTATTGCCCGGTGAAACTTTTAGCCAATAAAAGACTGGGATGAAATTGGGTCATATTTGGCCAGGTCTAACATTCGGCCTGTCAGCGGCCCATTGCAGATTTGTCCCACTTCCAGCATGTTATGCTTTTCGGCATGTTAACGCCCGATGAAGCCCATGGGCCACATGAGGCCTAACGTCACATCATGACTACTAAAGGCCCATATACTCACTCATACAAATGAAGCCCGGCCGGTCTTCCGGCCTGTTAAAGGCCCGTCTAGTAGGTCGACACATTTGTGGCCCGTCTCACTTCTGGCCCGTGAATGATCTGAATTGAAAATGGGCCAGCAAGATTTGAGATGCATGGGCCTAATCTGGCCCAATCTTCTTTCGGCCTCTTAAAAGTCATGCGCATAATCTGGCCCAACTACGGCCCAATCTGACTTTCGGCCAACTAAAGGCCCTTCTTATTTATGGGCCATATTAGGCCCGCGAGATATTTACACATGTTAAGGGCTTGTTGTTAGCCCAAATTATGTTAGGCTTGTTAACGGCCCACTGCGGGCACAAGCCTATCAAAAATAAGAAAACTATATTGATTTAGGCCAGATATTTTAAGTTGGCTACATGCCGATTACGACCCATAATTGTTTATTGCGGAATTTTAATTTCGTCCAAAAGGAGGTCGATGATGCCGAATACATTGCTAAGGTAAACTTACACTATACAAAATAGCGTCATAATTTCTACGGTCTTTGGCAGCATGATAAAAGATGTATCACAACAAAATAAATTATAGACATACAACAAAAGGCCTGTTGGCATAAGATTATAGTCCTTGCACCATCAGATATATATATATATATATATATATATAAGCACATATCATTTGACCTGAGAGCTAATGTTTCAGGCTGTAGAATCTAATGGAGCAGGATGACCTTCCCCATTTTTCCGCCATTGTTCTTGAACAACGAAGCAAATGTCTGAGAGTCTGGTTTCATAACCATTCATATCTTGACGACATTTGTCAACCACTATTCTTGTTTTAGAAACGGCATCCACTAGGGATTGGACTTGTGGCTGGAGCACAGATATGTCACTTTGTCTAGCCGGGAGATTGTGTTCATTAGGCAATTTGGACGAGGTTACCTTGACAACCAACCCAGAATTACGCAGGAAGGTGCTTTTTGCACAGTTAGCAGAGAGATACTAACGCACTGCAGAAAGAGGTGACATTGTGCCTGTGGTAGCGTTTTCACCTTCAGGTGGTTGTGGTTGTTCAATCATTTGTTCCATAGCTTGCTGAAAGTTTGAATTTGTAGATTAGTGTACCAGATAAGTTACTAATTGGACAAAAACAAACAAACTAGGTTTCAGGTTTATACATAACTTATTTTGGTGAACTGATGTAATACATTAGCTTGTATTGTAGTGATAAAATCACTTTTGGAACCTATGTCCATGTAGCATGCCGATTGTATTGTCTATTTCCTCGCATTCATTGATATATAAGGATAAAGGAGACATGTTTAAAGTAGGATGAACATAGTACGACATCATTCATATCACATGCAAACAGATATCAAACAAATAGGCTATTGTATCATCGCGTGGGCACATGAACATCACGACTAGATTACTAATCAACCCCAAAGGAATATCCTTCCTCTCTTTTAAACCGTGTAAGGTGAAATGATGTGTTAAGACAACCGTGTATAAAAGTGAACAGAGTAACTGACATTAGCTACAAACCAAGCAGTTAAATGAACACGTCACAGTAACAAGCGGTTCAAAGGCATGAGGAGTAAGGACTTACAACAACGGCTTGAACTAGTGGGCTACTGCCCTTCGTCTTGCTGGTGTGACAATCCTTGAATATTTGCACTGCATTCGGTTCAGGTTCTTTTTGCTCCGCACGGGCTTTCATTTGTATTTCAAACAAGTCAATATAGATATGATAATATGACACAACAAAAATAAGGAAAAAGCAGCTATTTACAAGAGCCTCGCAGTGTGCAATATAGCTACGAGATCATGTTGTATGTTGGAATTTCACTTTAGAACGGTTAGTCTTGTTCTTCAAACAGTTATCCTAGAAGATGATAGACTTGTAAGGCACATACGTAAATACGAGTTCAATATGTGATCTCATCACATACATATACCCTACCTGATACTTTGGATCGGACCAGTGTTTAACAAGGGTTGTCCAGTCTTCATCCGTAATATATTCCACTGGAGATGTTTGGACGATTTCATTGTTATCCTTTCCTTCAAAGTGAGTTTTTCTAATGTGATACAGATACTGTCGTGGAGCATACTTAAGAACATGAGTGCATGCTTGTTTAGTTGCATCATCTTTCGGATCCAACTTGAACCTCATCCGTTGAAAAAAGAATGGGGTCTCATTAGGAGGAAGCTAGAAAGTATGAGACAGAGCAAGACAATGTTACAAATTGTGATGAATAACATTACGTACGGATAAATGGTCAAGGAAGGTGTTAAACTGGGTATCGTCTTTCGCATTCCTGTACTGGATCCACGTTGGTAGGATACATGCATGACACCTAACGGCAACGACTGCCTCTGATACTAACTTGGCTGACTCTGTAGCATCACGGGGCCTTTTTAAACCTTCCTCAAAATGGATCTCCATTCTTCCTCCTTTAGATTTTGTTAATCTGTCAAGCATTATCCCTGATGTCTGTTTCCTTTTGCGCCATGGTGCTCGTTCAACAACGAAGATGGAAAGTGTTAGTGCACATCAAACTGTTAGAGTACATATAAAGGAGCATGCAACTGCAACTTGACTTGGCCAGGTACCGTCTTGGTGTTGATACTCATGAGGTTCATATGATCTTGCCAAGTCCTGTACTGACAGCAGTGCTTCAGAAGTAGTGTTAGGTGTGAAGACAGTTTGGGAACATGCCACTTGCGGATCAAATGAACTGGTAACTCGTTGAGATGTTGGTACAACTGAAGGAGGTGCTGCAGCTGGTGGAGCACGGGATACTATGTTTGTAGATTTAGCTATTGGACTTGGAAATTCTACAACACTATAAGTACCAGTAGAATCTTGAGGAAAGATCCTTTTCCGTTGCACCCCGCGAGTAACATAATTCCCTACTATATTCCTTTCCTTGCTCTTTTTCGACTTTTCCATGTCAAGACGTACCCACAACACAGAAGAATAAAATTCGCTCTTCAGAACTCATTAATGCATGATATAGACGAGCAATAATTTGATGTAAGACAACCGTATGAGGAGGATGGAATATGTAAGAAAAATAGGACAACCTGACATATTCACACCTATGATGTGTAAACTAAGTAGAAGGATTTTCAAGAAATTAGAAGCAATGCAAGCTAGACACCATATGAAAGATGCAACCAATATCACTCTGCCAAGTTAAAAGTGTCTTGTCATAAGTGGCATTTCGAAAAATTAGAAGCAGTACAACCTAGAAATCAATGCAACATGCAACCAATATCACACTGCCAAGTTAAAATCATCCAATCATAAGTGATTGATGCGACATACACAACATCAGTACTTTGATGTAAGAACATGGTATGATAGATAGATGAAGTGTATTCTAGAAACAGAAAGGCATGTCATATGCACATGTATAACGTATAAACTCAGCATGTGCAGTTTAATCAAATTAGAAGAAATACTAGCTAGACACCATATGCAACATGAAACCAATTATCAGAATGTCACTTAGAGCAAGCACCTGAGATGGTGGAGTAGGGGAGATGAACTCATCATATGGACTTGGGACTTCAACTACAGTAGTAGTAGCAGGGGAAATGTAGAGAGGCTCCGTTTGCGTCGCTCTGGAGGACCACCAACATCCCCTAACTTACTATTTTCCTTCCGCTTTTTCTATATTGCCTTCTGAAGTCAAAACCACAAGAAAGGAAATAAAATTAGCTCTGCATAACTCGTTGATGCATGATAAATCCGAACACTTCTTTGATGCAAGGCAAGCGCATGATAGGAGGATGGAATATATACGAAAAGGACATCATTGCATGTTCGCACCTATGATAGGAGGATGGAATATGTATGAAAACAGTAACAAAAGGCATTTGAAAAAATAGAAGAAATGAAGGCTAGGCACCATATGACATGCAACCAATATTACTCTACCAGGTAAACAGTCTCTCGTCATAAGTGCCATTTCAACAAATTAGAGGCAGTAGAAGCTAGAAGACAATGCAAGATGCAACCTATACCACAATAAGGCATCTCATGTGCACATGTATAGCGTATAAACTCAGCAGGTGCAATTTAATCAAATTAGAAGAAATACAAGCTAGACACCATATGCAACATGTAACCAATTATCAGACTGCCCCTTAGAGCAAGCACCTGAGATGGTGGAGTAGGGGAGATGAACTCGTCATATAGACTTGGGACTTCAACTACAGTAGCAGTAGGAGGGGGAAATCTAGAGAGCCTCCGTTGGCGTCGCTCTGGAGGACCACCAACATCTCCTAACTTGCTTTTTTTCCTTCGCCTTTTTTGATATTGCCTTGTGAAGTCAAAACCACAAGAAAGGAAATAAAATTATCTCTATGTAACTCGTTGATGCATGATATAGACGAACACTTCTTTGATACAAGGCAAGCGCATGATAGGAGGATGCAATATATACGAAAAGGATATTGCATGTTCACACCTATGATAGGAGGATGGAATATGTATGAAAAAAGTAACAAAAGGCATTTGAACAAAATTAGAAGAAATGAAGGCTAGACACCATATGAACATGCAACCAATGTCACTCTACCAGGTAAACAGTGTCTCGTCATAAGTGTCATTTCAACAAATTAGAAGCGGTAGAAGCTAGAAGACAATGCAAGATGCAACCTATACAACACTCCCAAGTTAAATATGTCTTATGGGTAAGTGATTGTTGCAGGATACACAACAGTACTTTGATGTAAGAACATGGTGTGATAGACAGATTTATGATGTTCTAGAAACAGGAACACGTGTCATATTGACATGTATAAGTTCTAAGCTACACAAATGCAATTCAAAAAAATTATGAGCAATACAAACTAGACATCATACGGAACACAACCACATATAACAGTGCCAAGTTAGAGCAAGCACCTATGATGGTGTACTAGGGGAGAAGTGCTCATCATCTACACACCTACGTTGACTGTCCAGCCTTGTGTTGTCTTGTGAATCTTGCTGGGAGGATGGCCGAGTAGAATCTATAGAGGCCCTCTATTTGAGTTGCTCCGAAGGACCACCATCATCCACTGCCTTACTAATTTCCTTCAACTGTATTGATTTTGCACTGCGGAGTCAAACCGATAAAAAAGGAAAAATAATCGCTCTTCAGAACTCATTCAAGCATGATACTGACAAACACTACGTGGATGAAAGGCAAACACATGATACGAGGATGGAATATGTACGAAAAACAGGACGATGTGACATATTCAGACCTATGATGTGGTAACTAAGCAGAAGGCATTTCAAGAAATTAGAAGCACTGCAAGCTAGACCTTTTTTAGAAAAGGAGTTTGATCTCCGGCCTCTGCATCAATCGTTGCATGCAGCCATATGAAAGATGCAACCAATATCGGTCTCCCAAGTTAAAACGGTCTCGCATTTCAACAAATTACAAGCAGTACATGCTAGAAATCATATGCAAGACGCAACCAATATCGCAGTGGCCACTTAAAGGTGTCTCATCATAAGTGACTGATGCGGGATACACAAGAACAGTAGTCTGATGTAAGAACATGGTCTGATCAGATATAATATGTTCTACAAATAGGAACATGTGTCATATTCACAGGTATAATGTCTAAAGTAAGAAGATGCAATACAACAAAGTTAGAAGCAATACAAGCTATTCATCATACACAACATGCAAACCAAAGAGTGCCAAGTTAGAGCAAACACCTATGATGGTGATGTAGGGGAGATGTGTTCATCATCCACACAGCTACATTGACTGTCTAGCCTTGCGTTTTCTTGCGAATCTTGTTTGGAGGATGGCGGAGTAGAATAAGTAGAGACCCTCCGTTTCAGTTGCTCGGAAGGACCACCATCATCCAATGCCTTACAAATTTCCTTCCGCTTTATTGATTTTGCATTGTGAAGTCAAACCGACAAGAAAAAGGAATAAGATTCACTCTTCAGAATTCATTCATGCATGATACTGACAAACACTACTGTGATGAAAGGCAAACTCATGACATGTGGATATAATATGTACGAATAAATGGACGGCCATGACATATTCAAACCTATGATGTGGAAACTAAGTAGAAGGCACTTCAACAAATTAGAAGCACTGCAAGCTACACACCATATGGGAGGTGCAACCAATACCACTCTGACAAGTTAGAACTTTCTCGTCATAGGTGGCGTTCAACAAATTTGAAATAGTACGTGCTAGAAATCATATTCAAGACGCAACCAATATCACACTGCCAACTTAAAGGTGTCTCATCATAAGTAATTGATGCAGGATACACAAGAACAATAATTTCATGTAAGAATATGGTGTGATAGACAAATATAGTATGTACCAAAAATAGGAAGGCGTGTCATATTCACACATATAATGTGTAAGATAAGCAGATGCAGTTTACACTAATTAGAAGCAATAAAAGCTGGACACCATATGCAACATGCAACCAGATATCAAACTGCCAAGTTAGAGTAAGCACATGGGATGGTGGAGTAGGGGAGCGGTGACTTAGAACTTGTGATGCACTAGAGAACGAGGATAATCCGTACAGATGCTCCGTTTACGTTGCTGCGGAGGACCACCATCATTGCATTCCTTACTCTTTTCCTTCCTCTTTTTTGATTTTCCTTCTCAAGTCAAACCCACAAGAAAAAGGAATAAATTTGCTCTTCAGAACTCATTGATGAATGATAATGACGAACATTACTTTGATGTAAGGCAACTGCATGATAGGAGGCCGGAATATGTATGAAAAACAGTACATCATGACGTATTGACATGTATGATGTGGAAAGTGTAAACTAAGCAGAAGGTGTTTGAACTAACTAGAAGCAATGCAAGCTAGACACCATATGAAAGATGAAAACAATATCACTCTGCCAAATTAAAAGGGTGGCCTCATAAGGTATTTCAACAAATTAAAAGTAATGCATGTCAACACCGCAACAGGCTAGAAATCATATGCAATATGCTATGAATAAAGGTGTCTCATCGTAAGTGATTGATGCAGGATAACCAAGAGCGGTAGTTTCATGTAAGAACATGGTTAATGGATAGATGTAAGTATGTACCAAAAATAGTAAGTCATGTCATATTCACAGGTATAATATGTAAACTAAGCAGATGCAATTTACCCTAATTAGAAGCAATACAAGCTAGACACCATATGCAACATGCAACCACATATCACACTACGAAGTGAGAGCAAGAACCTATGATGGTGGTGTAGGGGAAATGGGGTCTTCAATGTCATCATTTAGACTTGTTGTTTCTTGAGTGATAGATGCAGGACACACAAGAACAGTAGTTTGATGTAAGAACATGGTGTGATAGGCAGATGTGGTATGTACCAAAAATAGGAAGGTGTGTCATATTCACATGTATAATGTGTAAGCTTAGGAGATGCAATTTAACAAATTAGAAGCAATACAAGCTAGGCACCATATGCAACATGGAACCAAATATCACACTACCATGTTAGAGCAAGCACCTGGGGTTGTGGAGTAGGGGAGATGAGATTTAGAACTTGCGCTGCAGTAGGAGTACCAGGAGAATCTGTAGAGATCATCTATTTCGATTGCTCCAGAGTACCACCATCATCCCGTGCGTTCTTCCTTTTTGATTTTGCCTTGTCAAGTCAAACCCACAAGAAAAAGGAATGAAATTCGCTCTTCCAAATTCATTGATACATGATACTAATGAACATAACTTTTATGTAAGGCAACGACATTGTAGGAGGATGGAATATGTACGAAAAACGCTAAGCAGAAGGCATTTCAACAAATTAGAAGCAATGCAAGCTAGACGCCATATTAAAGATCCAACTAAAATCACTCTACCAAGTAAAAAGTGTATCATCATAACTGGCATTTGAACTAATTAGAGGCAATACATGCTTGAAATGATATGCAAGATGCAACAAATATCACACTGTCAATTTGAACATGATTGATGTGGTATACACAAGAAAAGTAGTTTGATGTAAGAAAATGGTTAATAGAAAGACGTAGTATGTACCGAAACCAGGAAGGCATGTCATATTCACAGGTATAATGTGTTAACTAAGCAGATGTAGTTTAAACTAATTAGAAGCAATACAAGCTAGACACCATATGCAACATGCAACCACATATCACACTGCCAAGTAGTAGCAAGCACCTGCGATGGTGGTGTAGGAGAAATGCGGTCAGCAACTACAGAGCTACATTGACTATATTCATCTAGCCTTGTTGTTTCTTGAGAATCATGTGGGGAGGATGACACCGCACTCTTTAAAGGAGTAGCGCGTCTCACAAGAACCCACAGGCCTGACTGTCTCGTCATAAGTGATTGATGAGGGATACACAAGAGCATTAGTTTGATGTAAGAATGTAGCGACCAGACCTCAAACAGTCTGATCTCCATGCATCAGTGTCATCCCTGGATCAGTAATGCTGACACGCATGGTACTTGAAGGATTTATAACAGAGTAGCAATCACACAGTTATTACATCGATAGTCCAATGATGAATTTATTACATAAATCATGGCTGAAGGCCATCTAACACGATAACAGCGGAAGGCTTGGAAGATAAGTGAGTCCATCAACTCCAGCGGCATCACTGAGTATAGAACCACGACCTAAAAGGGCATCTTACTCGTCGTATGAAAAGTCTGCAACATAAAACGTTGCAGCCCGAAAACGGGTCAGCACATGGAATATGCTGGCAAGGTAACACAAGGGATGCAATGAAAGTAAAGCTATACTATATACAATATGGCTGGTGGAAAGCTCTATGGTTAAGTTTTTGCGTAAAGCCAATTTTTCCCTTCTTCAAAGGAATGTATTTTAATTAACTATCATGGTAGTTGAAACATCGTTGAGAAGATAGACATCCTCTCAACCCCAATTAAAAGTAATCATTAAACCCAACAAAATTAAATTAAAGTAACATGTTGAGATGCACATGATAATCCAAGTACCAGATACTCAAGACGTCCATAACCGGGGACACGGCTAATCATGATCAGTTTGTACACTCTGCAGAGGTTTGTGCACTTTCCCCACAAGACTCGATCGCCTCCGTTTGGTTTCTCACACTGCATGGTGTTTGAGAAACAGATGACCAAGACACAGTCTTTCCGAAGAGGTCCCCTTAACCAGATAGATAGGCCGGTACACCTACAAAACCCAACTACATCTGCTAGCCCATCATGGAAAGGTTTCCCACAACTTACTCAACTATGCTAGAGCCCATATTGGCATGTGGCTGCACACGGAAGTTTCTAGCATGAAAAATCTCATGATCCCTTTGAGCCTGGGTGGCGGTCCAAAAGAAAAACAGGCAATCCTGGAATATCCAGATGCCTCAATCCACCCAGATGTGTATTAATGTTGCCACCTTAAGTTGAACCATTAATTAGCAACTCACATCTGTCATGGATTTCACTCAAACCCAAACCACGTCTACGAGCATAGCATGTCCTAACAGCAAACGTAGAAGTAACTCCCAAGGGTTTGAATGTAATGCAGGTAATAGGTACTACCTCAATCTACTTCCCAATCCCACAAGTTAATTGATCCTACTCATGCAATGTGTGAGGGTTTGTCTAATGCAATGAAAACTGGGTAATTGGAAAGCATGATTAAAGTGTTACTTGCCTTGCTGATGATACGCAAAACCTAGAGACTCAAACTAGCAAGCGGCGCACTCCGGGTACTCTATCGCAATCAAACAAACAAGCATACAATAAGTACTTAACTAATGCACGGGTAAAACTCAAATAAGAGATCTAACCAGAAAGTTCAACTTAAGAACTCCGGTATGCAAAAAGAATCAACTCGAAAGAAGCAACGAAACTCAAACTGCAAAAGAAACGAGCTCCGAATTACTAGTTGGCCTAAAGTCAAATTTTACGGTAGCCAAAACTTTGTTCAAGTTGTTCTAACGTAAAGAGGGCTTCGAGACGAAGATCTGGGATTTTGAATCACCTGATTCCGACTCTCGAGCGAAAAGAAAAAACAAAAAACAAGATCAGGGCAGGAATCGCGATCGGAAAATCGCGGCTAAATACCCCGAAAAAGAAAAACGACGAACAGGCTAACGAACGAACGTTCGCTGTCTGCGGTTAACTAAGGAAAACTGTTCGTTAAAACAAACGTACGGACGAACGTCCGCTATTTAACTAAACCGTCCGAAAATAAAAAAAACCGAACTGATCTATTAAAAAAACAGATCTAGGTTTTCTAAAAAAACGCTCGGTTAAAAACAAAAACAAAACTACCTATCTCTCCCACAACTCCGGCGGGATCTCAGGAGGGCGGCGGGGTGGCGGTGCTCCGGCGGGCGGCGGGACGGCGGTGGGCGGCGGCGCGGCGCTAGCGGCGGGGCGGTGCGGCGGGCGGCGGCGGGCGGCGGTGCGGTGGCGGACCGGCGGGGCGGCGGCGGACCGATGGGGCGGCGGCGCGGCGGCGGTGGGCTGGCGAGGCGGCGGCGCGGCGGCGGGGCTGGCGAGGCTGCTAGGGTTCAGCGCTGGCGGGCTGAGCGAATCGGGCCGGATCTGACGCTATTTAAAGCCCACAGTCCTGGTCCTTTACTAGTCCTAGTCGGATTCTTTTTAATAGAGTCCCGGCACAGTAAAACTAACGAAAGAAATATCAAACGGACTCCAAAATTCCCGAAATAAATTTTCACCGTCCTCTAATAATATTTAGGACAAAGTGAACATTTTTCCCGAACCTAAATGCAATTTTGAAAAACGCGTATTTTTCCTATGCAAATAAATCCGAAAATAAATCCAGAAAAATACCAAAAGTGATTTTAATAGTTTTCCTCCAATATTTCTGTTATTTTGGAGAAGTCATATTATCTCCGCTCATTTATTTTATTTAGAAATACTTTTAGGAGGGAAAAATAATTAGAATCACACTGTCCTCGTACCTGTATTCGAGCGAACTCAAATACGAAAACGGTAAAATTCCCAACTCTCTCCGTAGGTCCTTGAGTTGCTTAGAATTTCGAGGAACTCCACGAACAAAATGCAAAATCATGCAAATGCAATTATGATCTATGTATAACATTCCAAATTGAAAATTTGGGATGTTACAAACCTACCCCCCTTAGAATGAATCTCGCCCTCGAGATTCGACTTGGCTAGAGAATAGGTGTGGGTGGTCCTTGCGTAGATCATCTTCTCGCTCCCAGGTGGCTTCTTCCTCGGTGTGGTGACTCCACTGAACTTTGCAAAACTTGATCACCTTGCTGCGGGTAACTCTGCTCAAAAATTCGAGAATCTTAACAGGCTTCTCCTCATAGGTCAGATCACTGTCCAACTGAATTGCTTCCAGGGGTACTGTGTCTCTAAGCGGTATGTCGGCCATCTCCGTGTGACACTTCTTAAGCTGCGAAACGTGAAACACGTCGTGCACTCCTGACAATCCTTCGGGCAATTCCAACTTATAGGCAACCTCTCCCATGCGTTCCAAAACAGGGTAAGGTCCCACAAATCTCGGGGCTAACTTCCCTTTAACTCCGAAACGTTTAACTCCTCGCAGAGGCGATACTCTCAAGTACGCTCTCTCTCCGATCTCATAGGTTATCTCCTTGCGCTTCGAGTCTGCATAACTCTTCTGCCTGGACTGAGATACCTTCAGTCGATCTCGGATCAACTTCACCTTCTCCTCAGACTCTTTGATTAAGTCTGGTCCAAACAACTGTCGGTCTCCAACTTCGTCCCACGACAACGGTGTTCGGCATCTCCTTCCATACAATGCCTCGAACGGTGCCATCCTCAAACTGGCCTGGTAACTGTTGTTGTATGAGAAATCTGCGTAGGGCAAGTTGTCATCCCAACTAGATCCATAA
The DNA here is from genome assembly GCA_902687465.1 of Secale cereale. Taxonomy (NCBI): domain Eukaryota; kingdom Viridiplantae; phylum Streptophyta; class Magnoliopsida; order Poales; family Poaceae; genus Secale; species Secale cereale. The sequence goes on along the minus strand of LR738711.1, from coordinate 637,305,845 downwards.
TCTAATGCACAGGCTCTTAGCATATCCTCCAAAATCTGATTGACTCTTTCAGTCTGTCCATCTGTCTACGGATGAAATGTTGTGCTAAACTCTAGTCTGGTACCTAAAGTTTCATGTAACTGATTCCAGAACTTTGAGGTAAACTGAGTTCCTCTATCAGATACAGTACTTCTCGGAACTCCATGCAGACATACAATTCTAGTCATGTATATCTTTGCCAACTTTGCACTGGTATATGTGGTTTTCACCGGGATAAAGTGGGCTTCCTTCATCAACCGGTCTACTACTACCCAGATTGAATCATATCCAGCTTTGGTTCTGGGCAATCCGGTGATAAAATCCATTCCAAGCTTCTCCCACTTCCATTCAGGTATTGGCATTGGTTGTAACAATCCTGATGGCTTCTGATGTTCTGCCTTTACTCTCTGGCATACATCACAAACTGCTACATACTCCGGAATATCCTTCTTCATACCGGTCCACCAAAAAATATCCTTCAAATCCAAATACATCTTAGTATTTCCTGGGTGAATCGAGTATGGTGAATCATGGGCCTCCTGTAAAATCAACTTCCTGATCTCTGGGTCATTGGGCACATAGATTCGATCCTCAAACCATAAGGTGTCGTGTTCATCCTCACGAAAACCTTTAGCTTTTCCTTCGCTCATCCTCTCCTTTATAGCGACAACCTCCTTGTCAGCCTTCTGAGCTTCTCTGATTTTATCCATCAGGGTAGACTAGATTTCTAGTGTTGCTACGTAGCCTCTCGGAACTATCTCCATACGTAGTTCTCGTAGGTCCTCGGCTAACTCCTTTGGAATCTCCTCCATCATTAGGGTATTGACATGACTCTTACGGCTTAGCGCATCAGCTACTACGTTAGCCTTTCAGGGATGATAATGCAATCTCATGTCATAGTCCTTAATGAGTTCCAGCCATCTCCTTTGCCTAAGATTCAGCTTCTTCTGAGTGAATACGTACTTCAAACTCTTATGATCCGTATATACTTCATAATGGTTTCCAATTAGAAAATGTCTCCACGTCTTCAATGCATGCACTACGGCTGCTAACTCCAAATCGTGGGTGGCATAGTTCATCTCATGAGGTTTTAGTTGTCGTGAAGCATACGAAACAACTCTTCCTTCCTGCATAAGAACTGCTCCAAGTCCTCGACGTGAAGCGTCGTAGTACACCTCATAATCCTTATGTTGATCTGGCAGAATCAACACAGGGGATGATACCAACCTTTTCTTCAACTCCTGGAAACTAGTCTCACATTCTTCGGTCCAACTGAATTTGGTTTCCTTCTTCAACAACTCCGTCATTGGCTTGGCAATCTTCGAGAAATTCTCGATAAATCTCCGGTAGTATCCTGCGAGTCCAAGAAAACTCCGGATCTCTCCAACGGTCGTCGGTGCTTTCCAATTGGTCACAGTCTCCACCTTGGCGGGATCTACTGCTATTCCTTCTCCGGATATAACATGTCCGAGGAATCTGACTTCCTTCAACCAAAACTCGCATTTGCTAAACTTGGCATATAACTGATGTTCTCTGAGCTTCTCCAATACCAAACGCAAATGCTCTTCATGCTCCTCTTCATCCTTCGAGAAGATAAAAATATCATCTATGAACACTACGACGAACTTATCCAAATACTCCATAAACACTTTGTTCATCACGTTCATAAAGTAGGCCGGTGCGTTTGTCAGACCAAACGACATAACGGTATACTCATACAACCCATACCTAGTGGTAAAGGCCGTCTTAGGGATATCTTGCTCTTGAATCTTCAATTGATGGTACCCTGATCGTAGATCGATCTTAGAAAACACCTTAGCTCCTTGCAATCTATCGAACAGATCGTTGATCATTGGCAATGGGTACTTGTTCTTGATCGTTACTTCATTCAATCCACGGTAATCAACAACCATTCTTAACCATCCATCCTTCTTCTCCACTAGAAGTACTGGCGAACCCCAAGGAGAAGAACTTGGGCGTATGAATCCTTTATCCAGTAACTCCTTGATCTGCTTCTTAATTTCCTCCAAATCCTTTGCGGGCATCCAAATATGGTCTCTTAGAAATTGGGCCGGTGCCTGGCAAAAGTTAAATCAAAAACTCTATATCCCTATCCGGTGGCATGCCAGGTAACTCCTCTGGAAACACATCCGGATAATCCTTCACTACTGGCACTTCCTCCTGAACAACTCCCGTGAGAGAATTTACTTGAGTCCTTGTAGGCGAATGCCTAGATACATACTTAATCCTTTTTCCCTCCGGGGTGGTGAGCAAAATAGACTTACTGGCACAGTCAATGTTACCTCCATACTTCGATAGCCAATCCATACCTAATATCACATCCAATCCTTGTGACTCCAGAACTATTAGGTCAGAGGGGAAAGTATGGCGTCCTATGATCAATGGCGTCTGAAAACATCTTGTAGCGACCAGACCTCAAACAGTCTGATCTCCATGCATCAGTGTCATCCCTGGATCAGTAATGCTGACACGCATGGTACTTGAAGGATTTATAACAGAGTAGCAATCACACACTTATTACATCGATAGTCCAACGATGAATTTATTACATAAATCATGGCTGAAGGCCATCTAACACGATAACAGCGGAAGGCTTGGAAGATAAGTGAGTCCATCAACTCTAGCGGCATCACTGAGTATAGAACCACGACCTAAAAGGGCATCTTACTCGTCGTATGAAAAGTCTGCAACATAAAACGTTGCAGCCCGAAAACGGGCCAGCACATGGAATATGCTGGCAAGGTAACACAAGGGATGCAATGAAAGTAAAGCTATACTATATGCAATATGGCTGGTGGAAAGCTCTATGGTTAAGTTTTTGCGTAAAGCCAATTTTTTCCTACTTCAAAGGAATGTATTTTAATTAACTATCATGGTAGTTGAAACATCGTTGAGAAGATAGACATCCTCTCAACCCCAATTAAAAGTAATCATTAAACCCAACAAAATTAAATCAAAGTAACATGTTGAGATGCACATGATAATCCAAGTACCAGATACTCAAGACGTCCATAACCGGGGACACGGCTAATCATGATCAGTTTGTACACTCTGCAGAGGTTTGTGCACTTTCCCCACAAGACTCGATCGCCTCCGTTTGGTTTCTCGCCTGCATGGTGTTTGAGAAACGGATGACCGAGACACAGTCTTTCCGAAGAGGTCCCCTTAACCAGATAGATAGGCCGGTACACCTACAAAACCAAACTACATCTGCTAGCCCATCATGGAAAGGTTTCCCACAACTTACTCAACTATGCCAGAGCCCATATTGGCATGTGGCTGCACACGGAAGTTTCTAGCATGAAAAATCTCATGATCCCTTTGAGCCTGGGTGGCGGTCCAAAAGAAAAACAGGCAATCCTGGAATATCCAGATGCCTCAATCCACCCAGATGTGTATTAATGTTGCCACCTTAAGTTGAACCATTAATTAGCAACTCACATCTATCATGGATTTCACTCAAACCCAAACCACGTCTACGAGCATAGCATGTCCTAACAGCAAACGTAGAAGTAACTCCCAAGGGTTTGAATGTAATGCAGGTAATAGGTACTACCTCAATCTACTTCCCAATCCCACAAGTTAATTGATCCTACTCATGCAATGTGTGAGGGTTTGTCTAATGCAATGAAAACTGGGTAATTGGAAAGCATGATTAAAGTGTTACTTGCCTTGCTGATGATAAGCAAAACCTAGAGACTCAAACTAGCAAGCGGCGCACTCCGGGTACTCTATCGCAATCAAAAAAACAAGCATACAATAAGTACTTAACTAATGCACGGGTAAAACTCAAATAAGAGATCTAACCAGAAAGTTCAACTTAAGAACTCCGGTATGCAAAAAGAATAAACTCGAAAGAAGCAATGAAACTCAAACTGCAAAAGAAACGAGCTCCGAATTACTAGTTGGCCTAAAGTCAAATTTTAAAGTAGCCAAAACTTTGTTCAAGTTGTTCTAACGTAAAGAGGGCTTCGAGACGAAGATCTGGGATTTTGAATCACCTGATTCCGACTATCGAGCGAAAAGAAAAACGAAAAACAAGATCAGGGCAGGAATCGCGATCGGAAAAATCGCGGTTAAATACCCCGAAAAGAAAAACGACGAACAAGCTAACAAACGAACGTTCGCTGTCTGCGGTTAACTAACGAAAACCGTTCGTTAAAACGAACGTATGGACGAACGTCCGCTATTTAACTAAACCGTCGGAAAATAAAAAAACCGAACCGATCTATTAAAAAAACAGATCTAGGTTTTCTAAAAAAACCGCTCGGTTAAAAACAAAAAAAAACTACCTCTCTCTCCCACAACTCCGGCGGGATCTCAGGCGGGCGGCTGGGCGGCGGTGCTCCGGCGGGGTGGCGGGTCCGCGGTGCTCCGGCGGGGTGGCGGGGCGGCGGCACGCGGGCGGCGGGGCGGGGCGGCGGGTGGCGGCGGGCGGCGGCGGGCTGGCGAGGCGGCGGCGCGACAGCTTGGGTGGCGGGGCTGGCGAGGCGGCTAGGATTCGGCGCTGGCGGGCTGAGCGAATCGGGCCGGATCTGGCGCTATTTAAAGCCCAGAGTCCTGGTCCTTTACTAGTCCTAGTCGGTTTTTTTTAAATAGAGTCCCGACACAGTAAAACTAACGAAAGAAATACCAAACGGACTCCAGAATTCCCGAAATAAATTTTCGCCGTCCTCTAATAATATTTAGGACAAAGTGAACATTTTTCCCGGACCTAAATGCAATTTTGGAAAACGCGTATTTTTCCTATGCAAATAAATCCGAAAATAAATCTAGAAAAATACCAGAAGTGATTTTAATATTGTTCCTCCAATATTTCTGTTATTTTGGAGAAGTCATATTATCTCCGCTCATTTATTTTATTTAGAAATACTTTTAGGAGGGAAACATAATTAGAATCACACTGTCCTCGTACCGGTATTCGAGCGAACTCAAATACGAAAACGGTAAAATTCCCAACTCTCTCCGTAGGTCCTTGAGTTGCTTAGAATTTCGAGGAACTCCACGAAGAAAATGCAAAATCATGCAAATGCAATTATGATCTATGTATAACATTCCAAATTGAAAAATTGGGATGTTACAAAGAACATGGTTACTAGACAGATGTAGTATGTATCAAAAACAGGAAGGCATGTCATTATCAAAGGTATACTCTGTAAAGTAAGAAGATGCAATTTAACAAAATTGGAAGCAATACAAGCTAGACACCATATGCAACATTCAACCACATATGACTGCGCGAAGTAAAAGCAAGCACCTAGGATGTTGGTTCATGGCGAACGAGATCATCATCTGCAGAGCTATGTTTACTGTCTACATATGCTGACACTACACCCTTTAGAACGCTGAAACGCTTATTGCTTATCCTCAAATTAGACTAGACCCACTTCTGTCTTTTCTTTTGTGTATTTATCAACAGAGCGTCAGAGTCTGAAATACCAATGCATAAAAAAACAATAGTGTGAGTATGGATGACGTGTGTGCACAAGTAGTGAAGGAAATATGTCCTAGAGGCAATAATAAAGTTGTTATTTATATTTACTTATATATCATGATAAATTTCTTTTATTCATGCTAGAATTGTATTAATCGGAAACTTGATACATGTGCAAATACATAGACAAAACAGAGTGTCCCTAGTATGCCTCTACTAGACTAGCTCGTTAATCAAAGATGGTTGAGTTTCCTAACCATAGACATGTGTTGTCATTTGATCAACGGGATCACATAATTAGAAGAATGATGTGATGGACAAGACCCATCCGATAGCTTAGCATTATGATCATTTAGTTTTATTGCTATTACTTTCTTCATGACTTATACATGTTCCTCTGACTATGAGATTATGCAACTCCCGAATGCCGGCCTCCTCCTCCCTCCCTCCTTTATATACATGGGAGGGGGCACCCCAAAGGCATACCAAGTCTTCTCTTAGCCGTGTGCGGTGCCCCCTCCATAGTTACACACCTCGGTCATATCATCGTAGTGCTTAGGCGAAACCCTACGCTGGTAACTTCATATTCACCGTCACCACACCGTCGTGCTGACGAAACTCTCCCTCGTCCTCAACTAGATCAATAACTCGAGGGACGTCATCATGCTGAACGTGTGCTGAACATGATGGTGCCGTACATTCGGTACTTGGATCGGTTGGATCGTGAAGACGTTTGACTACATCAACTGAGTTACTAAATGCTTCCGCTTTTGGTCTACGAGGGTACCTGGACACACTCTCCCGCTCGTTGCTATGCTTCTCCTAGATAGATCCTGCGTGATCGTAGGATTTTTTTTTTGAAATACTACATTCCCCAACAGTGGCATCATGAGCCAGTTCTGTGCGTAGATGATATGCACGAGTAGAACACAAAGAGTTGTGGGTGATAATAGTCATAGTGCTTACCACCAACGTCTTACTTTGATTCGGCGGTATTGTTGAATGAAGCGGCCTAGACTGACATTACATGACCGCGTTGATGAGGCTGGTCCTACCAACGTGCTTTGCACACAGGTGGTTGGCGGGTGTAAGTTTCTCCAACTTTAGTTGAATCAAGTGTGACTACGGCCGGTCCTTGTTGAAGGTTAAAACAACACACTTGACGAAAAATTGGTGTGGTTTCGATGTGTAGGTAAGAACAGTTCTTGCTAGAAGCTCGTAGCAGCCACGTAAATGTCTAACTTATTTTTGCAGGGCATGTTGTGATGTGACATGGTCAAAACGTGATGAGTTATACGTTATTGTATGAGATGATCATGTTTCATAAATTATCGGCAACCGACAGGAGCCTTATGGTTGTCTCTTTATTGTATGAATTGCGAACGCCATGTAATTGCTTTACTTTATCACTATGAGTTAGCAATAGTTGGTGAGACGATCACGACGCTACGATGAAGATCATGGTGTCAAGCCGGTGACGATGGAGATCATGGTGTCAAGCCGGTGACGATGGAGATCATGGTGTCAAGCCGGTGACGATGGAGATCATGACGAAGCTTTGGAGATGGAGATCAAAAGCACAAGATGATGATGGCCATATCATGTCACATATTTTGATTGCACGTGAAGTTTATCTTATTATGCATCTTATTTTGCTTAGTACGGCGGTAGCATTATAAGATGATTCATTACAAAATTTCAAGGTACAAGTGTTCTCCCTGAGTATGCACCGTTCCGACAGTTCGTCGTGCCGAGACACCACGTGATGATCGGGTGTGATAAGCTCTACGTTCACATACAATGGGTGTAAGACAATTTTGCAGAATGCAGAATACTCGGGTTAAACTTGACGAGCCTAGCATGTACAAACATGGCCTCGGAACACTACAGATCGAAAGGTCGAGCGTGAATCATATAGTAGATATGATCAACATAAGATGTTCACCATTGAAAACTACTCCATCTCACGTGATGATCAAACATGGTTTAGTTGATTTGGATCACGTGATCATTTAGATGACTTGAGGGATGTCTATCTAAGTGGGAGTTCTTTAGTAATATGATTAATTGAACTTTAATTTATCATGAACTTAGTCCTGATAGTTTTTGCATATCGAAGGTGCTCTTAGGAGTCCGATGATCCTGGCTTCCTGAATGAGCACCGGGCGCTGTATCAGACCATCCGTAGGGCCCGCAAGGCCCTCTCCGTCGTCCTTCAAATTTTTGCACTCATCGTGGCACCGAGCGTTGACACTTGTCAACATGGTCAACGAGCATGAGGAATCAGGAGATGACTTTACTTGGAGAGGATGACAGTAGGGACCCACCAGGGCCCTAGCCGTACGTACACAAGTTCCTCCTTATTGTATACTACAACTATATTTTTTTGCTTCCTCCTGGTTTCCTAACACCACGGTCCCACACCATTGTCAACCTATACAGTCAATGAACGGGAGAATTGCACAAGGAGCGACCGACAGTTGGGACCCAGCAGCTCGATGATGGGCCTCTAACCCCTCGTTGGTTACCCCAAGTGGAAGGTGTGAGATGCAGTGTTGTGGAAGTTTTCCCTTAGCAAAGATGCCAAGGATCGTATCCCCAGAGACTCCTAGGTTCAACAAGTAGGTGTCAACTGCTAACGGCGCCAGATATTAGCAATCAACGTGGACCTGCACACAGATACAAATAACTTTGCTCCCAACGAGTATAGAGAGGTTGTCAATCCCTCCGGCCTTGTAGTTCACAAAGGATTAAACACAAATGATAGTAGTGATAGATAATGTTTGCAATAGTAAGTAAAAGCGAAAAGTAAATAGCGGATGTGATCAATGATGGTAATATGGACCGAAGTCTCATGATGTTCACTAGTGATGTCTCTCTCCCAAAAGACGTTAAAACAGCTATGTGAGGTAAATGAATTACAGCTGGGCAATTGACAGGACCACGAACGCAAACCAATGCTGACTACATTGCAAGAAAGGTTGAGGTTCAAAGCATGGGCGGTACGCCAAAGTAAGTAGACCGAAATCCATCAATATCTACTACTAATCATCCACCTTGAGATATCTATCCAGAACATCTCGCTGGTATTAAGTTGCGAGCCCCACCCATAGTGTAAACTCAAAGCAACAGACAACTGCATTAAAAGAACTTTGCGTAAAGTAAACAATCCTTGCACCCGCGGGCACAAGCACCGTTGTTTTCCCCCTTCTGGCAACAGCACATCCCCTAGACTCATGTTTCTGTCACTCAAGCTAGTCATCGAGGGGCATGAACCCACAATCAAGCATAACGTTACCTCTTGGAGTCACTACGTATTACTTGGCCAAAGCAATAAATAACAACGGAGAACATGCAAGAATTACTTATGAACATAAATATAAAAGAGGTAGATCAAATATATTACTCAATCACAATCTGAACATAATCTCATAATACATCGGATCCCAGCAAACTCATCATAGCAACAACATAAGGATTACATATGTGCCTCGATCATGTAGGGCAGCTCACGAGGACTAATTAGTGAAGCACAAGAACGGGAGGAGAACATCACATAGCTACTGGTCATGGACTCATGGACCAAGGGAGACTACTCACAACTCATCCGGGAGGCGTCCATGGTGGTGGAGAGGCTCCCGATGGTGATCCTCCCCTCCGGCAGGGTGCCGATAAGAGTTCTCCTGGTGCTCCCGATCTTGGAAGCGGCGGCGGCGGCGGAACAGAGATGATATCGCGAAAAAGAGTTCCCGTCCTGAGGGTTTCGAAGGACGCTCTAAATATATGCCAAAGGGGGGCACCAGACGGGGCTCGGGGGGCCCAGGCGCCCCCCCTGGCGCGGCCAAGGGGGGGGGGCGCCGCCAGGGCGCCTGGGGCCCTGGTGCCCCCCCCCCGGCTGTACTTCGGGCGCAAGGTAGGTTCTGGAACGCTGATTTTTTATATAATTTTTCTGGATTTTTCCTGACAGTTCTCGTAATGTGAAAACCTGAAATACAAAAACAGCCGAAAACAGAAACTGGCACTGGGGTGCACTGGATTAGTAGGTTAGTCCAAATATGATCAAAAGTGTATGGAAGTGTATAAATATCATAGCAATATCACCCAAAAGTGGCATGGAGCAAGCAAAAATTATAGATACGTTTTGGACGTATCAACATCCCCAAGCTTAATTCCTGCTCGTCCTCGAGTAGGTAAATGATAACAAGAATAATTTCTGTGGTGACATGCTATTAACCATATAGGACTTTTTATAGTCATATGACAAAAGCTTACTGAGACAATGATTCTATAGTAATTAAGTTGCCTCATGAGAAAATCACAAATGACTGAAAGTTTTACAACATGAAACTGAAACATCAAAAAGATTTGCAATGAACATGATGTGCAAATATGATAAAGTGATATCTAGCTTGCCCCCTTTAGTGAAGCAAAACATAAATGCAGGGGCACCTTCAAGGTTTAAGTGATGACTAGATACAATGATTTCAAAATAAACGATATCACAATCATACAAAAGACAATGCTACTTTGGAACAATGCACATTACACTTAGAATGACAATTATGCTCTCAGTAGTTGGTGCTTGAAGAAAGAAGGTGGAGACTCAAAAGGTAAAAGAATGGTTATGTGCTAGAGTTTTTTTTATTTTGAAAACATAGAAGCAATTTTGTCAACGGTAGTAGTACTTCATATGTGTCATGCATAAGACATCCTATAAGTTGCAAGCCTCATGCATCGAATACCAATAGTGCTCGCACCTTGTCCTAATTAGCTCGGATTTCCATGGGTTATCATTGCATTACATATGTTTCAACCAAGTGTCACAAAGGGGTACCTCTATGCCACCTGTACAAAGGTCCAAGGAGATAAATCGCATTTGATTTCTCGTTTTTGATAGATCTCAACTTGAGGACATCCATACCGGGACAACATAGAAAATAGATGATGGACTCCTCTTTAATGCTTAAGCATATTCTCATAAGAGATTGAGGATTAATGTCCAAGCTAAAACTTCCACCATGATGCATGGCTTTGGTTGGCGGCCCAATGTTCTTCTCTAACAATATGCATACTCATTCAACCCATGGCAAATCACCCTTACTTCAGACAAGACGAACATGCATAGCAACTCACATGATATTCAACAAAAGTGTGACAGTTGATGGCGTCCCCAGAAACATGGTTACCGCTCAGCAAGCAACTTATAAGAAATAAGATACATAGGCAACATATTCTTTACCACAATAGTTTTTAAGCTACTTTCACATGAGCTATGTATTGCAAAGTTAGTCCGCTTAGTACAGGTGGAGGTTAGCAAAAGACTGGGAGCGACCAACTAAGAGAGCAATGACGGTCATAATCATGCAGAGCGACAAAGCAACATTGAATCAGGCATGGAAGTTATATCGCTACTCAGAAATAAAAGATCATCAAGGCTTGACAGACTTTCTTTACAGTCTTAAATATGCGTGAGCATACGCCAAGTCAATCAAAATAAATTCTCGAAGGAAGATATTACTAAACCATACCACATCATAGGCAAACAAATCAAGTTGGTACTCCAATAACACATTGGGAATCCCCCAGCTATTTGAGACTAACCATAAGAAAACCTAAACTACTAAGCGCCATTATGCACGTAGCATCTTTATCATAGACATATTAACCAATGCAACGGAAGCAAACTCTCTTAATAAGGTAAGCATGATAATTAAAGAGAGTTCAAGCAACCAACTAAACAAAAGCTCTTTGAAAAGATAAGCATGAATACTAAGAGCCGAACATGATAGTAGCTATTAAAAGACAAAGAACACACACAACAAAGATAGACATGAAAATTCTATGTTATGTTCTAGGTAGAAGTGGAGCGCGTTTCTCTCCCACATAAAGAACGCTGAGTTCCGACTCGTTATGAAAAACTAAAAAGAAAACTAAAAGCAAGACGCTCCAAGCATAGCACTTAACACATGAAGTGATAAAAATATAGCGGAACAAAAGACGAACTGATAATGTTGATGAAGAAGGGGATGCACAGGGGCATCCCCAAGCTTAGACGCTTGAGTCTCCTTGAATATTTCTTGGGGGTGCACGGGGGCATCCCCAAGCTTGAGCGCTTGACACTCCTGAATCTTTTTATCATCTTCCCTCGCACACTTGAAAACTCCCTTCATACATAACTCATCATAATCTGATTAGCGAGGTTTGTACCCTTAATAAAATAATTGTTCCTTGCTGGAAATAAAGATATTCTTGAATTCTACTGTTTCTCAAGATTGCCAAAAGGTTTTTGCAAAGAAAAGCAAGCTCTTGGTTTGCAAAATGAAGGAAAGGCAAAACAGGACAGAATCTATGAAAAACAGAACATCAGGTAGTAAATGATTTGTTCGGGGCACTTCTGCAACTCAAATCAAAAAACTCAGAACAGACGCATGAAATACAATTATATAGAGAACGCTGTTGAAAAAATTCAGACCAAAAAGATGACCTGGTGATTTTATACGAATTTTTCTATCCAAGGACAGAATCTGTTTCCTGGACAGCACCTCACAACTTTTGAACTTTCTAGCAATCAGAGGCTATACTTGGCACAAAATATGAAAAGCAAAGATACAATGATGATGCTACTATAGTAAACAACATCAAGACACAACAAAAGCAAAATAAATTTATTCATTGGGCTGCCTCCCAAAAGCGCTTTCTTTTATGCCTTTAAGCTAGGCATAAGACTTTAATGATGCTCTTGTAGGAATAAAAATTGAAGAACAAAAGAGAGCATCAAGAAGAAAATACCAAACACATTTAAGCCTAACATGCTTCCTATGCATAGGAATATTGCAATAGAATAATTCATTGAAGCACAAAGCAATAAGCATAGGAAGACAAAACAAGTGCAGCTTCAAAACCTTCAACATAAAGAAAGAGAACTTGATATTATTGAAATATCTATAAGCATATGTTCCCTTCTCATAATAATTTTCAGTGGGATCACGAATAAACTCAACAATATAAGCATCACATAAAGCATTGTTACCATGATCCACATGCAAAAAGGTACTCTTACTCTCCACATAAGTATCATGAAGAGGATAAAACTTAGTATAAAAGAGAGACATAAGCTCTTGCCAATCAAGCAAGTGCGAGTTATCGAGAAGCTTATACCAATCTGAAGCCTTATCTATAAGTGATACGGCGAACAATTTCCTCATGACAAACTCCCTTGATACACCTGCAAGCTTAAATAATGAACATAATTGTGACAGATATAGCAAGTGTTCACCGGGATGTCTGTCTCCTGCATAACGATTAGCCAAAACATAATTGATAATACCAGCTGGTATTTTATAGGGCACAATTTCAGTAGGGGGAGGAGCAACCACCACAGGTGTGGGGCGTCTTCCCGCAAGCAACGATCCAATAGCAAGGTTGTCCATAAGCATAACTGGTGAAAAGACATAAAGAAAACTGAAGGGTAAACTAACAAGACTAATAGCAAAGGTAAAAGATAGCGTGCAACTCCCCTATCCTGAAGAGTGGATTCCCCGGCAACGGCGCCAGAAAAACTCCTTGATGGGCCTCTAACCCCTCGTTGGTTACCCCAAGTGGAAGGTGTGAGATGCAGTGTTGTGGAAGTTTTTCCCTTAGCAAAGATGCCAAGGATCGAATCCCCAGAGACTCCTAGGTTCAACAAGTAGGTGTCAACTGCTAACAGCGCCAGATATTAGCAATCAACGTGGACCTGCACACAGATACAAATAACTTTGCTCCCAACGAGTACAGAGAGGTTGTCAATCCCTCCGGCCTTGTAGTTCACAAAGGATTAAACGCAAATGATAGTAGTGATAGATAATGTTTGCAATAGTAAGTAAAAGCGAAAAGTAAATAGCGGATGTGATCAATGATGGTAATATGGACCGGAGTCTCATGATGTTCACTAGTGATGTCTCTCTCCCAAAAGACGATAAAACAGCTATGTGAGGTAAACGAATTACAGCTGGGCAATT
>LR738711.1:637200264-637292211 GCA_902687465.1 Secale cereale | reverse complement strand
AATATATGCCAAAGGGGGGCACCAGACGGGGCTCGGGGGGCCCAGGCGCCCCCCCGGCGCGGCCCAGGGGGGGGGGGGGGGCGCCGCCAGGGCGCCTGGGGCCCTGGTGCCCCCCCGGCTGTACTTCGGGCGCAAGGTAGGTTCTGGAACGCTGATTTTTTATATAATTTTTCTGGATTTTTCCTGACAGTACTCGTAATGTGAAAACCTGAAATACAAAAACAGCCGAAAACAGAAACTGGCACTGGGGTGCACTGGATTAGTATGTTAGTCCAAATATGATCAAAAGTGTATGGAAGTGTATAAATATCATAGCAATATCACCCAAAAGTGGCATGGAGCAAGCAGAAATTATAGATACGTTTTGGACGTATGACTCGAGCAGTATTTGTTTTTGAGGTGTAAGCGGAGTTTTTCTTGAGCGATGTTTTTGTAGTTGTTCAGACGAGATCAACTAGGTGGGTTGTGGCCCGTCTAGCCCAGGCTATTATTTTATGTCGACCAAATATCCAACCCAGATATTAATTTTTCAAGGTGAAAATGGCAAGCCCAGCTATACTTTGTTTGCGGAATACCCAACCCAGGTAAACTTGTTATTCTCTGCCCCACTCGGCTGTAAATATTTCCTAGGAGGGATGCATTAGGCCTAACAAGAAAATGGGCTTTAAGAAATAATAAATGGGATGTAATTATAAAAACTGGGCTGTAAATATACAAAAATGCACCAAACAGGTAATTAGTTTCAAAAATATTAGTTTTTGAATTTTTTTTAATTTCATTAATTATTGCGCGCACAATATTTCCTTAGATTTTGACCTAATACAAATTCATTTTGAAATTATATTTAATCTGACTTGAAATTTGGGGATAAAAATATAACGGATCCCATCAAAATGTGGAATTTTTGATTGAATTCTGTTTCGAGTGGTTGGTTGAAATTATTAATCGTTGTCCTGACTAAAAAATGGGTTGAAATTTTAACAGACTATAAATGGGTTGTAGTAAATATCATTAGAATTCAAAAATGGGCTATACATTATTACAAATCGCAAATGGGCTATATGTTCTCTGCCACACAGATGTCATGCTCACTTGTGGGCCTACTATTTTTTTATGAGAATTATAGTCAGTGATGCGTACGGAAGGCTTGTGGGCCTACTAAGACGTACGGAAGGCTTTGTCAACTTATAGTCAAGACACGATTCTAGCAGCAGTGGTCGTTGGATGTCCATCCAACGGCTGTAGTGCTTCTTCAATCTCGGATATTCTTGCTTCAGCCGCCCAAACCACCACCGATGGTACCGCCTGCTACCACCACCCGTGGTCGGCTGTGTTGCCGCACAGTTCACCGGCCCACCCTACACCCAAACGCCGTCCAGGCCATTCCTCTACTCGCCAACACCTCATGTTCTTCTCCGGCGACGGCAACCTCACACTGCAGTCGAACCAGTGAACCCTCGTACCCCCTCCGCGTGGGCATCCACTGATGTGTCTTCGCCGGCTCCGAGTCATTCCCTTCCTAGGACTCGCCATCGTTCACTGCTTTGGTTCTCTCGGCGCGGCCTGGTCAACTTTGTCAACAAATGACAGCCATCAGAAGAGGCATGTACGTGGAGTGGATGACAGTAGGGACCCACATGGCCCATGGCCGCACGCAGCAAGTGCCCCGTATTATGCGAGAACAAATGATTTCACCCCCTAACAGGTTTGACCCACCAGCTACATCTTCACACGCAAGGAAGTGTTTCCTTTATTACGAGGAAATAAAAAGTTTCCTCTCCCTGACAGCTGGGACCCACCAGGTTTCATGAAAATATAGATTGTACTGAAGATACTAAATTGTTTTCTTTTTATTCTAACTCAAAAAAGAAGAAACTAAAAAAACAGAAAACAACTTCGCACGCAAGGAAGTGCCTCCTGATTACGTACAAAAAATGAATACCGCCCTGCTATCTGGGACCCACCATAGTTGTAGGCTGACTTGTGGGCATACTAAGTTGATGCGGATGGAGGGCTTTGTCAACTTAGTCAATATTGAACGATTCTAGCTCCAGTGATCATA
The DNA here is from genome assembly GCA_902687465.1 of Secale cereale. Lineage (NCBI taxonomy): Eukaryota > Viridiplantae > Streptophyta > Magnoliopsida > Poales > Poaceae > Secale > Secale cereale. The sequence goes on along the minus strand of LR738711.1, from coordinate 637,290,149 downwards.
TGATGTCCATCCAACGGCCATAGTGCTTCTTCAACCTCTGGTCTTCTCGCTCTAGCTGCCCAAACCATTGCGGGCCGTGCCACCTGCTCCTGCCTCTTGTGGCCGGCTGTGCTACCGCGCAGGCCTCACCGCCCCGTCCTACTCCACCCGCTGGCCAGGCCATCCCTCTACTCACCCATAACCCGTGTTATTATGCGTCGACGGCAGCCTCACACGCAGCCGAACCAGTCAACCCTCGAACTCTCCTTTGTGTGGAAATCCACTGCCCCATTTTCCCCAGCTCCGCGGTGTCCCCTTCCTAGGCCTCGCCGTCGTCCATCACCTTGGTGCTCTTGGCGCGTGATATGTCTCCAACGTATCTATAATTTTTGATTGTTCCATATTGTTATATTATCATTCTTGGATGTTTTATAATCACTTTATAATCATTTTATATCATTTTTTGGTACTAACCTATTGACATAGTGCCAAGTGTCAGTTGCTGTTTTCTACATGTTTTTACAACGCAGGAATTCAATACCAAACGGAGTCCAAAGGTAGCGAAACTTTTTGTGGATTTTTTTTGGACCAGAAGACATCTAGTTGGCCGAAGAAGCACCTAGGGGTGCTCCGAGGGGAGCACAACCCACTAGGGCATGCCAGGAGGCCCAGGCACGCCCTGGTGGGTTGTGCCCACCTTGGGTGCCCCCCGGACCACCTCTTTGCTCTATAAATACCCAAATATTTCAGAAACCCTAGAGGAGTCGATGAAAATCAATTCAAGCTGCCGTAGAGTCCAGAACCACTAGATCCAATCTAGACACCATCATGGAGGGGTTCACCACTTCCATTGGTGCCTCTCCGATGATGCGTGAGTAGTTCTTTGTAGACCTACAGTTCTGTAGTTAGTAGCTAGATGGCTTCCTCTCTCTCTTTTGATTATCAATACAATGGTCTCTTGGATATCCACATAATGTAACTCTTTTGCGGTGTGTTTGTTGGGATCTGATGAACTTTGAGTTTATGAGCATATCTATCTTTTTATCCATGAAAGTTATTTGAGTCTTCTTTGATCTCTTACATGCATGATTGCTTATAGCCTCGTATTTCTTCTCCGATATTTGGGTTTTGTTTGGCCAACTTGATCTATTTATCTTGCAATGGGAAGAGGTGCTTTGCAGTGGGTTCGATCTTACGGTGCTTGATCTCAGTGAAAGAAGGGGAACCGACACGTATGTATCGTTGCTACTAAGGATAAAACGATGGGGTCTACTTCTACATAAATAGATCTTGTCTACATCACGTCATCGTTCTTATTGCATTACTCCGTTTTTCAATGAACTTAATACACTAGATGCATGCTGGATAGCGGTCGATGTGTGGAGGAATAGTAGTAGATGCAGGCAGGAGTTGGTCTACTAATCTTGGATGTGATGCCTATATAATGATCATTGCCTGGATATACTCATGATTATTTGAAGTTCTATCAATTGCCCAACAGTAATTGTTCACCCACCGTTTGCTATTTTTCTCGAGAGAAGCTAGTAGTAAAATCCACGACCCCCGGGACTCTTTCTTATATTATTGGCCTTTGCGATTTATTTTCCTTTGATTTTATTTTCAGATCTATTAAACCAAAAACCCAAAAATACCTTGCTGCAATTTATCTTATTTGGCGTTCGATCTATCAATATTTACAACTCTATCACGTCTGTTACCCGAAAGGGATTGACAACCCCTTTTACACGTCGGGTTGCAAATATTTGTTATTTCTGTGCAGCTGTTCTTTACGTTGTGTTGCTTGGTTCCCCTACTGGTTCGATAACCTTGGTCTCATCACTGAGGGAAATACCTACCGCTGTTATACTGCATCATCCCTTCCTCTTTGGGGACACACCGACGTAGTTCTAGCAGACATCAGCGCGGCGTGGTCAACGTGGTCAAGGAACGACTTACATCGGAAGAGGACTGTATGTGGAGAGGCTCACAGCTGGGTCCACGGCCGCAGCAAGGAAGTGCCTCCTTATTATGCACAAAATAATGATTCCTCCACCTGATAGCAGGGACCTACCGGAAGGGCTCTCTATTTTGGCTTAGCTATATTTTGCAAAAAAATGTTTTCCCCCTGACAGCTGGGACCCACCAGCTATATCTTCGGACGCAAGGAAAGTGTCTCCATATTTGGCGTAAAAAATGAATGCCCCCATGATAGCTCGGACCCACCATTAATAACTTCCCACGCAAGGAAGTGCCTCCTTATCCTCCCTTACAGACGGGACCCACCGGGCCGAACCATACGTAGGGTATGTCTGGTCGCGAACGTGTACGTACATACTGGTCGATTGGTCTCTCTGCAACGATGAACCGTGGCCGAGCAAGTAGCGACACATGTAGTAGTAGAGCCCCCGACGTAGCAGTTCAGGCAGTCCCTTCAAAACCGTGTACACGTACGTACAGCCACAGGGCAAAAAATATGGCTATGTACGTACATACGGGCGGAGTCTTGAATGCATACTCGTGCATACGTATGGCCAAAATTGGTGTACATGGAGAGGCAGCGGACGGCAGAAACGGCGTCGTGTTCATCGGCAGCCAACCAGCGGGGTCGGAACGGAGAAACAACGTCGTGTTCATCGAGAGCCAACCGGCTTGGACGGAATAGCCGAAACCTGGTGTGGCGTATCGCAAAACGGAGGGAAACGTCCTTCTGTCGGAGCGCGTACAGTCGAAACGGGGTCCTTTTCATCGGAAGGGTCTGGCATACCGCAAAACGGAGGAAAGGGCCTTCTGGTCAACCGGCTACAGTCGAAACGGGATCATGTTCATCGGGAAGGGTCTGGCGTACCGCAAAACGGAGGAAACAGACTTGTGTTGGAGCGCTGCGGTCGAAACGGGGGTCCTGTTCATTGGGAGAGGTGTGGCTTACCGCAAAACGGGACTCCACGGGCTACTGTTCATCCAACATCGACTTCCTCCAGCCTCCACATGCACTGTTCATCCACCGTGTCTTCCTCTACCTCCATAGGCTACTATTCAACCAGCCCTCCGCCGGCTACTGTTCAACCAGCCCTCCACGGGGTCCTGTTCATCCAACCAGCCCTCCACGGGGTCCTGTTCAACCAGCCCTCCACGGGGTCCTGTTCATCCACCCCCAACGCCTCGGTTGTGGTAGCCTCGACTCGGGGTCCTGTTCATCCAACGGCAACTGCCTACTACGTACTACTACCATGGGGTCCTGTTCATCCAACCCCCACCAGGAACTATTCATCCAACCCCAACGACGTATGTCTCGACTCATTCAACCAACCCCACACTCACTCTTCATCACGAGGCAGCAGGTTCAATTTGCTTCAATAAGCAGCGGTAATCGATCGGGTTAAGTTAGCAACGGTAGCGAAGGAATCGCTCGGGTTCAGTTATCAGCCAAGGGATCAATCGCTCGGGTTTAGTAACGTAGCCTAGTGCAATCGCTCGGGTTCAGTAGTGAACGCCTTGCTCGGGTTCAGTTAGCGCCCAACGCCTCGCACACACGTGCGTACGTATATGAGAGAAACGTGCAAACCTTCGTGCATCGCTCCGCCCCGGCCACCCACCGTAACCGGGAACTCCCCGAAATTTTCCTCGCCCTCGCTTCTACCATGATTTTTTCCGTCATGGACGGCCCAATGAATGTCATGCAGGTGCGTCTCCAGCCCACCTAGGACGAAAAGCCCATTTTTTGTCATGATTTTTTGTCATAGAAGTTGGAGCCCATCGCATCTATGATGATATGGGTTTTTGTCACAATTATCGGCATAGAAGTGTCATAAGCATGATAGAAAAAAATCATTCAGGACAAAATGTCACGGATGTGTCTTTTCTTTGTAGTGCTACACATGCAATTCTAATAGTATAGCAGCGGAATATAGAACATTGCACGTGTAAGTAAAGGGAAGGGTTTGGAGATGGCAAACGCAATGTGGACACGAAGATTTTTGGTGGGATTCCGATAGGTGGTGCTATCATATGTCTATATTGATGGGGACTTCAACCCACGAAGGCTAACGATTGCGCGAGTCTATGGAGGGCTCCACCCATGAAGGGTCTATGAAGAAGCAACCTTGTCTATCCCACCACGGTCATCGTCCATGAAGGACTTGCCTCACTTGGGTAGATATTCACGAAGTAGGCAATCTCCTTCCCCTTACGAAATTCTTGGTTCAACTCCACATCATGTCGGAGGCTCCCAAGCGACACCTAACCAATCTAGGAGAAACCACTCTCCAAAAGGTAATATTCGGTGTGTTGATGACGAACTCCTTGATTTTGGTCTTCAAATCATATTATCCCTAACACTGAACCCTCTCACATAGATTTGGCAATGGTGGAAGAAGGATTTGAGTGGAAAGCAACTTAGGGAAGGCTAAAAATCAAGGTTCAAATGGTAGGATTGGAATCTCTTGATCTCAACACATGAGTAGGTGGTTCTCTCTCAGAAAATGAATGTTGGAAGGGTAGGAACGTTTAGATGGCTCTTTTCACTGAGGAAGAAGGGTGGAGGGTTATATATAGCCTCCACACAAAATCCAGGTGTTACACACTTTTGACCCATCTCGGTGACATCGATCAGAAAAATTGGTGGCACCGCTCTATGTAAAATATTTGAACGTTGAGAATCTCAGTGGGACCGACTGAAACAACTTGGATGAACCGATGTGCAATGGCTAGGGCAAAACATCGTCCCAGTGGCACCGGTTGCATCAACTTGGTGGGACCGAAGTGAAGCAATAAGGAAATGGAGAGTTAGCAAGCCTTCTCGGTGGTACCGATTGCAATTCTCGGTGAGACCAAAATAATTGTAATAAACAACAGAGTGTTGGCAAGGCCATCTCGGTGGGACCGAGATCCGTATCAGTGGATCCGATTTGTTAGGGTTTGGCTGTGAGAGTAGTCTAGATGAACTCGATGGCTCAGGGTAGGTAATATCGATGGGGATGAGTTGGAACATAGGGTTTGGACATATTTGGATAGAGAAAGTGGCTGAGGGTTATGAAGCAATATCACTAAGCACTTGAGCTACCAAATCATTAAGCAACACCCCTTTTAATAGTATTGGCTTTCCTATGGAATCAATGTGATCTTGGATAACTTAAACAAAATGTAGAGTCTTGAGCTTTTGCCAATCCTTGTCCTTAGCATTTTGAGGGGTCCACTTCTCTAGTCCATGACATGCCAATCATTGAACATCCTAAAATATTTATCTTGAATGGGCGTTAGTTCAGTGAGGTATATGTTGTTATGAATTACTAAAACCACCCAGGGATTAGTTGCACTTTCACTAGTGTTTAAGCTTCTATCACTCTAGCAACCCATCATCTAATTACTACACCACAATGCTTTCCCTTAGGACCAAATATGGTGAAGTTTCATGTAGTCGACGTTCACACGACACCACTAAGGGAGACAACAACATACATATCATCAAAATATCAAACGCATACCAAATTCACATGATTACTTATGACAAGACTTCTCTCATGTCCTCAAGAACAAAAGTAACTACTCACAAATAATATACATGTTCAAGATTAGAGGGGTATTGAATATCATTAAGGATCTAAACATATAATCTTCCCCCAAATAAACCAACTAGCATCAACTACAAGATGTAATCAACTACTAGTGACCCACATGTACCAATCTAAGGTTTGGAGACAAAGATTGAATACAAGAAATGTACTAGGGTTTGAGATGAGATGGTGCTGGTAAAGATGTTGATGAAGATTGGTCCTCCCACGATGAGAGGATCATTGGTGATGATGATGGCTTTGATTTCCCCCTCCTGGAGGGAAGTTTCCACGGCGGGATCGCTCCTTCACACAGCAAAAGTGCTCCTGCTTAGGTTCCACCTCGAGACAGTGACACTTTGTCCCGAAACCTTCCTTTTTATTTCTTTTCTAGGTTAAATGGTATCATATAGCAGAAGATGGGCTTCAAAGGCCTGCCAGGGCCCCCACAAGCTTGGGAGGCGCGCCCTAGGGGGTGCCCCCAGGCTTGTGGCTGCCTGGTGGCCCCCCTTCTGTCGAGTCTTTCGCCAATGTTTTTTATATATTCCAAAATAAATCTCCATCAATTTACATGTCATTCGGAGTTGTGCAGAAAAGAGTCTCTGATATAGCCCTTTCCGATCCAGAATTCTAGCGGTGGGCATATAAACCGGTCATTGAAGTACCGATCCGAATTAACTGGGACCAGGCTGTTGGGGAACGTAGTATTTTAAAACTTTCCTACGATCACGCAAGATCTATCTACCAGAAGCATAGCAACGAGAGGGAAGAGTGTGTCTACGTACCCTCGTAGACCGGAAGCGGAAGCGTCAAGTGACGCGGTTGATGTAGTCGAACTTCTTCGCGATTCAACCGATCAAGCACCGAACGTACGGCACCTCCGCGTTCAGCACACGTTCAGCTTGATGACGTCCCACGAGCTCTTGATCCAGTTGAGCTTCACGGGAGAGTTTTTCAGCACGACGGTGTGGTGACGGATATGATGTATTCACCAGCGCAGGGCTTCGCCTAAGCACTGCGATGGTATGACCGAGGTGTGTTTCTGTGGAGGGGGGCACCGCACACGGCTGGAACAATTCAACTTGTGTGTCTTTGGGTGCCCCCCTGCCCCCGTATATAAAGGAGCAAGAGGGGAGGGCCGGCCGGCCTCCTATGGTGCGGCTAGGGCAATCCTACTAGGAATAGGATTGCAATCCTATTCCTAGTAGGAGTCCACCAAGAAGGAAGAGAGGGAAAGGAAAAGAGGGAGAGGTGGCGCCCCCCCAATCCTAGTCCAACTAGGATCCCTAGGTGGGGCGCCGGCCAGCCTCTATGGGCTGCCTCTCTCCTTTCCTCAAGGCCCAATATGGACCATCCCCCCTCGTAGGGGGTTCCGGTAACCCCCTCCGGCAATCCAGTTAAATCCGAAACTTTTCCGGAACACTTCCGGTGTCCGAATATAGTCGTCCAATATATCAATCTTTATGTCTCGGACATTCCGAGACTCCTCGTCATGTCCGTGATCTCATCCGGGACTCCGAACTACCTTTGGTACATCAAAACTCATAAACTCATAATACCGATCGTCATCAAACGTTAAGCGTGCGGACCCTACGGGTTCGAGAACTATGTAGACATGACCGAGACTCATCTCCGGTCAATAACCAATAGCGGAACCTGGATGTTCATATTGGCTCCTACATATTCTACGAAGATCTTTATCGGTCAAACCGCATAACAACATACGTTGTTCCTTTTGTCATCGGTATGTTACTTGCCCGAGATTCGATCGTCGGTATCTCTATACCTAGTTCAATCTCGTTACTGGCAAGTCTCTTTACTCGTTCCGTAACACATCATCTCGTGACTAACTCATTAGTCTTTTGCTTGCAAGGCTTATTATGATGTGTGTTACCGAGAGGGCCCAGAGATACCTCTCCGACACTCGGAGTGACAAATCCTAATCTTGATCTATGCCAACACCATGAATACTTTCGGAGACACCTGTAGAGCATCTTTATGATCACCCAGTTACGTTGTGACGATTGATAGCACACAAGGTGTTTCTACGGTATTCGGGAGTTGCATAATCTCATAGTCATTGGAACATGTATAAGTCATGAAGAAAGCAATAGCAGTAAAACTAAACGATCATGGTGCTATGCTAACGGATGGGTCTAGTCCATCACATCATTCTCCTAATGATGTGATCCCGTTGATCAAATGACAACTCATGTCTATGGTTAGGAAACATAACCATCTTTGATCAATGAGCTAGTCTAGTAGAGGCATACTAGGGAAACTCTGTTTTGTCTATGTATTCACACATGTAATAAGTTTCCGGTTAATACAATTCTAGCATGAATAATAAACATTTATCATGATATAAGGAAATATAAATAACAACTTTACTATTGCCTCTAGGGCATATTTCCTTCAGTCTCCCACTTGCACTAGAGTCAATAATCTAGCTCACATCGCCATGTGATTTAATACCGATAGTTCACATCGTTATGTGAATAACACCCATAGTTCACATCGCCATGTGACCAACACCCAAAGGGTTTACTAGAGTCAATAATCTAGTTCACTTCGCTATGTGATTAATACCCAAGAGTAATAAGGTGTGATCATGTTTTGCTTGTGAGAGAAGTTTAGTCAACGGGTCTGTCACATTCAGATACGTATGTATTTCGCAAATTTCTATGTCTACAATGCTCTGCATAAGGCTACTCTAGCTAATTGCTCCCACTTTCAATACGCATCCAGATTGATACTTAGAGTCATCTGGATTTAGTGTCAAAGCTTGCATCGGCGTAACCCTTTACGACGAACTCTTTATCACCTCCATAATCGAGAAACATTTCCTTAGTCATCCAGCTACTAAGGATAATTTTGACTGCTGTACAGTGATCTACTCCTGGATCACTATTGTACCCCCTTGAAAAACTCATGGCAAGGTACACAACATGTTTGGTACACAGCATGGCATACTTTATAGAACCTATGGTTGAGGCATAGGGAATGACTTTCATTCTCTCTATATTTTTCTGCCGTGGTCTGGCTTTGAGTCTTACTCAACTTCACACCTTACAAGTCAGGCAAGAACTCCTTCTTTGACTGATCCATTTTGAACTACTTCAAAATCTTATCAAGGTATGTACTCATCGAAAGTCTTATCAAGCGTCTTGATCTATCTCTATAGATCTTGATGCCCAATATGTAAGTAGCTTCACCAAGGTCTTTTTTTGAAAAAACTCCTTTCAAACACTCCTTTATGCTTTCCAGAAAATTCTACATCATTTCCGATCGACAATATGTCATTCACATATACTTATCAGAAAGGTTGTAGTGCTCCCACTCACTTCTTGTAAATACAGGCTTCACCGCAAGTCTATATGAATCTATATGCTTTGATCAACTTATCAAAGCGTATATTCCAACTCTGAGATGCTTGCACCAGTCCATAGATGGATCGCTGGAGCTTGCACATTTTGTTAGCACCTTTAGGATTGACAAAACCTTCTGGTTGCATCATATACAAGTCTTCTTTAATAAATCCATTAAAGAATGCAGTTTTGTTATCCATTTGCCAGATTTCATAAAATGCGGCAATTGCTAACATGATTCAGACAGACTTAAGCATCGCTACGGGTGAGAAAGTCTCATCGTAGTCAACTCCTTGAACTTGTTGAAAAACTTTCGCAACAAGTCGAGCTTTTGTAAACAGTAACATTACCGTTAGCGCCAGTCTTCCTCTTGAAGATCCATTTATTTTTGATGGCTTGCCGATCATTGGGCAAGTCAACCAAAGTCCACACTTTGTTCTCATACATGGATCCCATCTCAGATTTCATGGCCTCAAGCCATTTTGCGGAATCTGGGCTCATCATCGCTTCCTCATAGTTCGTAGGTTCATCATGGTCCAGTAACATGACTTCCAGAACCGGGTTGCCATACCACTCTGATGCGGAACGAACTCTGGTTGATCTACGAAGTTCAACAGAAACTTGATCTAAAGTTTCATGATCATCATCATTAGCTTCCTCACTAATTGGTGTAGGAATCACTGGAACTAGTTTCTGTGATGTTCCACTTTCCAATTCGGGAGAAGGTACAATTACCTCATCAAGTTCTACTTTCCTCCCACTCACTTCTTTCGAGAGAAACTCCTTCTCTAGAAAGGATTCACTCTTAGCAACAAAGACCTTGCCTTCGGATCTGTGATAGAAGGTGTACCCAACAGTTTCTTTTTGGGTATCCTATGAAGATTTACTTCTCCGATTTGGGTTTGAACTTATCATGTTGAAACTTTTTCACATAAGCATCGCAGTCCCAAACTTAAAGAAATGACAACTTAGGTTTCTCGTCAAACCACAGTTCATACGGTGTCATCTCCACGAATTTAGATGGTGCCCTATTTAACATGAATGTAGCTGTCTCTAATGCATAACCCCAAAAGCGATAGTGGTAGATCGGTAAGAGACATCATCGATCGCACCATATCTAATAAAGTACGGTTATGACGTTCGGACACACCATTACACTGTGGTGTTCCAGGTGGCGTGAGTAGTGAAACTATTTCACATTGTTTTTACTGAAGGCCAAACTCGCTAACTCAAATATTTTAACTCTACGATCATATCGTAGAAACTCTTATTTTCTTGTTACGATGATTCTCCACTTCACTCTGAAATTCTTTGAACTTATCAAATGTTTCAGACTTGTGCTTCATTAAGTAGATATACCCATATCTGCTCAAATCATCAGTGAAGGTCAGAAAATAACGATACCCGCCGCGAGCTTCAACACTCATTGGTCCACATACATCTGTATGTATGATCTCAGACAAATCTGTTGCTCGCTCCATTGTTCCGGAGAACGGAGTTTTAGTCATCTTGCCCATGAGGCATGGTTCACAAGCACCAAGTGATTCATAATCAAGTGATTCCAAAAGTCCATCACTATGGAGTTTCTTCATGCGCTTTACACCATTATGACCTAAACGGCAGTGCCACAAATAAGTTGCACTATCATTATTAACCTTGCATCTTTTGGCTTCAATATTATGAATATGTGTATCACCACGATCGAGATCCAACAAACTATTTTCATTGGGTGTATGACCATCGAAGGCTTTATTCATGTAAATAGAATAACAATTATTCTATGACTTTAAATGAATAACCGTATTGCAACAAATATGATCAAATCATATTCATGCTCAACGCAAATGCCAAATAACATTTATTTAGGTTTTACACTAATCCCGAAAGTATAGGGAGTGTGCGATGATGATCATATCAATCTTGGAACCACTTCCAACACACATCGTCACTTCACCTTTAACTAGTCTCTGTTCATTCTGCAATTCTCATTTCGAGTTACTAATTTTAGCAATTGAACCGGTATTAAATACCCAGGGGTTGCTATGAACACTAGTAAAGTACACATCAATAATCTTTATATCAAAATATACCTTTGTTCACTTTGCCATCCTTCTTATCCGCCAAGTATCTAGGGCAGTTCCACTTCCAGTGACCATTTCCTTTGCAGTAGAAGCAAGTAGTTTCAGGCTTGAGTTTTAGCTTTGGGTTTCTTCACGGGAGTGACAACTTGCTTGTCATTATTCTTGAAGTTCCCCTTCTATCCCTTTGCCCTTTACTTGAAACAAGTGGTCTTGTTAACCATCAACACTTGATGCTTTTTCATGATTTCTGCCTTCGCCGACTTCAGCATCGCGAAGAGCTCGGGAATTCCTTTCGTCATCCCTTGCATATTATAGTTCATCACAAAGTTCTACTAACTTGGTGATAGTGACTAGAGAACTTTGTGAATTACTATCTTATCTGGAAGATTAACTCCCACTTGATTCAAGTAATTCTAGTACCCAGACAATCTGAGCACATGCTCATTGGTTGAGCTATTCTCCTCCATCTTGTAGGCAAAGTACTGTCAGAAGTTTTATACCTCTCGACACGGGCATGAGTATGAAATACTAATTTCAACTCTTGGAACATCTTATATGCTCCATGGCGTTCAAAACGTTTTTGAAGTCCCGGTTCTAAGCCGTAAAGCATGGTGCACTTAAACTATCAAGTAGTCATCATACCGAGCTTTTGTCAAGACGTTCATAACGTCTACATCTGCTCCTGCAATAGGTCTGTCACCTAGCGGTGCATCAAGGACATAATTCTCTGTGCAGCAATGAGGATAATCCACAGATCACGGAACAATTCCGCATCATTGCTACTAACATCTTTCAACTTAGTTTTCTCTAGGAACATATAAAAAAATAAACGGGGAGCAACATCGTGAGCTATTGATCTACAACATAGATATGCTAACACTACGAGGACTAAGTTCATGATAAATTAAAGTTCAATTTAATCATATTACTTAAGAACTCCCACTTAGATAGACATCCCTCTAGTCATCTAAATGATCACGTGATCCAAATCAACTAAACCATGTCCGATCATCACGTGAGATGGAGTAGTTTCAATGGTGAACATCTTATGTTGATCATATCTACTATATGATTCATGCTCGACCTTTCGGTCTCCAATGTTCCGAGGCCATATCTGCATACGCTAGGCTCGTCAAGTTTAACCTGAGTATTCTGCGTGTGCAAAACTGGCTTACACCCATTGTATTTGAACGTAGAGCTTATCACACCCGATCATCACGTGGTGTCTCGGCACGACGAACTTTCGCAACGGTGCATACTCAGGGAGAACACTTATACTTTGAAATTTAGTAAGGGATCATCTTATAATGCTACCGTCGTTCTAAGCAAAATAAGAAGCATATTAAGATAAACATCATATGCAATCAAAATATGTGACATGATATGGCCATCATCATCTTGTGCTTTTGATCTCCATCTCCAAAGCACCGTCATGATCACCTTCGTCACCGGCACGACACCTTGATCTCCATCGTAGCATCGTTGTCGTCTCGCCAACTATTGCTTCTACGACTATCGCTACCGCTTAGTGATAAAGTAAAGCAATTACATGGCGATTGCATTTCATACAATAAAGCGACAACCATATGGCTCCTGCCAGTTGCCGATAACATTACAAAACATGATCATCTCATACAAAACCGTATATCTCATCATGTCTTGACCATATCACATCACAACATGCCCTGCAAAAACAAGTTAGACGTCCTCTACTTTGTTGTTGCAAGTTTTACGTGGCTGCTACGGGCTTAGCAAGAACCGTTCTTACCTACGCATACAAAACCACAATGATGTTTCGTCAAGTATGTGCTGTTTTAACCTTCACAAGGACCGGGCGTAGCCACACTTGATTCGGCTAAAGTGAGAGAGACAGACACCCGCCAGTCACCTTTAAGCAACGAGTGCTCGTAACGGTGAAACCAGTCTCGCGTAAGCGTACGCGTAATGTCGGTCCGGGCCGCTTCATCTCACAATACCGCCGAAGCAAAGTATGACATGCTGGTAAGCAGTATGACTAGTATCGCCCACAACTCATTGTGTTCTACTCGTGCATATCATCTACGCATAGACCTGGCTCATGATGCCACTGTTGGGGAACGTAGTATTTTAAAATTTTCCTACGATCACGCAAGATCTATCTACCAGAAGCATAGAAACGAGAGGGAAGAGTGTGTCTACGTACCCTCGTAGACCGGAAGCGGAAGCGTCAAGTGACGCGGTTGATGTAGTCGAACTTCTTCGCGATTCAACCGATCAAGCACCGAACGTACGTCACCTCCGCGTTCAGCACACATTCAGCTTGATGACGTCCCACGAGCTCTTGATCCAGTTGAGCTTCATGGGAGAGTTTTGTCAGCACGACGGCGTGGTGACGGATATGATGTATTCACCAGCGCAGGGCTTCGCCTAAGCACTGCGACGGTATGACCGAGGTGTGTTTCTATGGAGGGGGGCACCGCACACGGCTGGAACAATTCAACTTGTGTGTCTTTGGGTGCCCCCCTGCCCCCGTATATAAAGGAGCAAGAGGGGAGGGCCGGCCGGCCTCCTATGGTGCGGCTAGGGAAATCCTACTAGGAATAGGATTGCAATCCTATTCCTAGTAGGAGTCCACCAAGAAGGAAGAGAGGGAAAGGAAAAGAGGGAGAGGTGGCGCCCCCCCAATCCTAGTCCAACTAGGATCCCTAGGTGGGGCGCCGGCCAGCCTCTATGGGCTGCCTCTCTCCTTTCCTCAAGGCCCACTATGGACCATCCCCCCTCGTAGGGGGTTCCGGTAACCCCCTCCGGCAATCCAGTTAAATCCGAAACTTTTCCGGAACACTTCCGGTGTCCGAATATAGTCGTCCAATATATCAATCTTTATGTCTCGGACATTCCGAGACTCCTCGTCATGTCCGTGATCTCATCCGGGACTCCGAACTACCTTCGGTACATCAAAACTCATAAACTCATAATACCGATCGTCATCAAACGTTAAGCGTGCGGACCCTACGGGTTCGAGAACTATGTAGACATGACCGAGACTCATCTCCGGTCAATAACCAATAGCGGAACCTGGATGTTCATATTGGCTCCTACATATTCTACGAAGATCTTTATCGGTCAAACCGCATAACAACATACGTTGTTCCTTTTGTCATCGGTATGTTACTTGCCCGAGATTCGATCGTTGGTATCTCTATACCTAGTTCAATCTCGTTACTGGCAAGTCTCTTTACTCGTTCCGTAACACATCATCTCATGACTAACTCATTAGTCTTTTGCTTGCAAGGCTTATTATGATGTGTGTTACCGAGAGGGCCCAGAGATACCTCTCCGACACTCGGAGTGACAAATCCTAATCTTGATCCATGCTAACACCACGAATACTTTCGGAGACACCTGTAGAGCATCTTTATGATCACCCAGTTACGTTGTGACGTTTGATAGCACACAAAGTGTTCCTACGGTATTCGGGAGTTGCATAATCTCATAGTCATAGGAACATGTATAAGTCATGAAGAAAGCAATAGCAGTAAAACTAAACGATCATGGTGCTATGCTAACGGATGGGTCTAGTCCATCACATCATTCTCCTAATGATGTGATCCCGTTGATCAAATGACAACTCATGTCTATGGTTAGGAAACATAACCATCTTTGATCAATGAGCTAGTCTAGTAGAGGCATACTAGGGACACTCTGTTTTGTCTATGTATTCACACATGTAATAAGTTTCCGGTTAATACAATTCTAGCATGAATAATAAACATTTATCATGATATAAGGAAATATAAATAACAACTTTACTATTGCCTCTAGGGCATATTTCCTTCACAGGCCTGAATATATCGAAACCAAAATTTTCGATTAGAGCTTCGGTCAGGAATCCTGGAAATTTAAACTTAGATCGGTGATTCCGGTTGTACGCCTCAAGTACCCGAGAACAACGAGTTACCCAAGAGTTATGTTCGATGTCCGTGCGACAGTATATGTCTTCACAGCACACGCAATCCAATATCTGAATCAAAGCCCAACAGCTCCATTACTCAATTCAGATTAGCGGTCGCACTACATTCTCAAAATATATTAAAAAATTGCTAGCGGCTGCACTAGACGCCATTCCCATCCGAGATTATCTCCCTTATCTTTGCCTAAAACAATTCTCTCCCTTATCCTGATGTATAACCCTAGCCACAACGAACCAATGATTCGGCAGCTTGCCGTCCCCATGTCCTTTGCTCTTATACATCCCGACGACTGGCTTTCCACTTCACCTCTCCGCCTGTGATGTGCTCCAATGTATCTCGGCGATAATGCTGCTCGTGTTCCCCACCACGACAAGAAGTGGCCACCATGGCCATCTCCTCCGCCCCTCTAGTCAATTCACCTCTGTTGCATACTATGATTTGGAACATCAAGGCTTTCTTTGCTTTGTATGGTCGGGTAAAGGCGACTTCGCAAGGTTGCAGCACTACAACCTCTCTTCCCTACCTTTGTTTCTCCTGCTGCTATGGAAGTACGCTTTCATCAGCGAGTTCGGTCGTGTTCAGTCATAACCAATAACCTAACTGAGTTTTTGGTTGACTAAAGCATCGGTTAGTATTTTTTGGGAGGACCGGTCGGTCAACAAAATTAGGAAACCGATTTTTTAAACCCGATAAATCGAACTAATCAGTTTGGTTAAACCAAATGCCCATGCCCAGCTGCTGGCAATCTCCCTCTTCATGTGAAACTTGCAAAATAAGAGAGAAAATGCATAAGAATTGTATCATAAAGTGAAATAATAGTCCATAATGCAATAAACATTGATATGAAAACATGACGCAAAATGGACGTATCAATCTCTCTCATGAATAATGCTTCTTTGCACTAGGTTTGTTTATCTATTTGGTTATATATGATCTTGTGCTTATACTGTCTCTAATTGGTCTTCTTTCGAGGTTGATTGCTTATACAACTAGGTTTCTTGGTTTGCCATCTTGATGATGGGGAACGTAGTATTTCAAAAAAAAATCCTACGATCACGCAAGATCTATCTACTAGAAGCAGAGCAACGAGAGGGGAGAGTGTGTCTACGTACCCTCGTAGACCGAAAGCGAAAGCGTCTAGTGACGCGGTTGATGTAGTCGAACGTCTTCGCGATCCAACCGATCCAAGCACCGAACGTACGGCACCTCCACGTTCAGCACATGTTCAGCTCAATGAAGTCCCACGAGCTCTTGATCTAGTTGAGCTTCACAGGAGAGTTTCGTCAGCACGACGGCATGGTGATAGAGATGATGAAGTTATCGGCGCAGGGATTCTCCTAAGCACTGCAACGATATGACCGAGGTGTGTTTCTGTGGAGGGGGCACCGCACACGGCTACAACAATGTTGCTTGTGTCTTATAGGGTGCCCCCTGCCCCTGTATATAGAGGAGCAAGGGGAAGGGCCTGCCGGCCCTAGGGTGCGCCAAGGACAGGAGGTCCTCCTCCTAGTAGGACTAGGACTCCCCTTTCCTGGTCCTACAAGGAGGGGGAAAGGAAGGAGGGGAGAGAGGGAGGAAACAGGGCCCCCTCCTTGTCCAATTCGGACTCCCAAGGGGGGAGGCGCGCGGCCAGCCCTAGGCCCTCTCCTCTCTCTCCCACAAGGCCCATGTTGTCCCATTATATCCCCCGGGGGTTCCGATAACCCTCCAGCACTGCGATAAATATCCGATTACCCCCGGAACTCATTGGGTATCCGAATATAGTCATCCAATATATTAATCTTTATGTCTCGGACATTCTGAGACTCATCTTCATGTCCGTGATCACATCCGGGACTCCGAACTACCTTCGGTACATCAAAACTCATAAACTCATAATACCGATCGTCATTGAACGTTAAGCTTGCAGACCCTACGGGTTCGAGAACTATGTAGACATGACCGAGACTCATCTCCGGTCAATAACCAATAGCGGAACCTGGATGCTCATATTGGTTCCTACATATTCTACGAAGATCTTTATCGGTCAAACCGCATAACAACATACATTGTTCCCTTTGTCATTGGTATGTTACTTGCCCGAGATTCAATCGTCGGTATCATCATACCTAGTTCAATCTCGTTACTGGCAAGTCTCTTTACTCGTTCTGTAATACATCATCTCGTGACTAACTCATTAGTTGTTTGCTTGCAAGGCTTATTATGATGTGTATTACCGAGAGGGTCCAAAGATACCTCTCTGACACTCGGAGTGACAAATCCTATTCTCGATCTATGCCAACACCACAAACACCTTCGGAGACACCTGTAGAGCATCTTTATAATCACCTAGTTATGTTGTGACATTTGATAGCACACAAGGTGTTCCTCCGGTATTCGGGAGTTGCATAATCTCATAGTCATAGGAACATGTATAAGTCATGAAGAAAGCAATAGCAGTAAAACTAAACGATCAAGTTGCTAGACTAACGTATGGGTCTTGTCCATCACATCATTCTCCTAATGATGTGATCACATTGATAAAATGACAACTCATGTCTATGGCTAGGAAACATGACCATCTTTGATCAATGAGCTAGTCTAGTAGAGGCATACTAGCGACACTTTGTTTTGTCTATGTATTCACACATGTACTAAGTTTCTGGTTAATACAAGTCTAGCATGAATAATAAATATTTATCATGATATAAGGAAATACAAATAACAACTATTATTATTGCCTCTAGGTCATATTTACTTCAGTCTGCCACTTGAACTAGAGTCAATAATCCAGATTACATAGTAATGATTCTAACACCCATGGAGTCTTGGTGTTGACCATGTTTTGCTCGTGGAAGAGGCTTAGTCAACGGGTGTGCGACATTTAGATCCGTATGTATCTTGCAAATTTCTATATCTCCCTCCTTGACTAGATCGTGGATGGAATTGAAGCGTCTCTTGATGTGCTTGGTTCTCTTGTGAAACCTGGATTCCTTCGCCAAGGCTATTGCTCCAGTGTTGTCACAAAAGATTTTCATTGGACGCGATGCACTAGGTATTACAACTAGATCGGATATGAACTCCTTCATCCAGACTCCTTCATTTGTTGCTTCCGAAGCAGCTATCTACTCCGCTTCACATGTAGATCCCACCACGATGCTCTTCTTGGAACTGCACCAACTCATAGCTCCACCGTTCAATAAAAATACATATCCAGTTTGTGACTTAGAGTCATCCGGATCAGAGTCAAAGCTAGAATCGATGTAACCGTTTACGACAAGCTCTTTGTCACCTCCATAAACGAGAAACATATCCTTTGTCCTTTTCAAGTACTTCAAGATGTTCTTGACCGTTGTCCAGTGATCCACTCCTGGATTACTTTGGTACCTCCCTGCTAAACTTATAGCAAGGTGATAACCCACATGTGTAGGGGATCCCAACAGTTTTCGAGGGTAAAGTATTCAACCCAAATTTATTTATTCGACACAAGGGGAGCCAAAGAATACTCTCAAGTATTAGCAGCTGAGTTGTCAATTCAACCGCACCTGGAAACTTAGTATCTACAGCAAGGTAATTTAGTAGCAAGATAATATGGAAGTAATGGTAATGGTAGCAAAAGTAGCGATATTAGTTTTTGTAGTGATTGTAACAGTAGCAGCGGAAAAGTAAATAAGCAACAAGCAATATGTGAAAAGCTCGTAGGCATTGGATCAGTGATGGATAATTATGTCAGATGTGATTCCTCATGTAATAGTTATAACATAGGGTGACACAGAACTAGCTCCAGTTCATCAATGTAATGTAGGCATGTATTCCGAATATAGTCATACGTGCTTATGGAAAAGAAGTTGCATGACATCTTTTGTCCTACCCTCCCGTGGCAGCGGGGACCTAATGGAAACTAAGGGATATTAAGGCATCCTTTTAATAGAGTACTGGACCAAAGCATTAACACATAGTGAATACATGAACTCCTCAAACTACGGTCATCACCGGGAGTGGTCCCGACTATTGTCACTTCAGGGTTGCCGGATCATAACACATAATAGGTGACTATTGACTTGCAAGATAGGATCAAGAACACACATATATTCATGAAAACATAATAGGTTCAGATCTGAAATCATGGCACTCGGGCCCTAGTGACAAGCATTAAGCATGGCAAAGTCATAGCAACATCAATCTTAGAACATAGTGGATACTAGGGATCAAACCCTAACAAAACTAACTCGATTACATGGTAAATCTCATCCAACCCATCACCGTCCAGCAAGCCTATGATGGGATTACTCACTCACGGCGGTGAGCATCATGTAATTGGTGATGGAGGAAGGTTGATGATGACGACGGCGACGATTCCCACTCTCCGGAGCCCCGAACGGACTCCACATCAGCCCTCCCGAGAGAGATTAGGGCTTTGTGGCGCTCTGTATTGTAAACACGATAATTCCTTCTCTCGGATTTGTTTTCTCCCTGAAAGTGAATATATGGAGTCGGGGAAGACGTCGGTGGAGCAACAAGGGCCCACGAGACAGGGGGCCGCCCAGGGGGCGTGCCCCCACCCTCGTGGACAGGGTGTGGGCCTCCTGGTTTGGTGCTTTCCGCGGATATTTTTTATATATTCCAAAATAATTCTCCGTTGAATTTCAGGTCATTCCGAGAACTTTTATTTCTGCACAAAAATAACACCATGGCAGTTCTGCTGAAAACAACATCAGTCCGGGTTAGTACCATTCAAATCATGCAAGTCAGAGTCGAAAACAAGGGCAAAAGTGTTTGGAAAAGTAGATACGTTGGAGACGTATCAACTCCCCCAAGCTTAAACCTTTGCTTTTCCTCAAGGAATTCAGATGATAAACTGAAAGTGATAAAGAAAAACTTTGACAAACTCTGTTTGCTCTTGTTGTTGTAAATATGTAAAGCCAGCATTCAAGTTTTCAGCAAAGATCATGAACTAACCACATTCACAATAACTTTCAGGTCTCATGTCTACTCATATCAATGGCATAATCAACTAGCGAGAAATAATAATAAACCTTGGATGACAACACTTTCTCAAAACAATTATACTACAATATAACAAGATGGTATCTTGCTAGCCCTTTCTGAGACCCCAAAACATAAATGCATAGCACCTTTAAAGATCAAGGACTGACTAGACATTGTAATTCATGGTAAAAGAGATCCAGTCACAATCATACACAATGCAAATTAATAGCAATAGATGCAAATGACAGCGGTGCTCTCCAACTGGTGCTCTTTAATAAGAGGATGATGACTCAACATAAAAGTAAATAGATAGGCCCTTCGCAGAGGGAAGCAGGGATTTGTAGAGGTGCCAGAGCTCGATTTTGAAATAGAGATGAATAATATTTTGAGTGGTATACTTCCATTGTCAACATAGCAACCAAGAATCTCGATGTCTTCCATGCTACACACATTATAGGCGGTTCCCAAACACAATGGTAAAGTTTATACTCCCCCAACCACCAACAAGCACACTCCACGGCTAGCCCGAAATAACAGGTACCATCCAAACAAGCAACAACCCTGGGTTGTTTTGTTTAATTATTATGATTTGAGCATGGGACTGGGCATCCCGGTTACCAGCCATTTTCTCATGAATGATGAGCGGAGTCCACTCATCATGAGAATAACCCACCTAGCATGGAAGATATAGACAACCCCAGTTGATACATGAGCTGTTCGAGCATACAAAACATAATTTCATTTGAAGGTTTAGAGTTTGGCACATACAAATTTACTTTGAACGGTAGGTAGATACCGCATATAGGAAGGTATGATGGACTCATATGGAACAACTTTGGGGTTTATGGAAGTGGATGCACAAGCAGTATTCTCGCTTAGTACAAGTCAATGCTAGAAAGAGACTAGGAAGCAACCAGCTAGAGAGCGACAATAGTCATGAACATGCATTAAAATTAAGGGACAATTACATTTGAGCCCCTAGTTGTGTCACACCCGTGTGTTTTGCCCCTAAATTCAAAAAAACCTCGTTTCTGTCCAAGCTCGTTTGCTCCTCTTATGCTTTTGACCTTTGACCGTTTGACGGCAACATTGAAAACTTCATAACAAATTCATACTAACTCAGAAAAATGCAAATAAGATATCAAAATGTTCGAAATAACATCACCCATAAGTGCATGTCATTTGCATTCATGACAACAGTGCTGAAAAGTCTATAACTCAGTTTGAGCTCATATGATTTTTTTTGGATTTTCAACACTTTCGTCATGAATGGAAATGATGTGCATATATAGGTGATGTTTTTCCGAACATTTTGATATTTTGTATGCATTTTTCTGAGTTAGTATGAATTCATTATGATGTTTTCAAAGTTATGGTCAAACGGTCAAAGGGCAAAAGCATAAGAGGAGCAAATGAGCTTGGACAGAAACAAGGGTTTTTTGTATTTAGGGGCAAAACACACGGGTGTGACACAACTATGGGCTCAAATGTAATTGTCCCTAAAATTAATCAACAATGAGTGCAAGCATGAGTAGGATATAAATCACCATGAACATAAATATCGTGGAGGCTATGTTGATTTTGTATCCACTACATGTGTGAACATGTGCCAAGTCAGACCACTTGAATCGTTCAAAGGAGGATACCACCCTATCATACCACATCATAACCATTTTAATATCATGTTGGCACGCAAGATAGACCATTATAAACTCCTAGCTAATTAAGCATGGCATGAGCAGCTATGATCTCTAATTGTCATTGCAAGCATGTTTCATTCATAACAAGCTGAATCAGGAACGATGAACTATCATATTTACAAAAACAAGAGAGGTCGAGTTCATACCAGCTTTTCTCATCTCAGTCAATTCATCATATATCGTCATTATTGCCTTTCACTCGCACGACCGAACGGTGTGGATAATAATAATAGTGCACGTGCATTGGACTAAGCTGGAATCTGCAAGCATTTAATACAAGAGAGAAGACAAAGTAATATGGCTCATGGTTAAATCAACAATAAAGCATACGAGAGACACTAAGCATTTCCATCATGGTCTTCTCCTCTTGACCCCCAAAGAAAAGAAAAGAAACTATTTACACGGGAAAGCTCCCAACACGCAAAAGAAGAACGAGAAATCTTTTTGGGTTTTCTTTTAATTACTACCACTACAGGCATGGAAAGTAAACTAGCTAAAAAGTTACAACTATTTTTTTTTCTTGAGGTTTTTCTAGCACACAAGAAAAAGACTAAGAAAAGAATTGAAACTAGCATGGATAGTACAATGAAAGATTGGGAGCACCGACTACTGGAATAAGTGTGTGAACATGAATGTAATGTCGGTGAGAAATACGTACTCCCCCAAGCTTTGGTTTTTAGCCTAAGTTGGTCTATGGCCAATATTGGCCTGATGGATATCCAAAGTCGTAGTTGGGGTTGTACTGAGATACAACGACTACCGCCTGACAAGCTGCATCTTGAAGGAGAGGTGCCCTCGTCGTATCCTGGTACTCATTTGCCTCCTCCATGGTTATAGTATATCTCGCTTTTGCCTGAAAGTCAAAGAAGGTAGGAGCATGGAGAGCAATATGGACAGTGTGACGCCTGTCAAAGATTAGTCGATATTGGAGGGACTGTTCATCCCGCTCAATGAATTGATGGCGAATCATGGCATTATAATCTAAATAAGCATGAGGCAACTCCACATCATTTTCGTGTATGGGCACATGAAGATAATTAGCCAAGCGAGTTGCATAAATTCCACCAAACAGATCGCCATTTAAACCATTATGATGTAGCCTACGTGCAACAATGGCCCACAAATTATATTTTCTATCACCTAATACCGCAATTATGAGGACACTAAGATCTGGTACACACATGTGGCAAGCTTCATCTTTACCGTTAATGCACCTACCAATGAAGAGAGAAAAATAATGTATAGCAGGAAAATGAATTATCCCTATGGTGGCTTGGGTAAATTCTCTAGATTCCCCCACAATAATACTAGCTAGAAAGTCTTTATACTCAGATTTGCGAGGTTCACCAACACTACCCCACTGTGGAAGTTTACAAGCATAGTTAAAATCTTCTAAGTCCATAGTGTAAGATTTATCATAGAGATCAAACAAGACAGTGGGAAAGTTACGTGAAGATGTAAATTTAAACCTTCTAAGAAAGGTATCAGTTAAGTACTGGTATTGGGGGCACTTAACAGACTCGAAGTTCTCAATATCCGCATTACGCACATACGTGTAAAATTCTTCCTTGATACCTGCCCGGATCATAAACTCTTCTGACGGCCATTCGCAGGGCCGCACTTGATTTTCCCTTGGTAACTCATCGTGTGGCTCGCGTATCGCGAGCCTTGGTCCTTGCTTCCTTGAGGAACCACCTTGAAAGATTTTCCTATGCATTTTTGTCGAAATATTTCTGAAATTTTTAGTGACTCAAAATAAAATTGAACCAAACTCAACAAAGTTGATAGCAACTACTCCTAAAAGTGCCTAGAGACTATATCATGCATTAGAACTACTTGGAACCACCTAAATTTGACATGCAAGCTCAAGAACAGGGTCACCTAAGCAGCAAAAACTTATAATAAATAAAGCACTAGAACAAAAACTAATTGGACCAATGGAGGAGTCACATACCAAGGAACAATCTCCCAAATAGTTTTGTGAATGAAGCTTTGAGCAAGGAGATCGAAAATGGCAGCAAGATGAGCTAGAACTCGTGCTTGAGCTAGATAGTGATTTTTTGGGAGCAAGAAGGAGCGTGTGGGTGCAGGAATAAGTGGAGGGGGGCACATAAGGCCCACGAGGCAGGGGGCGCGCCCAGGGGGTGGGCGCGCCCTGCACCCTCGTGCCGAGGTGCTGGGTCCCCCCGCTGTGTTCTGAGTGCCAAATATTCTCAAATATTCTAGAAAAAATCATATTTCATTTTCGGGGCATTTGGAGAACTTTTATTTTTTGGGGTATTTTTTATTGCATGGATAACTCTGGAAACAGACAAAAAATACTATTTTTGCTTTATTTAATCTAATTAAAAGAAAGTAAAAGGAGGGTACAGAAGGTTGTGCTATCTAGATTCACCCATCTCATGCTCATCAAAAGGAATCCATTAACAAGGTTGATCAAGTCTTGTTAATAAGCTCTTTCCGAACACCAAGAAACCGAAGAATTTTCGAATAACACTAGGTTACCTCAATGGGGATATGCATGTCCCCAACAATAAGAATATCATATTTCTTCTTGACAGTAGGAAGAGGAAATTCAAAACCGCCAATAGTAATAGTTGAAATTTTTTCAATAGAATTGATACTGTGGACTTGAGGTTGTTTCCTCGGAAAGTGTACCGTATGCTCATTACCATTGACATGAAAAGTGACATCGCCTTTGTTGCAATCAATAACAGCCCCCGCAGTATTCAAAAAGGGTCTACCAAGGATAATAGACATACTATCGTCCTCGTTAATATCAAGGATAACAAAGTCCGTTAAAATAGTAACATTTGCAACCACAACAGGCACATCTTCACAAATACCGACAGGTATAGCAGTTGATTTATCAGCCATTTGCAAAGATATTTCAGTAGGTGCCAACTTACTCAAGTCAAGTCTATGATATAAAGAGAGAGGCATAACACTAACACCGGCTCCAAGATCACATAAGGCAGTTTTAACATAGTTTCTTTTGATGGAGCAAGGTATAGTAGGTACTCCTGGATCTCCTAGTTTCTTAGGTATTCCACCCTTAAAAGTGTAATTGGCAAGCATGGTGGAAATTTCAACTTCAGGTATCTTTCTTTTATTGGTGATAATGTCTTTCATATACTTACCATAAGGATTTATTTTAAGAATATCAGTCAAACGCATACGCAAAAAGATAGGTCTAATCATTTCAGCAAAGCGCTCAAAATCCTCATCATCCTTTTTCTTGGATGGTTTAGGAGGAAAAGGCATGGGTTTCTGAACCCATGGTTCTCTTTCCTTGCCGTGCTTCCTAGCAACAAAGTCTCTCTTATCATAACGTTGATTCTATGATTGTGGGTTATCAAGATCAACAGCAGGTTCAATCTCTACATCATTATCATTGCTAGGTTGAGCGTCATCATTAACATTATCACTAGGTTCATGTTCATTACCAGATTGTGTCTCGGCATCAGAAACAGAGATGTCATTGTGATTCTCAGGTGTTTCAGCTACAGGTTCACTAGAGGCATGCAAAGTCCTATCATTTTTATTTTTCTACTTCTTAGAAGAACTAGGTGCATCTAAATTAGCTCTCTGAGAATCCTGCTCAATTCTCTTAGGGTGGCCTTCAGGATACAAAAGTTCCTGAGTCATTTTACCACCTCTAGTCATAACTCTAACAGTATTATCATTTTTCTTACTATTTAATTCATTGAGCAAATCATTTTGTGCTTTAAGTACTTGTTCTACTTGAGTGGTAATCATAGAACCATGTTTACGAATGAGTTTCAATTCACCTTTAACTCCAGACATATAATCACTCAAGCGTTCAATCATATAAGCATTACGTTGCAATTGTCTACCAACATAAGCATTGAAGTTTTCTTGCTTCACAATAAAATTGTCAAACTCATATAAGCATTGGTTAGCAGACTTATAACGAGGAATACCACCTTCATCAAATCTATAAAGAGAATTTACCTTTACTACCTGTGTCGGGTTATCGAGACCATGTATTTCTTCAATAGGCGGTAAATTCTTAACATCTTCAGCTTTAATACCTTTTTCTTTCATAGATTTCTTTGCCTCTTGCATATCTTTGGGACTGAGAAACATAACACCTCTTTTCTTCGGAGTTGGCTTAGGGGCTGGTTCAGGAAGTGTCCAATTATTTTCATTGGTCAGCATATTATTCAATAGTAATTCAGCTTGATCAACCGTTCTTTCCCTGAAAACACAACCAACACAACTATCCAGGTGGTCTCTGGAAGCATCGGTTACTCCATTATAAAAGACATCAAGTATTTCATTCCTCTGAAGAGGATGATCATGCAAAGCATTAAGTAATTGGAGAAGCCTCCCCCAAGCTTGTGGGAGACTCTCTTGTTCAATTTTCACAAAATTATATATTTCTCGCAAGGCAGCTTGTTTCTTATGAACAGGGAAATATTTAGCAGAGAAGTACTAAATCATATCCTGGGGACTACGCACACAACTAGGATCAAGAGAATTAAACCATGTCTTAGAATCACCCTTTAACGAGAAAGGAAACAACTTAAGGATGTAGTAATAACGAATTTTTTCCTCGTTGGTGAATAGGGTGGCTATATCATTCAATTTAGTAAGATGTGCCACAATAGTTTCAGATTCATAGCCATGGAAAGGAACAAATTCAACCAAAGTAATTAACTCAGGATCAACAGAGAAATCATAATCCTTACCAGTAACAAAGATAGATGAAGTAGCAAAAGCAGGGTCATATTTCATTCTAGTATTAAAAGACTTTTCTTTCAGCTTAGCTAATAATTTCTTAAGATCATATCTATTGTTGCAAGCAAGAAAGTCTCTAGCAGTTTCTTCATCCATAACATAAACCTCAGGAATAACATGCAATTCATATGTAGGGGGAGAATCTTCATCATCACTTTCATCAATATTATCAGTTTCAATATTTGCATTCTCCCTAACTTTAGCAATTTGTTCATCTAGAAATTCACCTAGTGGCATAGTATTATCAAGCATAGAAGTAGTTTCATCATACATAGCAGAAGTGACATCATCAAGAACATGCGACATATCAGATTCAATAGCAGGAGTAGGTGTCGCAAGTTTACTCATAAAAGAGGGTGAATCAAGTGCAGAGCTAGATGGCAGTTCCTTACCTCCCCTCGTAGTTGAGGGATAAATCTTGGTTTTTGAGTCTTTCAAGTTCTTCATAGTGATCAACAGATATAAATCCCAAGTGACTTAAAGAATATAGTTATGCTCCTCGGCAACGGCGCTAGAAAATAATCTTGATAACCCACAAGTGTAGGGGATCGCAACAGTTTCCGAGGGTAAAGTATTCAACCCAAATTTATTGATTCGACACAAGGGGAGCCAAAGAATACTCTCAATTATTAGCAGCTGAGTTGTCAATTCAACCACACCTGGAAACTTAGTATCTGCAGCAAGATAATTTAGTAGCAATGTAATATGGAAGTAACGGTAACGGTAGCAAAAGTAGCGATAGTAGTTTTTGTAGTGATTGTAACAGTAGCAGCGGAAAAATATATAAACAACAAGCAATATGTGAAAAGGTCGTAGGCATTGGATCAGTGATGGATAATTATGACGGATGCGGTTCTTCATGTAATAGTTATAACATAGGGTGACACAGAACTAGCTCCAGTTCATCAATGTAATGTAGGCACGTATTCCGAATATAGTCATACATGCTTATGGAAAAGAACTTGCATGACATCTTTTGTGCTACCCTCCCGTGGCAGCGGGGTCCTAATAGAAACTAAGGGATATTAAGGCCTCATTTTAATAGAGTACCAGACCAAAGCATTAACACATAGTGAATACATGAAATCCTCAAGCTACGGTCATCACCAGGAGTGGTCTCGACTATTGTCACTTCGGGGTTGCCAGATCATAACACATAATAGGTGACTATTGACTTGCAAGATAGGATCAAGAACACACATATATTCATGAAAATATAATAGGTTCTGATCTGAAATCATGGCACTCGGGCCCTAGTGACAAGCATTAAGCATGGCAAAGTCTTAGCAACATCAATCTTAGAACATAGTGGATACTAGGGATCAAACCTAACAAAACTAACTCGATTACATGGTAAATCTCATCCAACCCATCACCGTCCAGCAATGCTACGATGGGATTACTCACGAACGGCGGTGAGCATCATGGAATTGGTGATGGAGGAAGGTTGATGATGACGACGGCGACGATCTCCACTCTCTGGAGCCCCGAACAGACTCCAGATCAGCCCTCCCGGGATAGATTAGGGCTTGGCGGCGGCTCTATATCGTAAAACGCGGTAATTCCTTCTCTCTGATTTTTTTCTCCCCAAAAGTGAATATATGGAGTCGGGGAAGACGTCGGTGGAGCAACAGGGGGCCCACGAGTCAGGGGGCGCCGCCATCCTCGTGGACAGGGTGTGGGCCCCCTGGTGTGTTTCTTTCCGCAGACATTTTTTATATATTCCAAAATAATTCTCCGTTGAATTTCAGGTCATTCCGAGAACTTTTATTTCTGCACAAAAATAACACCATGGCAGTTCTGCTAAAAACAGCGTCAGTCCGGGTTAGTTCCACTCAAATCATGCAAGTTAGAGTCCAAAACAAGGGCAAAAGTGTTTGGAAAAGTAGATACGTTGGAGACGTATCACAAGGCACACATTAGGTATCGTACACAGCATTGCATATATGATAGATCCTATGGCTGAGGCATAGGGAATGACTTTCATTTTCTCTCTATCTTCTGGAGTGGTCGGACATTGAGTCTTACTCAACTTCACACCTTGTAACACAGGCAAGAACCCTTTCTTTGACTGATCCATTTTGAACTTCTTCAAAACTTTATCAAGGTATGTGCTTTGTGAAAGTCCAATTAAGTGTCTTGATCTATCTCTATAGATCTTGATGCCTAATATATAAGCAGCTTCACCTAGGTCTTTCATTGAAAAAAATCTTATTCAAGTATCCTTTTATGCCATCCAGAAATTCTATATCATTTCCAATCAACAATATGTCATCCACATATAATATCAGAAATGCTGCAGAGCTCCCACTCACTTTCTTGTAAATACAGGCTTCTCCAAAAGTCCGTATAAAACCATATGCTTTGATCACCTCATCAAAGCGTATATTCCAACTCCGAGATGCTTACACCAGTCCATATATGGATCGCTGGAGCTTGCACACTTTGTTAGCATCTTTAGGATTGACAAAACCTTCTGGTTGCATTATATACAACTCTTCTTTGAGGTATCAATTTAGGAATGCAGTTTTGATATCCATTTGCCAGATTTCATAATCATAAAATGCGGCAATTGCTAACATGATTCGGACAGACTTAAGCATCGCTACGAGTGAGAAAGTCTTATTGTAGTCAACTCCTTGAACTTGTCGAAAACCTTTCGCAACAAGTTGAGTTTTGTAGACAATAACATTACCGTCGGCGTCGGTCTTCCTCTTGAAGATCCATTTAATTTCAATGGCTTGATGATCATCGAGCAAGTCAACCAAAGTCCAGACTTTGTTCTCATACATGGATCCCATCTTAGATTTCATGGCCTCAAGCCATTTTGCAGAATCTGGGCTCATCATCGCTTCCTCATAATTCGTAGGTTCATCATGGTCTAGTAACATGACTTCCAGAATTGGGTTGCCGTACCACTCTGGTGCGGAATGTACTCTGGTTGACCTACGAGGTTTAGTAGTAACTTGATTCGAAGTTTCATGATCATCATCGTTAGCTTCCTCGCTAGCTGGTGTAGGAATCACTGGAACTAGTTTCTGTGATGTGCTACTTTCCAATTCGGGAGAAGGTACAATTACCTCATCAAGTTCTACTTTCCTCCCACTCACTTCTTTCGAGAGAAACTCCTTCTCTAGAAAGGATCCATTCTGAGCAATGAATATCTTGCCTTCGGATCTGTGATAGAAGGGGTGCCCAATAGTCACCTTTGGGTATCCTATGAAGACACATTTCTACGACTTGGGTTCGAGCTTATCAGGTTGAAGCTTTTTCACATAAGCATCGCAGCCCCAAACATTAAGAAACAACAACTTTGGTTTCTTGCCAAACCACCGTTCATTAGGCGGCGTCTCAACGGATTTAGATGGTGCCCTATTTAACGTCTCTAAAGCATAACCACAAAACGATAGTGGTGAATCGGTAAGAGACATCATGGATCGCACCATATCTAATAAAGTATGGTTACGACGGCACACACACCATTACGCTGTGGTGTTCCGGGTGGCGTAAGTTGTGAAACTATTCCACATTGTTTCAAATGAAGACCAAACTCGTAACTCAAATAATCGTCTCCACGATCAGATCATAGAAACTTTATTTTCTTGTTACGATGATTCTCTACTTTACACTGAAATTCTTTGAACTTTTCAAATGTTTCAAACTTGTGTTTCATCAAGTAGATATACCCATATCTTCGCAAATCATCAGTGACGGTCAGAAAATAACGATACCCGCCGCGAGCCTCAACACTCATCGGTCCACATACATCAATATGTATGATTTCCAACAAACCAGTTGCTCGCTCCATTGTTCCGGAGAACGGAGTCTTAGTCATCTTGCCCATGAGGCATGGTTCGCAAGCACCAAGTGATTCCAAAAGTCCATCAGTATGGAGTTTCTTCATGCGCTTTACACCAATATGACCTAAACGGCAGTGCCACAAGTAAGTTGCACTATCATTATCAACCTTGCATCTTTTGGCTTCAATATTATGAATATGTGTATCACTACGATCGAGATCTAACAAGAATAGACCATTCTTCAAGGGTGCATGACCATAAAAGATATTACTCATATAAATAGAACAACCATTATTCTCTGATTTAAATGAATAACCATCTAGTGAAAAAACAAGATCCAGATATAATGTTCATGCTCAACGCTGGCACCAAATAACAATTATTTATTTCTAAAACTAATCCCGATGGTAGATGTAGAGGTAGTGTGCCGACGGCGATCACATCGACTTTGGAACCATTTCCCACGCGCATCGTCACCTCGTCCTTAGCTAATCTTCATTTAATCTGTAGCCCCTGTTTTAAGTTACAAATATTAGCAACCGAACCAGTAGCAAATACCCAGGTGCTACTACGAGTATTTAGTAAGGTACACATCAATAACATGTATATCGAATATACCTTTGTTTACTTTGCCATCCTTCTTATCCGCCAAATACTTGGGGCAGTTCCGCTTCCAGTGTCCAGTCCCATTGCAGTAGAAGCACTCAGTTTCAGGCTTGGCTCCAGACTTGGGTTCCTTCGCGGGAGTAGCAACTGTCTTGCTATTCTTCTTGAAGTTCCCTTTCTTTCCCTTGACCTTTTTCTTGAAACTAGTGGTCTTGTTAACCATCAACACTTGATGCTCCTTTTTGATTTCTACCTCCGTTGCTTTGAGCATAGCAAAGAGCTCGGGAATTGTCTTGCATCCCTTGCATGTTATAGTTCATCACGGAGCCTTTATAGCTTGGTGGCAGTGATTGAAGAACTCTATCAATAACACTATCTTTGTCAACTTTGCAACCAAGTTGAGTCATATGATTATAGTACCCAGACATTCCGAGAAAGTGTTCACTGATAAAACTGTTCTCCTCCATCTTGCAGCTATAGAACTTATTGGAGACTTCATATCTCTCAATTCGGGCATTTGCTTGAAATATTAACTTCAACTCTTGGTACATCTCATATGCTCCATGACATTCAAAACATCATTGAAGTACCGGTTCTAAGCCGTAAAGCATGGCACACTGAACTATCGAGTAGTCATCAGACCGCGTCTACCAGATGTTCAAAGCGTCTACATTAGCGGGAGGGGGCTTGTCACCTAGCGGTGCTTCAAGGACATAATTCTTCTGTGCAGCAATGAGGATAATACTCAAGTTATGGACCCAGTCCGTGTAGTTGCTACCATCATCTTTCAACTTAGCTTTCTCTAGGAATGCATTAAAATTCAAGGGAACGGTAGCACGGGCCATTGATCTACAACAACATAGATATGCAAAAACTATCAGGACTAAGTTCATGATAAATTAAAGTTCAATTAATCATATTACTAAAGAACTCCCACTTAGATAGACATCCCTCTAGTCATATAAATGATCACGTGATCCAAATCAACTAAACCATGTCCGATCATCACATGAGATGGAGTAGTTTTCAATGGTGAACATCTTATGTTGATCATATCTACTATATGATTCATGCTCGACCTTTCGGTCTCTAGTGTTCCGAGGCCATGTATGTACATGCTAGGCTCGTCAAGTTTAACCCGAGTATTCTGCACGTGCAAAATTGTCTTACACCCGTTGTATTTAAAAGTAGAGCTTATCACACCCGATCATCACGTGGTGTCTCGGCACGACTAACTTTCGCAACGGTGCATACTCAGGGAGAACACTTGTACCTTGAAATTTTGTAAGGGATCATCTTATAATGCTACCGCCGTTCTAAGCAAAATAAGAAGCATAATAAGATAAACATCACATGCAATCAAAATATGTGACATGATATGGCCATCATCATCTTGTGCTTTTGATCTCCATCTCCAAATCATAGTCATGATCTCCATCGTCACCGGCTAGACACCATGATCTTCATCGCAGCGTCGTGGTCGTCTCGCCAACTATTGCTACTACTACTATCACTAACTCATAGTGATAAAGTAAAGCAATTACATGGCTTTCGCAATTCATACAATAAAGAGGCAACCATAAGGCTCCTGCCGGTTGCCGATAACTTTACAAAACATGATCATCTCATACAATAACGTACAACTCATCACGTCTTGACCATATCACATCACAACATGCCCTGCAAAAACAAGTTAGACATCCTCTACTTTGTTGTTGCAAGTTTTACGTGGCTGCTACGGGCTTAGCAAGAACCGTTCTTACCTACGCATACAAAACCACAACTATTTTTCCTCAAGTGTATTGTTTTAACCTTCACAAGGACCGGGTGTAGCCACACTCAATTCAACTAAAGTGAGAGAGACAGACACCCGCCAGTCACCTTTAAGCAACGAGTGCTCGTAACGGTGAAACCAGTCTCGCGTAAGCATACGCGTAATGTCAGTACGGGCCGCTTCATCTCACAATACCGCCGAATCAAAGTATGACATGCTGGTAGCAGTATGAATATTATCGCCCACAACTCATTGTGTTCTACTCGTGCATATCATCTACGCATACACCTGGCTCATGATGCCACTTATGGGGAATTTAGTATTTCAAAAAAAATCCTACTGTCGGGGAAACTGATCGCCCACGAACACCTATGGGGCCGGAGCCCCTTCTCGGTACGGCAAGGGGCGGAGGATGCACAAAGAGCAGATCGAGGCAAGCACGCGAGCAATTTACCCAGGTTCGGGCCGCACGTATGCGTAAAACCCTACTCCTGCTTTGGTTTGTTATTGAGTTCTTGGCTCGGGAGCGAGGAGAGCTACAATATGCCCTAACCGCTGGCGAGACCGAGCGTGAGAGTGATCGATGTTTCGAACCCCCTCTACGTTGCGCATGGGCCTCCTTTTATAGGTCAAAGGGGTCACTGACAGGTGGCAACACAGATGGGGGTAAAAAAGTAAACATAGTGGTAGTTGGAACAGTGTTTGTACAGTGCCCCTACCTAACCCTGACGGCAGGGGACAATGGCATTGAATGCCCGTCGCCGTCGCCCCAAACAGTGCAAAAAGTGGCCGTCAGGAGCGCCACCGTCCGCCACGATGGTAGCCTAGTCATCGCCGCTTGCCACCGTGTTCCCCTGGCTGCACAGCCTTCCACCATGTGCGCCTGGAAGGGTCCCAGGGCGACACGTGGGTGGATGAGCTGGAGCGTAGGATCTGAGTGGAAGCTTGCCGCGGCAAGTGTCTTGCCGCGGTGGTTAGCTTGTCGCGCCTGGGAGCTTGTCGCTCACCGGGCCTTGCCGGGACGCATGGCGCGTCGCGGCAAGCTCTCTAGAGGTGCCTTGGTTGGCCTTCCCGGCAAGCTCCTCTCGCCCGGGTCTCGTGTCTTGATTGATTTTGTGCCTTGAGTGGTCCTCCCGGCAAGCTCCTCTTGCCGGGGTCTTGTCTTCTGGACTTGGATACTTTGTTCTTGAATGGCTCTAGTGGAACCACGAGGGGTCTTGGCGGTCGCCTGGCAAGCCTTGTCGCGGGACGCTGCAACTGTCCGTGCACAAGTTCGGGATACTAAGGTACCCTTACTTTAGTACACCGACAGGAGCCCTCGGGCCTGGGCCAAACACGGCGCCGAGCGCTGTTAGGCCAGGCCCAAAACAGTGCACGGGCACGCGCGGCCTGCGGCGCGCCGTATACCACTCCGTATCCACCGCGCCCTCCCTTAACAACACGCGTTCAATGCGGCGTCGTGGGAGAGATCGTGGCCTGTTTCTCTAATGGGAAATGCGGAACGTCCCCTCTTTCCCCTTAAAAGCAGGGGAAACAGGGGCAGTTCCTTCCATTCGCCCATTGCTTCTTCAATCCTCAGAAACCCCTGCCGCTCCCCTCCTTCCCGAAGGCCGAAAGAGAGCAGCGTTCCTTCCTCCGTCACCACCAGCATCACCAGCGCCATCGACCTCCCCCACCCTCGCCATGGCTCCGAAGGGCGAGAAGGGGAAATCCGCGAAGGCCGCCGCGAAGTCCGCCGAGGCGCTGCGGCTAGCAGCAATGCAGAAGAAGATGGTGGTCTTCCCGCCAAAGCTTAGCGCGGAGGAGCTGAGGGATACCTTTTACCTCTTCTGGGCGAGGGAGACGAAGGCACATCCGCGCACCAAGGTACTCCCCGCCGTAGCCTGCGACATGTTCCCGAATGGCTACGCCTTCTTTGCCCTGTTCTTCTACTGCGGGCTCTGCCCGCCCTATTCCGAATTCTTCTGCGATATTATGAATACCTACGGGTTTCATCTCCTTGACTTCACCCCCAATGTTATCTTGACCATGGCCGTTTTCGCACATCTGTGCGAAAACTTTGTCGGAGTCTACCCCAATGTAGCTCTTTTCCGCCATTACTTCACGCCCCGAGTCGAGGCAGGGTCGCCTTTGTCCAGCAGAATCTCTTGGATCTCTAGGACCCATAAGAAGGAAGAGTACTTGACGGGGGAGCTCCGCGGCAAATGGGACGAGTGGAGAGATAACTGGTGTTGGATCGTAGAAGATGACCCGCAGCCATTCACTTCCTGGCGCCAAGCCGCAGTAGTGCGCGGCAACGACTGGAGCGACTTGGCCCCGGAGGATAGCAGACTGAAGATTGCCACTACCCGAATCCTTCGCCTCAGGCACGCCAAGCTCACCGTGGGCGCAGTAGGAGCAGACTTCCTTCGCCGCCGCATCGCTCCCTTGCAGGAGAGGAAGAGGGCTGCTTGGGAGTTCGAGAACGCAGCAGACATCATGAGGCTGCGCCCAGGCCTCAATTGGAATTTCACCGTGCTGGAGCTCAACGCGATGCTCCAGGCGTTGTTCAAGTACGACTCCGCCCATCCTGAGTGGTTTACGTTGCCGCCGGGCGTAGTTCCATTGTGCAACAGCTCTGCGCTCAGCGCCATCCATGCAGTGATGCCGCCGTGCGATTCTCATGGGATCGACCCCACTTGGCAAGAACCTTCCGACGAAGCTGTGCAGACATTCTTCGACAACAAGGTGGAGCAGGCAGTCGATCCCGACGAGAAGAAGAGCCTCACCCGCGACACCACTGACCAGGAGATGGCATACATTGCCACAAGACTGGAAGAGGCAGCGGCAGCCAGGGCCGCGGGCGAGTTCGGGTACACGGTGGAGGAGGCGGAGGCAGCGGAGGCGACAAGCCTCGTCGAGGAGGAAGAGCTACGCAAGGCGGGGGAGCTTGCCGGGCAACTTGCCGAGACAAACGAGCCCATCGAGCCGGGCGTCGAATCAAGCGGGCCCACTGAGCAGGGTGCCGGGTCCAGTGAGCCCGCCGAGGACTCGAGCGGCTCACTGGAGATTGGC
Source organism: Secale cereale (assembly GCA_902687465.1). Classification (NCBI taxonomy): domain Eukaryota; kingdom Viridiplantae; phylum Streptophyta; class Magnoliopsida; order Poales; family Poaceae; genus Secale; species Secale cereale. The sequence goes on along the minus strand of LR738711.1, from coordinate 637,254,559 downwards.
TCCTCTTCTTCGTCCTCGGGCAGCTCGCCACCACCAGCAAGTCCTCCAGCTCCAAGAAGACGCCTCCGCAAGGCCACGGACGTGATGGGACGGCAAGCGGGCCAACAGCCGCAGCACCGCGCGACACACGTCACCGCGGCAAGCAAGGCCGCCACGGGAATCCCTCGCGCTTCTTCAGCGGCTGAAGGAGGGTGTTCCCGGGCAGGCTCCACTGCTCCTGCCGCCCCTCGCGTCTCGGCGACAACCGGAGCGGGGTCTTCTCAGACCGCCGCCCCTGCTCCCGCTAAGCGGCCAAGGGAGCCCACTCCCCCAGCTCCTCGCGCTGGGACGCGCGAGCCGGACTTTGATTTCTCGGTGCTCAGCTCCGACGACGAGGAGGAAAGAGAGTAAGTCTTCGCGATTCTTGTCTTTCTCTAATCTTCCGTTGCTTCGTCTTGCATCACTTTCGCCTAACTCTGGTCCCGTCTTTTTCAGAACTCTGGCCCAGAGGGCAGCGAAGAGGGCCAAGGTCCCGGTGATCGTCATCGAGGACGAGCCCTCCGCGACAGCAGGAGGTGTGCCTGAGACGAGCTTCTCGGACCCGGCAACCGTTCCTCGGAGCAGCCCCCAGCGCAACCCCCAGCGTAAGTACCGTGCATTTTCTGCTGTTGGGCGCGCGTGGGTGCTTCTTCTTTTCTTGCTGATATCTTGTTTGTTGACTTGTGCAGGAGCAGAGCAGCAGCATCAGGAGCGCCAGGAGATCGCCCCTGACGAGCCGCACGCCTCGACCACACCGCCAAGGGGAGGCTCCCCGGCAAGGGAGAACACTCCGCCAAGGGCGAGCACCCCGCCAAGGGCGAGCACTCTGCCGAGGGATGGCGCTAACGGCCCTCCGCCGTCGGGAGCTTCCACCACGCCGCCGAGGGAGAGATCCCCGGCAAGAAACCCCACAGAGGAGGAGGCCCGCGCAGGTAAACCCTTGGACTTTTCTTCTTTTGAATTTCTCTTTTTGGATATTTGCTTGACTGTTTTTCTTTTCTTTTTCCTGTCTTCAGACCCGTCCGCAGCCGAGCCCATGGAGACGGAGGTCGTCGCCGACGACGTCGCCATTGCTGAGGAAGCGGTTGGCGCGGATGATCCTGCTGGCGCAGAGGCCGCCAGGGCTGCCGGCGCGGCAGCTGGCGAGGAGGCCGGCGATCGCACTGCCGGCGCTGAGGCCGCAGGAGCGCCAGGCGCTACGCCGACCACCGAGCCTTCCGCCGCCGCCGCCGCAGCCCCCAGCTCCGACGAGCCCGAGCCGAGCGCTTATCTGAAGGCCGGCGATGACATCTTCATCCAACTCCCGTGGGCGTCCATGTCTAGGGCGCCAGTCGAGGGAGAGGTCTTCGACGGGGAGGTCCTCGCCTCCGCCGGACTGAGGTTTGTCGACGCGCCAAGCAGCAGCAGCAAGCCCGAGGAGGAGCGGCTGCTGCACAAGCTTCTGTCCTTGTATCGCGCCCGGCAGGCCAAGCTGGAGTCCCGAGAGGCTCTGGCCGCCAAGGTGGGCGCTGACTTGGAGAAGCGCGTAGAAGAGCTCCGAGCCACCAACCAAGCAGCTCTCCGATCTTTGGCGGGGGAGCGGGAGCAGCTTGCCGAGGCGCACCGGGCTTTCATCTTGGAGAAGGCTGAAGCGGAGGAGCAACAACGGCTTGCCGCCGAGGAGCTCTCCAGGCGAGAAGGTGAGTTGATGCAGCGGAAGGTCGACCTCGACAGCTGCGAGGACGAGCTTGCCGCGCGTGAGCAATCGCTTGGCGGAGCTTTGCAGGAGGCAAAAGATGCCGCTGCAGCTGCTGAGACCGCCAAGCGTGAGTTGGAGATGAGGGTGGCGCAGCTGGAGGCCAGCCAGAAGACGAGCGGCGAGGAGGTTGCCGCACTCAAGCTCGAGAGGGAGAAGGACGCCCACAGTCATTCTGAACTGCAAGTCCTCCTCTCCGAGAAGGGCAAAGAGCTCGCCGTCGCCAAGGACTCCATCGCCGATCTGGATCTAAAGCTGTCCACTCTCACCACGACGCTGGACGGCGCCAGGGAGCGGGAGACGGCCCTGAAGGAGGAGCTCAGGGCCGAGAAGGTGTTGCTGGACAGTGCCGCCATCTCGCAGAATAACTTCAGGCGGAACGTCGAAATATAGACGGAAGGTCTTGTCAACGCCGCCGCGGATATTGACAAGGAGCTGGCGGAGCTAGGGGCGGAGTATCTCGGGTACTCTACCGACGAGCAACTCCACCCCAGCACCAAGCTTACTCTGTTCTTCAAGGGCGTGGCGACGGCCCTCCAGCAACTCCGGGAGAAGATCCCGAAGCAGCTGGCGGACGAATCGCGCAGGCTCTGCGCGGGGGCCCTCCAGAAGGTGCTGATGAAGATAGCGTACCGCAACCCCGGCCTCAACCTCACCAACGTCCTCAGGACCCTGCCGCCCGACGCCGACCAGGAGGCGCTCAAGGCCCTTGTCGCACCCATTGTGGACAAGGTGGGCGGGATCAAGAGGGTTGAAGGCGACCGCGCTGACTAGGCTTTTTACTTTCTTCTCTCCTTGCCGCTGCCAACCATGTTATGAACAATAGTCTATTAGAATTGCGGCAAGTCATTTTGTAATATAACTCTATCTTAGATGGTTAATGCAACGTTATTTCCTCTACTTGACTTCCTTGCTTTGTATATTTTTACCCCACACTTTTAGGGAACTTGCCGGCGTAGGCACCTTTGCCGCGGGCGCTGAGTGCGAAACTTCAGCAGCCCGCAGGCGGTGTTGCTACCAACAAGAAACCTTGTCGCAACCAGTTGCAGCACACTTAAGCTGTTGAGCGGGCTCGGAAACAAAGTAAGGGCGCGACACTAGTCGCAGCACACTTAAGCTGTTGAGCAAACTCAAAACAGAATAAGGGTGCAACTGGCTACGAGTTGGTTCCTCCGCGCATAGGTTTTCCATACAAAGTGTGGTCGTTCAAGGAAGATAACCTAAAAATTTAAAATTTTGATTGCTCAAACTTTGGCAACTTAGCTTTTGTATTGTCTGCTTCCCGGCGAGGCAATGCTTTCTTGAACTTGTTTCCCGCAAGGCCAAACTTTCTTGAATGGCACTTGGTCCATACCACCATCTTCTCCTCCTCCCCCCCGGCAAACTTGTGCGCGAGGGAACCTTGCTTTTCCTTGAGATGAAAAGAAAGAAGAAAAAATGCAGGCATGGAGCTTTCTGGCTCGTTATTGCTTACCGGGATTTGGTGCTGCACAAAGTGTCAGATAGTACATGCTAGAAAAATAGATGGCACGAAACGACAAGATGTGCGGGGGACATAAACTTTACTGATGCACGGGGTCTGGGCCCGGCTTTGTACAAAGGATGACATGCAACAGCGGCAAGACTTGTACAAAAGGTGGTTGCCGGAGCGGATCACGGCAACCGCGCCTTATGGGTAAAACTTACGAAGATGCTCGATGTTCCAGGAGTTGCTCACTGGCAAGCCATCTTCGGTCTCAAGGCGGACAGCGCCGGGCCTAGTGACTCGTTTCACCCGATAAGGGCCTTCCCACTTCGGCGTCAACTTGTTGGAATTCTTGTCGGACTGAACGCGCCGAAGAACAAGGTCGCCTTCCTCGAAACTTCTGGCTTTAACTTTGCGGCTATGGTAGCGGCGCAAAGCTTGCTGATAGCGAGCAGCTCGCACAGCGGCCTGAAGACGGTCCTCCTCAAGGAGCAGCGCGTCATCTTGTCGCAGCTGCTCTTGCTCGAGCTCATCATAAGCGAGCACTCGAGGCGACCCATATACGAGTTCCGTGGGGAGAACTACTTCTGCTCCATAGACAAGAGCAAAGGGCGTCTGTCCAGTGGCTCGATTTGGCGTCGTTCTGGTCGACCAAAGAACCACTGGCAGCTCGTCGATCCAGTTTGTTCCGCACTTGTGCAGCCTGTCAAAAGTTCTTGTCTTGAGTCCGCGCAGCACTTCAGCGTTTGCTCTCTCCGCTTGACCGTTGCTTCTCGGGTGAGCAACAGAAGCGAAGCAGACCTTGGCGCCAAGGTCTTGGACGTATTGCATGAAGGTGCGACTGGTGAATTGTGTGCCGTTGTCGGTGATGATCCTGTTAGGGATCCCGAAACGGCAAACAATCGACCTGAAGAACTTGACTGCTGACTGTGCGGTCACCTTTCTCACTGGTTCCACTTCTGGCCACTTTGTGAACTTGTCGATGGCGACGTACAAGAACTTAAAGCCCCCGGCTGCGCGGGGAAATGGGCCGAGGATGTCGAGCCCCCAGACCGAAAATGGCCAGGACAAAGGGATCGTCTGGAGAGCTTGAGCTGGTTGATGTATCTGCTTGGAATGGAACTGGCACGCTTCACACTTGGTTACTTGTGCAGTTGCATCTTGGAGGGCTGTCGGCCAAAAGAAACCTTGTCGGAATGCTCTGCCGACAAGTGCTCTTGCGCCAATGTGGTGACCACATATGCCTCCATGTATCTCTGCCAACAGCTTGTATCCATCTTCCCGGGGAATGCACTTCAATTTCACACCGTTGAGTCTTCTTCTGCACAGTGTGTTGTCAACAAACTGGTACATACTTGACTGTCGGGTTACTTTTTCCGCTTCTTCTTGCTCTTCGGGAAGTTCTTCTGTTTGGAGGAAACGGACGATCTGCTACGCCCATGCTGGAGCTTGTGGCTCGACAACAAGGACTAAAGGCACATCTGCTGCTGCGGGAACATCCGCTTCTACGGCGAGGGCTCGTGTCTCAGCCGGAGCTTGGTGTTCCCCGGCAAGCTTGCCGGAGCAAAACTTGTCGGGAGCATCTGCTTCGACTGTACAAACCCTAGGGCTTGCAGGAGCAGATTGCTCCTCAGCATTTTCGGTGTTGATCTTGGGGACTTTCTTGGCGGCGGCTTCTGGAAGCTCTGCCGGAAAGTAGTTGCCAGAGACCAACTTCCTCTTCTTGCTCTGTCCAGTTGATGGTGCTACTGATGGTTGAGTTAGCTTGAGCACAAAGATTCCTGGTTCCACAGGTAGCTTTAGTGCAGCACACTTTGACAGGCCATCTGCGATGTCATTCTGAGCTCTTGGAATGTGCTCCATTTTTAGGCCTTCAAAGTGTTCTTAAAGCTTTCTCACTTCATCGAAGTAAGCTTCCGTCAACGAACTCTGGTAATTCTTGTTTACTTGGCGGACAACAAGCTGCGAGTCTCCCCTTATAATCTGCTTCTTGATCCCAAGGTCTGCTACGATCCTGAGACCGGCAAGCAAACCCTCATACTCTGCAGTATTGTTTGTCGCTTGCTCCTTGGGAAAGTGCATCTGGACCACATACTTGAGGTGTTCTCCGGTGGGTGCGACAAGCAGCACACCAGCACCGGCGCCTTGCAGCGAGAAGGCACCATCAAAGTACATTATCCATTCTTTGCTTGCTTCCTTGACGGGGATGCTCGTCTCTGGAATCTCTTCGTCCGGCGTTGGCGTCCATTCTGCTACGAATTCTGCCAATGCTCTGCTTTGGATAGTTGAAGTGCTTTCAAACTTGGGGCCAAAGCTTGACAGTTCCAGTGCCCACTCGACGATCCTGCCTGTCGCTTCTGGATTTTGCATTATCCTCTTCAGCGGGAAGCGAGTGACAACAGTTATCTCGTGTGCTTGGAAGTAATGGCGCAGCTTCCTCGAGGCCATGAGAAGGCCGAAAAGCAGTTTCTGCACACCAGAGTACCTTGATCTAGCCCCTTGGAGGAGAGAGCTGACAAAGTAAACTGGGCGCTGCGCCATCTTCTTCCGTATCTCCTCTTGCGTCTGCGCAGTTCCATCCTTGTCGGGACCAGAGCTTGCCAGAGAGGCTCCTTGCTTGTCGCTGGACGTGTTTGCCGCGGCCACTGGCTCATCATCCGCCTCCCTCTCCGCTACTAACGCAACACTAACCACTTGATTGGTTGCTGCTAGATATAGCAACAACTTCTCTTGTGGTTTAGGTGCGACAAGTATGGGAGTGGAGGACAGGTACCTCTTCAAGTCTTGCAGCGCTGCCTCCGCTTCCGTAGTCCATTTCATTGGACCTGCCTTTTTCAAAATTTTGAAAAATGGTAGGGCGCATTCTGCAGACTTAGAGATAAACCTGCTGAGAGCAGCCACACAGCCGGCAAGCCTTCGCACATCCTTGACGCGCTTCGGTGCTTCTATTTGCTCGATGGCCTTGATCTTGTCGGGATTGGCTTCAATCCCCCTCTGAGACACGAAGAACCCGAGAAGCTTGCCCGAGGGGACTCCAAACACGCATTTCTCGGGGTTGAGCTTGAGTTGGATCTTGCGCAGATTTGCAAAGGTTTCATCTAGATCTTGTATCAGAGTAGCCCTGTCCTTGCTCTTGACCACTATGTCATCCATGTACGCTTCCACATTTCGGTGGATCTGTGGCTCAAAAGCTGTATGGACCACCCTTGCAAATGTTGAACCAGCATTCTTTAATCCGAAAGGCATGCGTATGAAGCAATAAGTGCCACATGGAGTAATGAATGCGGTCTTTTCCTCATCTTCTTCAGCCATGAAGATCTGGTGATATCCTGAGTATGCATCAAGAAACGAAAGCAACTCGCATCCGGCGGTGGAGTCAACAATCTAGTCAATGCACGGTAAGGGAAATGGATCTTTGGGACAAGCTTTATTCACATCGGTGAAGTCTATACAAAGCCTTCACTTCCCATTCGCTTTGCGCACGACAACAGGATTGGCCAACCACGTGGGATGGAGCACACCTCTGACAAGGCCTGCCGCTTCCAGCTTCTTGATCTCTTCTGCGATAAACTCTTGGCGCTCCACTGCTTGTTTCCTGACTTTTTGCTTGATGGGCCGCGCGTGAGGACAAACGGCAAGCTTGTGCTCAATCACTTTCCTGAGAACACCGGGGATGTCAGACGGTTGCCATGCAAACACGTCGACGTTCGCCCGCAGGAAAGCAATGAGCGCGCTTTCCTATTTTGGATCAAGCGTGGCACTGATAGTAAAAGTACCACCAGTGCCGTCCTCCTTGGCGGACACCTTCTTGGTTGTTGGCGGAGCTTCCATCGTCTTCTTACACTTGCCGGTGGAGCTCGATGGTGCGTCCTCGACGGCAGCGCAGCACTCCGAAGAGGTGCGTTTGCTGGAGTGGGCCCCAGAGCTCTTGCCGGACTTGGTCTTGTTCTTCCCCCTAGGAGCTTCAGTGGCAAGTGTCTTGCTGTCTGTTGCGGCTGCTGCATCCCGGTAAATCTTGTCGGCACAGATAAGGGCATCCTTCTTGTCGCCGGGGACAGAGATGACGCTTATCGGGCCTGGTATCTTGAGCATGTTGTAGGCGTAGTGAGAGGCTGCCATGAACTTGGCGAGCGCTGGACGGCCGAGTATTCCATTGTAAGGCAATGGAATATCGGCAACGTCAAAAGTGATCCTCTCGGTCCTAAAGTTCAGCTCTCGGCCAAATGTCACTGGCAGTGTGATCTTCCCCTTCGGCTTGCTCCTTCCCGGGTTGATTCCTTGGAATGTGCCGGTTTCCTCGAGCTCGCTGTCGGGGACCTGGAGTTTCCGGACCACAGCGGAGGAGATCAAGTTCAAGCCGGCCCCGCCGTCAACTAACATCTTTGTGACCTTGAGGTTGTGGATGGTTAGTGAAACCAACATCGGCAAACACCCGGCCGCAGTGGTGCGATCAGGGTGGTCCTCAATGTCGAAGATGATAGGCGTGCTGGACCACTTTAGAAGTTTGTGCGACTCGATGGGTGGCTCTGCTGCATTAACTTCCCGCACCCACTGCTTGAGTTGACGGTGGGAAGTATGCAGAGAAGCACCACCGTCAATGCACAGAACCTCTGTGGCTTTCTGAAACTCCTGCTGGCTGTTCTCTCCATCATCCATGTCTTCGTCTTCGTTGTCGTCTTCTTCCTTGTCGCGGCCGCGGGGAGGTCTGTCTCCTTGCCGCTGCTTGGCCTTGCCGCGGCGTCCTCCCCGGCCGTTGAATGGCCGCTTCTTGCCGGACCCCCCATCACCTCCCTAGGCCTTCTCCTTGTCGCGTCGCTCGTACTCAGCCTTTTGCGGCTCGACGAGGTACTCGACCCTTTTGTAGTTCTGGAGGTCGTGGCCCTTGGTGCGGTGGATCTTGCAGTATTGCTTGTCAGAGCCGTCCTACTTGTCGGCGGTTGCCACAGTTTGGCAGTTGGTGCACGCGGCAGTATCCTTGCCGGAGCCACCAGTCTCGGCTTTCTTGGCGCCAGCCTCCTTGCCGGACTGCTCAACTACTAGCACTTCCTTGTTCTTCTTCTTCATGTTGCCCCTCCGCCGGCTTTTCTTTGTCGGGGCGGCATCCTCGCTGTCGGATCCCCCTGCTCCTGTATCCTCTCCGGGGAGTTTCCTCCCCTCTTCAGCGCGCGCGCACTTGTCGGCCAGGGCGTATAGCTCGCTGACGTCCCTGATCTTGCACATCGCCATCTCCTCCCTCATCCGGCGGTTACGCACGTTCTGATGGAACGCGCTAATAACCGTGGCAGGGTGGACGTCCGGGATGTTGTGCTGGACGCGGCTGAACCTCTGGATATACTTACGCAGGGGATCCCCTTCCTTCTGGGCGAGTATGTGAAGGTCGCTCTCCTGGCCATGGGTCTTGTGGCCACCTATGAAGGCGCCGACAAACTGGTGGCACAGGTCAGCCCAAGAAGAAATGGAGTTCTCCGGCAAGTGCATGAGCCAAGATCTGACGTTTGGCTTGAGCACCAGTGGGAAGTAATTGGCGAGTATCTTCTCGTCTCGTCCCCCGGCAGCCTGCATCGTGATGGTGTAGATGCTGAGGAACTCCGACGGGTGTGTCTTGCCGTCGTACTTCTCCGGTACGTCGGGCTTAAAGTTCTTCATGCTGGGCCACTGGACTTGCCGCAGCTCACGAGTGAACACAGGGCAACCTGCCACATACGGCAGGTCGCCTGGTCCCCCTGGCGCTTGCATGTCAACAGCGGGCCCAGCGCGCTGGTCGGATTGACGCCGCGCTTCTCTCTGACGCTCGATGCGGGTTCGAGCGTCCTCTTGTTGTCGGTCATCGAGTACTTGGCGCTGATCGCGGCGAGCTCGCGGATCTGATGACGTAGTGGAGTCGTCGTCGATGTTGATCCGGCGAGCCGGCGATCTTTGCCTCCTTGGCGGGGAGTGCACGGTGGTTGCACCCCCGGCGGTCTTGTCGCCATCAGCCCGCGCCTGGCTAACCTGCCGCGGCCGTGACGCGCTCGGCTGCTGCGGGGTGTCTCCGTTGGTGAAGGCGATGAGACTTTGGATGGTGGCCCTCCAGTCGTCGGCCTTGTCTGCCGCTGGAGGGAAGTCGAGGAGCAGTTGAGCTCGTGCTAGAGCTTCTGCTGGAGTGGCGGGTAACGGTGGCGAGCGGTGCGAGGAGCGGGATACACTCGGACTTCTAACTACGTTAGAAGGAGCAGCATCCCGTCCCGGCGACCGTGCTTTGCTCGTGCCAGCATGTTGATGTGCATGCTGGCCTTGGGCGTCCCGAGATCCGCCAGCTTGGCCTTGGCCCAGCAAGCGTATGGTACCTTGAGTACCACGTCGCTGCCGGTCCCGCGCTTCCTGAGATGGACGCGGTGCGTGTACGGACGCCGAGACTTTGGAGTGCGCCCGGTCGTCCGTCTTGTCCTTGGACTTGGCGGCGCCGTGAGTTTCCTCGCCGACGTCCGTCTTTCCGCCGGCGTCAACCCCACCAGCCGTTGGCTCCGGCGGTGGCGGGATCGACGCGGACGGGCCCGCTGCCTCCGAAGCCTTCTTCTTCGGTGGCATGTGGATGGAGTCGATGAAGTTGATGAAGTTGGTGAAGATCTAGCTCGCGTGGACGTCGGATCAGGTTCACACAACCTCGACGCTCCCCTACCTGGCGGGCCAAAGATGTCGGGGAAACTGATCGCCCACGAACACCTATGGGGCCGGAGCCCCTTCTCGGTACGGCAAGGGGCGGAGGATGCACAAAGAGCAGATCGAGGCAAGCACGCGAGCAGTTTACCCAGGTTCGGGCCGCACGTATGCGTAAAACCCTACTCCTGCTTTGGTTTGTTATTGAGTTCTTGGCTCGGGAGCGAGGAGAGCTACAGTATGCCCTAACCGCTGGCGAGACCGAGCGTGCGAGTGGTCGATGTTTCGAACCCCCTCTACGTTGCGCATGGGCCTCCTTTTATAGGTCAAAGGGGTCACCGACAGGTGGCAACACAGATGGAGGTAAAAAAGTAAACATAGTGGTAGTTGGAGCAGTGTTTTACAGTGCCCCGTACCTAACCCTGACGGCAGGGGACAATGGCATTGAATGCCCGTCGCCGTCGCCCCAAACAGTGCAAAAAGTGGCCGTCAGGAGCGCCACCGTCCGCCACGACGGTAGCCTAGTCATCGCCGCTTGCCACCATGTTCCCCTAGCTGCACAGCCTTCCGCCACGTGCGCCTGGAAGGGTCCCAGGGCAACACGTGGGTGGATGAGCTGGAGCGTAGGATCTGAGTGGAAGCTTGCCGTGGTGGTTAGCTTGTCGCGCCTGGGAGCTTGTCGCTCACCGGGCCTTGCCGGGACGCATGGCGCGTCACGGCAAGCTCTCTAGAGGTGCCTTGGTTGGCCTTCCCGGCAAGCTCCTCTCGCCGGGGTCTCGTGTCTTGATTGATTTTGTGCCTTGAGTGGTCCTCCCGGCAAGCTCCTCTTGCCGGGGTCTTGTCTTCTGGACTTGGATACTTTGCTCTTGAATGGCTCTAGTGGAACCACGAGGGGTCTTGGCGGTCGCCTCGCAAGCCTTGCCGCGGGACGCTGCAACTGTCTGTGCACAAGTTCGGGATACTAAGGTACCCTTACTTTAGTACACCGACACCTACGATCACGCAAGATCTATCTACAAGAAGCATAGCAACGAGAGGGGAGAGTGTGTCTACGTACCCTCGTAAACTGAAAGCGGAAACCTCTAGAGACGCGGTTGATGTACTCGAACGTCTTCGCGATCCAACCGATCCAAGCACAGAACGTACGACGTCTCCGCGTTCAACACACGTTCAGCTCAATGACATCCCACGAGCTCTTGATCCAGTTGAGCTTCACGGGAGAGTTTTGTCAGCACGACGGCGTGGTCACGGAGATGATGAAGTTACCGGCGCAGGGCTTCGCCTAAGCACTGCAACGATATGACCGAGGTGTGTTTCTGTGGAGGGGGCACCACACACGGCTAAATAAATGTTGCTTGTGTCTTCTAGGGTGCCCCCTGCCCCTGTATATAAAGGAGAAAGGGGGAGGGCCGGCCGGCCCTAGGGCGCGCCAAGGAGAGGAGGAATCCTCCTCCTAGTAGGACTAGGACTCCCCTTTCCTGGTCCTACTAGGAGGGGGAAAGGAAGGAGGGGAGAGGGGAAGGAAAGAGGGGCCCCCCTCCTTGTCCAATTCGGACTCCCAAAGGGGGAGGCACGCGGCCAGCCCTAGGCCCTCTCCTCTCTCTCCCACAAGGCCCATGTTGGCCCATTATATCCCCCGGGGGTTCCGATAACCCTCCGATACTCCGATAAATATCCGATGACCCTCGGAACTCATCTGATGTTCGAATATAGTCATCCAATATATTAATCTTTATGTTTCAGACATTCTAAGACTCCTCGTCATGTCCGTGATCACATCCGGGACTCCGAACTACCTTCGGTACATCAAAACTCATAAACTCATAATACCGATCGTCATCGAACGTTAAGCGTGCGGACCCTACGGGTTCGAGAACTATGTAGATATGACCGAGACTCATCTCCGTTCAATAACCAATAGCGGAACCTGGATGCTCATATTGGTTCCAACATATTCTACGAAGATCTTTATCGGTCAAACCGCATAACAACATACGTTGTTCCCTTTGTCATCGGTATGTTACTTGCCTGAGATTCGATCGTCGGTATCATCATACCTAGTTCAATATCATTACTAGCAAGTCTCTTTACTCATTCTGTAATACATCATCTCGTGACTAACTCATTAGTCGTTTGCTTGCAAGGCTTATTATGATGTGTATTACCGAGAGGGCCCAGAGATACCTCTCCGACACTCGGAGTGACAAATCCTATTCTCGATCTAGGCCAACACCACAAACACCTTCGGAGACACCTGTAGAGCATCTTTATAATCACCCAATTAGTTTGTGATGTTTGATAGCATACAAGATGTTCCTCCGGTATTCGGGAGTTGCATAATCTCATAGTCAGAGGAACATGTATAAGTCATGAAGCAAGCATAGCAGTAAAACTAAATGATCAAGTTGCTAGACTAACGAACGGGTCTTGTCCATCACATCATTCTCCTAATGATGTGATCCCGTTGATGAAATGACAACTCATGTCTATGGCTAGGAAACAAAACCATCTTTGATCAATGAGCTAGTCTAGTAGAGGCATACTAGGGACACTTTGTTTTCTCTATGTATTCACACATGTACTAAGTTTCCGGTTAATACAATTCTAGCATGAATAATAAATATTTATCATGATATAAGGAAATACAAATAAAAACTATTATTATTGCCTCGAGGGCATATTTCCTTCACTTGAGGCTTGAGCAAGCTGTTTTCTCATATTAACACTGGTACGCGTCAGTGCGATACAAATGGTTTCTAACCCCTTTCCGCGATGGCATTTGGAATCGTCGTCTAGTGAGTGACGACGATAGGGGGTCCTTCCCACATGACCCAGAAAGGGATATGCCCTCCTGGCACACACGCTCGGCAAAATGGGGTCGTGTGCGACCGGCGAGTGCTCAAATACGGAAATATGTAAATTAGAGCTAAAAACAATTATACAGGCGAAATTGTTTCCGGTCGCAAGTTCATCCCACACAGTCAGTCCCCGCTAAATGTTTCTGTTCGTATGTACATTCCACACAGTCGCTCCAAGGAAAACGTATCCGTTCACAGGTACATCACACACAATTTTTCATGTTAAATCGTTTGTGATAGGGTTGCCATTCCACACGATATTAACAAATTTATCGTTTGCGTTATTGAATGTATCACCCAGGGTGCGCAGAAGAAACTGTGTGGCAAAGGCTGTCCATAACACATAGTTTTTATGTGGTAAATGTTTGCGCAAGGTGGCCTAACGCAAATAGTTTTCAAGAGAAGGTCATGTGTGATTGTTCACTGATCCGACACGGTTTATTCCTAGGAACTGTGTGCGTTGCCTGTGCTCATCGCCCACGGTAGTTTCTCAATAACCGTTTGCAATAGCAAAACCCAATTAGCAGGCTAATTGCCCTATTATTAATAATCCTTTTATTAATCTAATTAACATTCACATTAAGCACATAATATATTTAATTTCCATATTAAGGAAGTAGGATTTCGTAATTGAAATACATCAGAATAAAACATGATATAGCTTCAGCACTCAGCTACCCCATTACACAACTACACCAGCACCAAGTTTCACATGCAACATGTAGAACCTTTTGAAATTAGCATCATAGACGGCATATAGACAGATGGATCTCATCTGGAAAACTGCTAAAGCGGAAGGCAAATATTGATCCTTCATTCATGTTGAAGGTCTTTGCAACTTTAGGACGGTGCCTGTGGATGATTGACCATCCGTCCTTCGTCCTCTTCAGAAATACTTCAATATTGAACCGTGGGTGTTGTATGAAAACTTTCCTCGCCTCCTGAGCATAGAGGTGGTTTGAGAGGTAATCACCAGTGAACTGCTTTGGAAAGGCCTGAAAACAAGGATGTGCATAAATATCTTATCTATATTGGAAATGGGGCAAAGGAATAAAAAAGGCAAGGTATAATAGTTAGTACCATCTTGTAGTGAACTGATGTCTTCTTCACAGTGGTCAAAACCTCTGACAGTAGGACCTACATGTGCAAGACCAAATTGTTAAAAAAAACTAAATATTAGAATGGTTCCTGCAATTGCACAATAATGTGCTATTAGACAACGGACCGTGCACGTGCAGTTAACTAAACAGCACAACAAATGAACCAAATGTTAATTGAGCACCACATTGCACAATATAACATACTCCTAATAGGAGATCAGACAGTTAACCAAACCAAGCATGCTTAACAACTTGGAAATATAGCAATTGTATTTGTTTCTCATGTATTTAGTACACCCAAATTCGATTTATTTCTCACATGGTATACAATAACAGAATGCAGCCACAATAATTGAACATCGCATTGCAGAATTGAACCATGCAGTTAAGTAAACACCACAACAAATGAACCAAATGTTAACTGAGAACCACATTGCACAATATAACATACTCCTAATAGAAGATCAGACAGTTAACCAAACCAAGCATGCTTAACAACTTGGAAATATAGCAATTGTATTTATTACTCATGTATTTAGTACAACCAAATTCGATTTATTTCTCACATGGTATACAATAACAGAATGTAGCCACAACAATTGAACATCGCATTGCAGAATTGAACCAACCAGTTAACTAAACACCACAACAAATAAACCAAACGTTAACTGAGCACCACATTGCACAATATAACATACTCCTGATAGAATATCAGACATTTAACCAAACCAAGCATGCTTAACAACTTGGAAATATAGCAATTGTATTTGTTTCTCATGTATTTAGTACAGCCACATTTAATTTATTTCTCACATGTTATACAATAACAAAATGCACCCACAACAATTTAACATCGCATTGCAGCATTGAACCAAACAGTTAACTAAACACCACAACAAATGAACCAAACGTTAACTGAGCACCACATTGCAAAATATAACATACTCCTAATAGAAGATCAGACAGTTAACCAAACCAAGCATGCTTGACAACTTGGAAAATTGCACCCTGAAGAATTGAACATCACATTTGCATAATTGAACCAAACAATTAACTGAACACCACATTGCACGACATATAAAACATATACTCTAGAGCAGAAGATTGCATGGTAAAAGTAGATAGCACAATTCACTAGAATTTGTTAAGCAAAGGCAGTAGCTAGAAAACTGAACATGGGTCCTTATAGTGAGCTAATAAGACAAGCTACTCCTCATTGTCGGAGATATCAATGACGATTGGCTCCTTGGACGTGGAAGAGGGTGAGGCCTCTGCTTCATGGGTGCCCTCGTCGTACTGGTGAGTTGCCTGAGCCGCTCTGGGCACCAACCTGCTGGCTCTCGAGATGAGGTAAGCAAGTGCACGCTGAGAAAACACCTCGTAGTATTCGTCGAAGGCACCGACGGTGGCCTCGAGAAAATGCCACGAACTGTCGTTTAAAGCAACCAACCGTGTCGCGGCGTCGGCACGTGAGGCATCGACGGTGGCCTCGATGGCAAGGTGCTCCTCCAAGATTTGGGGTCGGCACGAATGGCAGCCATCGCGACCTCATCTACGCGTGTGGCCGCGATTTGCTTCTCCCCTGCCAAATGCTCCTTTACATCCTGGCTATACTGCGTGCACCATGGCTTAGGGCGGCGCTTATTTGGTGGAGGGGTCGGTGATTTTGGTGGAAGGTGTCGTGTTCACGCCGGCAGTCAGGGCATGTGGGATGTGGAAGGAGGAGCTGGATGGGGGTTGGGTGTGTATTACCTGCCTGAAGGAGGGTCGCCGGCGAGGAGGAGGCGCTGCAAGCAAGCGGTGAAGGTTTCAACTTGGAAAGGAAGGTGGAAACAGGGGAAATGTGTTGATAACCCACAAGTATAGGGGATCGCAATAGTTTTCAAGGGTAGAGTATTCAACCCAAATTTATTGATTCGACACAAGGGGAGCCAAAGAATATTCTCAAGTATTAGCAGTTGAGTTGTCAACACAACCACACCTGGAAGAATTAATATCTGCAGTAAAGTATTTAGTAGCAAAGTAGTATGGAAATAACGGTAACGATGGCAAAAGTAACAATAGGAGTTTTTGTAGCAATTGTAACCGTGGTAACGGGAAAGTAACTAAGCAAAGATTAATATGTGAAAAGCTCGTGGGCAATGGATCAATGATGGATAATTATGTCGGATGCGATTCCTCATGCAACAGTTATAACATAGGGTGACAGAGAACTAGCTCCAGTTCATCAATGTAATGTAGGCATGTATTCCGAATATAGTCATACGTGCTTATGGAAAGGAACTTGCATGACATCGTTTGTCCTACCCTCCCGTGGCAGCAGGGTCCTATTGAAAACTAAGGGATATTAAGGCCTCCTTTAAATAGAGTACCGGACCAAAGCATTAACACTTAGTGAATACATGAACTCCTCAAATTACGATCATCACCGGGAGTGGTCCCGATTATTGTCACTTCAGGGTTGGCAACCGTAACAAATAGTAGGTGACTATTGACTTGCAAGATAGGATCAAGAACTCACATATATTCATGAAAACATAATAGGTCCAGTTCTGAAATCATGGCACTCGGGCCCTAGTGACCAGCATTAAGCATAGCAAAGTTATAGCAACATCAATCTTAGAACATAATGGATACTAGGGATCAAACCCTAACAAAACTAACTCGATTACATGATAAATCTCATTCAACCCATCACCCTCCAGCAAGCCTACGATGAGATTACTCACGCACGGCGGTGAGCATCATGAAATTGGTGATGGAGGATGGTTGCTGATGATGATGGCGACGGATTTCCCTCTCTAGAGCCCCGAACGGACTCCAGATCAGCCCTCCCGAAGAAGATTAGGGTTAGGCGGCGGCTCCGTATTGTAAAACACGATGAATCCTTCTCCTTGATTTTTTTTCTACCCGAACATGAATATATGGAGTTGGAGTTGAGGTCGGTGGAGCTCCAGGGGGCCACGATGCAGGGGGCGCCCAGGGGGTAGGGCGCGCCCCCCACCCTCATGGCCAGGGTGTGGGCCCCCTTCGGTTGATTCTTTCGCCGGTATTTTTTATTAATTCCAAAAAGTGGCTCCGTGAAGTTTCAGGTCATTTCGAGAACTTCTATTTCTGCACAAAAATAACACCATGGCAATTCTACTGAAAGCAGCGTCAGTCCGGGTTAGCTCCATTCAAATCATGCAAGTTACAGTCCAAAACAAGGGCAAAAGTGTTTGGAAATGTAGATACGTTGGAGATGTATCAACTCCCCCAAGCTTAAACCTTTGCTTGTCCTCAAGCAATTCAGTTGACAAACTCAAAGTGATAAAGAAAACTAAAAGTGCTAAAGAAAAACTTTTACAAACTCTGTTTGTTCTTGTTGTTGCAAATATGTAAAGCAAGCATTCAAGTTTTCAGCAAAGATTGTGAACTAACCACATTCACAATAACATTTAGGTCTCATGTTTACTCGTATCAATGGAATAATCAACTAGCGAGCAATAATAACAAATCTCATATGACAACACTTTCTCAAAACAATCATAATATGATATAACAAGATGGTATCTCGCTAGCCCTTTCTGAGACTGCAAATCATAAATGCAGAGCACCCCTCAAGATCAAGGACTGACTAGACATCGTAATTCATGGTAAAAGAGATCCAGTCATAGTCATACTCAATGTAAATTAATAGCAATGCATGCGAATGACAGCGGTGCTCTCGAACTGGTGCTTTTTAATAAGAGGATGATGACTCAACATAAAAGTAAATAGACAGGCCCGCAAAGGGAAGCAGGGATTTGCAGAGGTGCCAGAGCTCAAGTTTTGAAATAGAGATAAATAATATTTTGAGTGGCATACTTTCATTGTGAACATAACAACCAAGAGTTCTCAATATCTTCCATGCTACACACATTATAGGCGGTTCCCAAACTGAATGGTAAAGTTTTACTCCCCCTCCACCATCAAACACACTCCACGGCTTATCTGAAACAACGAGTACCGTCCAAACAAACAACAGTCAAGGGGGAGCTTGTTTATTTATATTTAGATTTAAGCATGGGACTAGGCATCTCGATTACCAGCCATTTTTGGTGAATGATGAGCGGAGTCCACTCATCGTGAGAATAACCCTCCTAGCATGGATGATATAGATAGCCCTAGTTGATACATGAGCTATTCGAGCATACAAAACAAAATTTCATTTGAAGGTTTAGAGTTTGGCACATACAAATTTACTTGGAACGGCGGGTAAATACCACATATAAGAAGGATGGTGGACTCTTATGGAATAACTTTGGGGTTTATGGAAGTAGATGCACAAGCAGTATTCCCGCTTAGTACAAGTGAAGGCTAGAAAGAGACTAGGAAGCAACCAACTAGAGAGCGACGTCGGTCATGAACATGCATTAAGATTAATCAACAATGAGTGCAATCATGAGTAGGATATAAATCACCATGAACATAAATATCGTGAAGGCTATGTTGATTTTGTTTCAACTACATGCATGAACATGTGCCAAGTCAAATCACTCGAATCATTCAAAGGAGGATACCACCCTATGATACCACATCACAACCATTTTAATAGCATGTTGGCATGCAAGGTAAACCATTATAAACTCCTAGTTAATTAAGAATGGCATGAGCAACTATAATATCTAATTGTCATTGCAAACATGTTTCGTTCATAATAGGCTGAACCAGGAACGATGAACTAATCATATTTACATAAACAAGATAGGTCGAGTTCATACCAGCTTCTCTCATCTCAATCGGTCCATCATATATCGTCATTATTGCCTTTCACTCGCACGATCGAACAGTGTGTATAATAATAATAGTGCACGTGCATTGGACTAAGCTGGAATCTGCAAGCATCTAATACAAGGGAGAAGACAAGGTAATATGGGCTCTTCGTTAAATCAACACTAATGCATATGAGAGCCACTTAACATTTTCATCATGGTCTTCTCCTCTCGACCCCCAAAGAAAATAAAAGAAATAAATCTATTTACGCGGGAAAGCTCCCAACAAGCAAAAGAAGAATGAGAAATCTTTTTGGGTTTTCTTTTAATTACTACTACTACAGGCATGTAAATTAAACTAGATAAAAGCTACAATTTTTTTTCTTAAGGTTTTTCAGACACACAAGAAGAAGGCTTAGAAAAGAAAATAAACTATCATGGATAGTACAATGAAAAAGTATGAGCACTGACAACTAGAATAAGTGTGTGAACATGAATGTAATGTCGGTGAGAAATACATACTCCCCCAAGCTTAGTCATTTGGCCTAAGTTGGTCTATGGCCACTGCTGGCCTAGAGGATATCCAAAGTCGTAGTTGGGGTTGTACTGAGATGCAGCAGCTATTGCCTAATAAGCTACAGCTTGGAGATGAGCCGCCTCCGTCATCCTCTCATACTCATTTGCCTCCTCCCTGGTTATAACATATCTCCTTTTTGCCTGAAAGTTGAAGAAAGTAGGAGCAGGGAGGGCAACATGGACAGTGTGCTGTCTGTCAAAGATTAGTCGGTACTGGAGGATCTGTTCATTCCTCTCTAGAAACTGATGGCGAACCATAGCACTATAATCTAGATAAGCAGGAGGTAACTCCATATCATATCCTTGTATGGGTATACCAAGAAAATTAGCTACATGAGTTGCATAAATTCGACCAAACAAATCTCCACTTATACCGTTAAGATGCAACATTCATGTAACAATGGCCCCCAAGTTATATTGTTTATCGCCTAATACCGCACTCTTGAGGACACTAAGATCTGGAACACACATGTGACAAGCCTCATCCTTACCATTAATGCATCTACCTATAAAGAGATCAAAATGATGTATGGAAGGGAAATGAATGCTCCCTATGGTAGCTTGTGTGATTTCTCTAGATTCCCCCATAGTGATACTAGCAAGAAAGTCTTTATATTCAGATTTGCGAGGTTCACTAACATTGCCCCATGTGGCAGTTTACAAGCAGTATTAAAATCTTCTAGGTCCATGGTATATGATTTATCATAAAGATCAAATAAAACAGTGTGAGAATTATGCGAAGATGTAAATTTAACCTTCTCATAAAGGAATCAGTTAGGTATTCGTATTGTAAGCGGTTATCTGACACGAAGTCCTCAAGATCAGCATTACGCACATACGCATCAAATTCATCCTTGATGCCTGCCTGGACCATAAACTCCTCAGATGGCCATTCACAAGGCCGCACTTGAGCTTCCCTCGGTGGTTCATCGTCCGGCTCAAGTATCGCGAGCCTTGGTCCTTGCTTCCGTGACAAACCACCTTGGTATATTTTCCTATGCATTTTTCTTTCTCTGAAAAATTTCTGAAATTTTAGTGACTCAAAACAAAAGTGAACCAAACTCAACAAGATCGGTTGCAGCTACTCCCACAAGTGCCTAGAGGCTATATCATGCATTAAAACTGCTTTGGACCATATAAATTTGACATGCAAGCTCAAGAATAGGGTCACCTTAGCAGCAAAAATTTGCAATAAATAAAGCACTAGAACAAAAATAATTTGACCATTTGAGGAGTTACATACCGAAGAACAATCCCCCAGAACAGTTTTGTGAATAATGCTTTGAGCAAGGAGATCTAAAATGGCAGCAAAAGGAGCTAGAATACGGGTTTGAGCTATGGGAGGATTTTTCTGGAGGAAAACAAAGTGAGTGGGTGCTGGAATAAGTGTAGGGGGTCCACGTGGGGCCCACAAGGCAAGGGGCGCGCCCTAGGGGGGTGGGCGCGCCATGTGCCCTCGTGGCCAAAAGGTGGGTCCCCCTGGTGTGTTCCTAGTGTCATAAATTCTTAAATATTCTACAAAAAATCATATTTCATTTTCAGGACATTTGGAGAACTTTTATTTTTGGGGTATTTTTATTGCAAGGATAATTCAGAAAACAGACCGAAAATATTATTTTTTTCTTTATTTAATCTAAATAACAGAAAGTAGAAAGATGGTACATAGAGTTGTGCTTTCTAACTTCATCCATCTCATGCTCATCAAAAGGAATCCACTAACAAGGTTGATCAAATCTTATTAACAAACTCTTTCCGAATAACATGAAACCGGAGAATTTTCGAATAACACTAGGTTACCTCAACGGGGATAGACATGTCCCCAACAATAAGAATATCATATTTCTTCTTGACAGTAGGGAGAGGGAATTCAAAACCTGCAATAAGAATCATTGAATTTTTTCCAATAGAATTGATACTGTGGACTTGAGGTTGTTTCCTCGGAAAATGTACCGTATGCTCATTACCATTGACATGAAAAGTGACATTGCCTTTGTTGCAGTCAATAACAGCCCCTGCAGTATTCAAAAAGGGCCAACCAAGGATAATCGACATACTATCGTCCTCGGGAATATCAAGAATAACAAAGCCTGTTAAAATAGTAACGTTTGCAACCACAACAGGCACATCCCCACAAATACCGACAAGTATAGTAGTTGATTTATTGACCATTTGCAAAGATATTTCAGTAGGTCTTAGTTTATTCAAATCAAGTCTACGATATAAAGAGAGAGGCATAACACGGACACCGGCTCCAAGATCCCATAAAGCATTTTTAACATAGTTTCTTTTAATGGAGCATGGTATAGTTGGTACTCCTGGATCTCCTAGTTTCTTTGGTATTCCACCTTTAAAAGTGTAATTGGCAAGCATGGAGGAAATTACAACTTCCGGTATCTTTCTTTTATTTGTAACAATATCTTTCATATACTTAGCATAAGGATTTGTTTTAAGCATATCAGTCAAACGCATGCGCAAAAAGATAGGTCTAATCATTTCAGCAAAGTGCTCAAAATCCTCATCATCCTTTTTCTTGGATGGTTTAGGATGAAAAGGCATGTGTTTTTAAACCCATGGTTCTCTTTCTTTACCGTGCTTCCTAGCAACGACGTCTCTCTTATCACAACGTTGATTCTTAGATTGTGGGTTATCAAGATCAACAGCAGGTTCAATCTCTACATCATTTTTATTGCTAGGTTGAGCATCAACATGAACATCATCATTATCACTACGTTCATGTTCATTACCAGATTGTGTTTCAGCATCAGAAATAGAAATGTCATTGGGATTCTCAGGTGTATCAACAACAGGTTCACTAGAAGCATGCAAAGTCCTATCATTTTTCTTTTTCTTCTTCTTAGAAGGACTAGGGGCATCAACATTAGTTCTCTGAGAATGTTGCTCAACTCTCTTAGGGTGGCCCTCAGGATACAAAGGTTCCTGAGTCATTCTACCCCCTCTAGTCATAACTCTAATAGCATTATAATTTTTCTTATTATTTAATTCATTGAGAAAATCATTTTGTGCTTTAAGGACTTGTTCTACCTGAGTGGTAACCATAGAAGCATGTTTACTAATAAGTTTAAGGTCACCTTTAACTCTAGACATATAATCACTTAAGTGTTTTATCATATAAGCATTAAGTTTGAATTGTCTACCAACATAAGCATTGAAGTTTTCTTGTTTAACAATAAAATTATCAAACTTATCCAAGCATTAGCTAGCAGACTTATTACGAGGAATATCACCTTCGTCAAACCTATAGAGACAATTTACCTCTACTACCCGTGTCGGGTTATTAAGACCATTTATTTCTTCAATAGGTGATAAATTCTTAACATCTTCGGCATTAATACCTTTTTCTTTCATAGATTTCTTTGCTTCTTGCATATCTTCAGGACTGAGAAACAGAATACCCCTTTCTTTCGGAGTTGGCTTAGGAGTTGGTTCAGGAAGTGTCCAATCATTATCATTACTCAATATATTATTCAATAGCAATTAAGTTTGCTCAGCAGTTCTTTCCCTGAAAACACAACCAGCACAACTATCCAGGTGGTCTCTGGAAGCATCGGTTAGTCCATTATAAAAGATATCAAGTATATCATTTTTCTTGAGAGGATGATCTGGCAAAGCATTAAGTAATCGGAGAAGCCATCCCCAAGCTTGTGGGAGACTCTCTTCTTCAATTTGCACAAAGTTATATATTTCCCTTAAGGCAGCTTATTTCTTATGAGCAGGGAAATATTTAGCAGAGAAGTAATAAATCATATCCTGGGGACTATGCACACAACCATGAGCAAGAGAATTAAACCATCTTTTAGCATCACCCTTTAATGAGAACGGAAATAACTTAAGGATATAGTAGTAACGAATTTTTTCCTCGTGAGTGCATAGGGTGGCTATATCGTTCAATTTAGTAAGATGGGCCACAACAGTTTCAGATTCGTAGCCATAAAAAGGATCAGATTCAACCAAAGTACATAACTTAGGATTGACAAAGAAATCATAATCCTTATCAGAAATACATATAGGTGAAGTAGCAAAAGCAGGGTCATATTTCATTCTAATATTCAAAGACTTTTCTTTCAGCTTATCTAACAATTTCTTAAGATCATATCTATCTTTGCACAAAAAGATCTCTAGCAGTTTCTTCATCCATAACATAACCCTCAGGCACATCAGGCAATTCATATCTAGCGGAGAATCTTCATCATCACTTTCATCAATATTATCTGTTTCAATAATTTCATTCTCTCTAACCCTAGCAAGTTGTTCATCAAGAAATTCACCTAATGGCGCGGTATTATCAAGAATAGAAGTAGTTTCATCATAAGCAGCATGCATAGCAGAAGTGGCATCATCAATAACATGTGACATATCCAAATTAATAGCAGGAGTAGGTGTTGCAAGTTTACTCAAAACAGAAGGTGAATCAAGTGCAGAGCTAGATGGCAGTTCCTTACCTCCCCTCGTAGTTAAGGGAAAAATCTTGGTTCTTTCATCTTTCAAGTTCTTCATAGTGATCAAAAGATATAAATACCAAGTGACTCAATGAATAGAGCTATGCTCCCCGGCAATGGCGCCAGAAAATAGTCTTGATAACCCACAAGTATAGGGGATCGCAATAGTTTTCGAGGGTAGAGTATTCAACCCAAATTTATTGATTCGGCACAAGGGGAGCCAAAGAATATTCTCAAGTATTAGCAGTTGAGTTGTCAATTCAAGCACACCTGGAAGACTTAATATCTGCAGCAAAGTATTTAGTAGCAAAGTAGTATGGAAATAACGGTAACGGTGGCAAAAGTAACAGTAGGAGTTTTTGTAGCAATTGTAACAGTGGTAACGGAAAAGTAACTAAGCAAAGATCAATATGTGAAAAGCTCATGGGCAATGGATCAATGATGGATAATTATGTCGGATGTGATTCCTCATGCAACAGTTATAACATAGGGTGACACAGAACTAGCTCCAGTGCATCAATGTAATGTAGGCATGTATTCCAAATATAGTCATACGTGCTAATGGAAAAGAACTTGCATGACATAATTTGTCCTACCCTCCCGTGGCAGAGAGGTCCTATTGGAAACTAAGGGATATTAAGGCCTCCTTTTAATAGAGTACCGGACCAAAGCGTTAACACTTAGTGAATACATGAACTCCTCAAACTACGGTCATCATCGGGAGTGGTCCCGATTATTGTCACTTCGGGGTTGCCGGATCATAACACATAGTAGGTGACTATTAACTTGCAAGATAGGATAAAACACTCACATATATTCATGAAAACATAATATGTTCAGATCTGAAATCATGGCACTCGGGCCCTAGTGACAAGCATTAAGCATAGCAAAGTCATAGCAACATCAATCTTAGAACATAATGGATACTAGGGATCAAACCCTAACAAAACTAACTCGGTTACATGATAAATCTCGTCCAACCCATCACCGTCTAGCAAGCCTACGATGGGATTACTCATGCACGATGGTGAGCATCAAGATATTAGTGATGGAGGATGGTTGATGATGACGATGTCGATGGATTCCCCTCTCTAGAGCCCCGAACAGACTCCAGATCAACCTCCTGAAGAAGATTAGGGTTAGGCGACGGCTCGGTATCGTAAAGTGCGATGAATCCTTCTCTCTGATTTTGTTTCTCCCCAAACGTGAATATATGGAGTTGGAGTTGAGGTCGGTGGAGCTCCAGGGGGGCCATGAGGCAGGGGCGCGCCCAGGGGGTAGGGCGCACCCCCCACCCTCGTGGCCAAGGTGTGAGCCCCCTTCGGTTGATTCTTTCGCCAGTATTTTTATTAATTCTAAAAAGTGGCTCCGTGAAGTTTCAGGTCATTCTGAGAACTTTTATTTCTACCCAAAAATAACACCATGACAATTCTGCTGAAAACAGCGTCAGTCCGGGTTAGTTCCATTCAAATCATGCAATTTAGAGTCCAAAACAAGGGCATAAGTTTTTGGAAAAGTAGATACGTTGGAGACATATCATGTGTCTTTTGGTAAGGGGGAGGGGCGGGGAGGTAGATATTTCGACGAAAGCGGAAAACTTGGAATCGCTTCAGCGAAAAAACTGACGCGCAAAGTGTCAACAGACACGGTCCCTTATTTAGAACTGTGTATGATATGTGAACATCACAAATGATTCAGATATCTTAACCCGTGTGTGATGAGTTTGAATGTCAAAAAATTTGGTTCGGATTTCCATGGTTGCAGTGGTCATCCACGCCATTGCATAATTTGGGTACACAAAGGAGGCTACAGTACACCCACACTTCTTAATCGAGCAAGTTCAACAATTAAACAGAGCTAGCTGACCTAAACGTTACTCTCACAAATTAAAGACCGGCGCTCTTAATTAAACAAAACAAAGAGTACTACTATGGCTAGTGCTCGTTGATCTCTGCCGCCGCCTCCATGTCCAGCTCGCGCCCAACGGTCTCCTAGGGAAGGGGCTCCATGGCATCAATTGCACCATACTCGGCAAGCATCTCGCCATCCGCGTCCGCCATATCTTTGGAATAGGCCGCCACGAGCTGGGCGTGGGCGGCCACGAGCTGGGCTTTGGCGGGCTCCGTCATGGCAAGGTATGACGCGCAGGAACGGACGGTTGCTCGAACGCTTTCAGGGACTGCTAACTCGTCGGTCGTGGGTTGCCGACCATTAACGGAAAAGCTTCATTCCATTTGTGCGGTGACTGCCACGAGGTGGGCGTGGACGGCCTAGACATGGTCGTGGGTGACCTCTATTAGGGCTAAGGCACCGCTGCGGAACGGACAGCTAATGTGCCGCTCTCACCAGTTGCTATCCCCAGGCAGATGTTGCTGCCACCGCCTGACAAGCAACGGTGGCCGTTTGGGCTGCCTTGGACACCCGACCACAGATTGCGGCCACACTCACGAAGCTTGTTAGCACGCGCATGGCAGATGCGGCTACGCT
This sequence comes from Secale cereale, assembly GCA_902687465.1. NCBI lineage: Eukaryota > Viridiplantae > Streptophyta > Magnoliopsida > Poales > Poaceae > Secale > Secale cereale. The sequence continues at coordinate 637,228,494 of LR738711.1, read as the reverse complement.
CGCCGGAGTGGACCACCGAAGTTGCCCTCACGACGCGGGTGCACGGGCCCATCTTTCACCGGCGACGATTGAACAGTGAAATGATATTTGGGAGCGAGCTAGTATGCTTGAGACGCCGGCTCTGGACTATAGCCGTAGAACCTTCTCACGTAAGCCATAGGCGTACTATACACCGACGATGCTCCAGGATATTTTGTGTTGCATCTCACACGGTTGGTGATAATAAACTGTGTGCGATCTACTTGATTTTTTATCTTGATTTGAATTACATAATGGGGTCACAGCGGCAATGGGCGGTGTTTGAATTGCTAGACCTTTTATCTGCAGTGAACATGCAACTATATGTGTGTCGTAAAAGAATTGGAATTATACAGGGTTCATTGAACATTTTATACATTAAATTGGTTTTCTAGCCATTTCAGGTGCGCAATTCAAAATTAAACTACAAGCACATGCTCTGGTGCACCAACATGGGTTGGAAAATCATATATGTGTCCATGGGTTTATGCTTATGTCCCATGCAAGAAATGGGGATGAAATTCGAACACCACGGTACCGTGGCTCTCCGACAAACGTCGACGTAATTGCTTTTGTAATTCTAGTAAATCCAAAATTCATCTGAAATTCATGAAACTTGGCATGCTATCATGGAGCGGCATCAACAAGCCGTTGTAAAAAATTAGTCCCATTTGGGGCAGGTTTGGATATAAGCTTCTCATAAACCAAAGCTTCTCACAACAAGTGTGATGGTTTTGGTAGGGAACGTTTCACCTTTCTGGATGAAACGATATCCGTTGCCTCTTATCGATTTCAATTTTTTTTCTAGTGTCAACATAGAAGAACTGGTGCGTTGTGTCAATTTTTGGGATTTTTGGGGTTCGCTTTGACATTTTTATACATTAACTGAGTTTTCTATGCATTTATGTGCATAATTCAAATTTGAACTACATGCACATGCTCTAATGCATATAAATTGGTTGAAAATTCAAATCTGTGTTCTTGATTGCATGCTTAGGTCCCATCCAAGAAATGGGAATGAATGTCAAACACCCTACCACGGTCACTCGGCCGCAAACAATGAGATACCTGGTTTTTTAATTCTAGTAAATCCAAAGCTCGTCTGAAATTCATGAAACTTGGCATGCTATCATGGAGCGGCATCAACATGTCGTGGTAAAATTTTTGTCCTATTTGGGGCAGGTTTGGGGATATGTTTCTCACAAACCAGATGTAATGCCCCGGATGTAATACTTTCCCTTTTTGGGTATATAATATATCTCCGGCTTCATCTATTTCCATTCCGGGTTCTTTGTCTTTCGGGTTTCGTCGTTTTGTGGTGTGAGTGTGTGGCATTCATTCATATCATGTAGACATATGCATCGCATTGCATTTGTGTTGTCGGTTGCATCCGGTTCGTCGCGTTTCTTCCCGTTGTCCGTTTCGCGTTCCGGAGCTCCCTCACGTGTCCGTGACGTCCCGTAGGCCTACTTTGTTGTTTGGGCGTGTAACGTTACCGGTGTGCCGCGAGGTTGTTGTGTGTGTTGTTGTTTTGTTGTGTGCAACCCGCCTCTCAAATCTCGTCTCGTTTGGACTCCGTTGGCTATCCCAACAGTTATTCGTGTGGGTCCAAAGTGCCTTCACTTTGTGTCCCAGAAACACCCCTACTGCAGTCCACTACTCCCTCCTAGGCCATTCTAAACTACCCCCGCGATCGGATCCGTCGGATCGCGATCGGAGGGCTTCTAACACCCCTAAATCCTCCCTAACCCTAAAAATCTGCTATATATTAGACCCCTAGGTCTAATTTGGGCATCCCTAGCCACTTCTCCACTCCTCCCTCTAATTTTTCAGATCCAACCACCCCACCACCCCCTCCTCTCCACTTGGCAGTTCCTCCCGCAGATCCCGTTCCTGGGATCGACCGACCAGATCCTCCCCGCCAGCCATCGAGTCAACGCACCGCCGCTGGGTTTTTCCCTTTGATCGATCCTCCAGGCCGCCTCGCGCTTCGATCAGTCAACGGCCTTCCGCAGGACCACTTCGTCGCCGGGCCCGAAGCCGCATCACCGCCTCCCTTCGGCTGGGCTTCCGCCCCAGCGTTCCGCGAGCCCGTACGGCCCAGCGCCTCGCCAGGCGACCTCCTCCCACCGGATCCCGCGCTAGGCCTCGGCCGCGTCCCCTCCGCCGAGCGGGACTCGCCGCCTTCGCGGGTCCAAGCCGCACCGAGCCAGCGCCCCCCTCAGCTGCGGGCCGCCGCGCGCCAGGCTCCTCAGCCGCCTCCTTGCGGGCCGCGCCATGCCGCCGGGCCACGCCGCGCCGCCGGGTCGCGCCCTCCTCATCGCTCCACCACCGCTCGCCTTCCCGCTGGGCCGCCCCGTCGCCAGGCCCAGCCGGGCGCCTCTGCCAGATCGGCCCCAGCGCCCAAGGCCACGCCACCGAGCCGCCGCGTCGGGCCTCCCACAGTGGGCCGCCGCCACTTCTGCCGTGATCCGGGCCGCGCCGCTGGGCCCGATCTCCTCCGCCAGCTTGGGCCGGATCCATCTCCACCGGGCCGTTGACTTCTTCGTTTTCCAGATCTGTGTGAGAGGTTGCTATTTTAACCTCTAAGTCCCAGTGATATTTGTGTGCTGATGCATTACTAGATCTGCTCTAACTTCTTGTGTGGTTGTCCGTTTCGCGCATATAGCATGTCCAGACGTTCGTGGGATCGTGCACTACGTTTTATCTTTTGTTGTCATGCATGATAGAAGTCATCTAGGTGCTTGTTTTGCTGTTGCAAGAGTGCATCGTGTTATAAACTGCTGTTATGTGATGTTTTTATGCCATCTTTGCCATGTGATATCTTTTAGCTCGTTTGTCCGAATGATGCAAATGACATGTCCACGTGTTCGTCTTGCCATGATCTACATGTTGTATGTGCTAGGTAGCATGATAGATTTATTCTTGCCATGTTTATCATCGTTGCAAAGTGCCATGTGGCTGTGAGGTTGTTTCACTTGTTATGAAATGCCATCTTGTTGAGCTCGTTGCTATCGTTGTGTTTATCTCCATGAAGCGTGCTTGTGTGTTTCGGAATCACCATCATGTGCACTTTGATGAGGTGCTTACCACTTGCCATGTTTAGTTTCGAGGTGACTTAAACATGCTCTTTTAGATGCCATGATGAAATTGCTGTTTTATAACTTAGTGGATTTTCACTAAGTCTGAAATCTGTAACGTTCCGATGCCATGTTCGTGTGATGTTCTAGGACAAAGCATGATAGTTTTGGAGTGGATCTTGATTGTTCCTCGTAGTATATATTGTTGTATTTTCATCCATGTTCTCACATGCCTATTTGAGTGGCTGTAGCATGTTTATCTTTTGCTCCAAAGTTTCAATAAAATTCTGCTGCCAGAATTTTATTGTCAAGTTCAATATGTCCAAGATCATTGCTATTGATCCGTGGCTCCGTTGGGGGTGCACCTTTGGACTTAGTGGCTGTAGTATATTTCTAGTTTGTGTTCATGTCCTTTTCCATGATATTTGAGTGTTGTAGCTTAATTATTTTGTGCTCCGAAGTTGCTATGTTGCTGTAATTTTCAGCTTACGCTCATTTCTTGTTTCGGGCATAACTTTTAGCCCGTAACTCCGATTTCAGCGAATCTTACATGAAACTTGATTGATTTTCCGTGTAGTTTCACAATATCATATTGTTATCATGTTTTGAGGTGTTTTTCTTGAGTGATATTTTCCGTGCTCCGTGTGCATCCTTAGTGCATCCATCATGCATCCATCATTTTTCGAGTGCGCATTGCATCTTGTTGATTTGTGCTTGGTGTGATTGTTTTGTTTAGAGCCGGAAGCAGAGTCCGAGTTCGAGTACGAGCACGAGGTTTCCAACGAGGTTGAGCACGAGGACCCTTCTTACGATCCGAATGACTTCTCTTCAGGCAAGATGACCGAACCCCGATAACATTACTATCCTTGCCTATTGCTAGTAGTTACGCTCTATAGTTTTGCCTCGATGCCCATGATCTTCTTGTCAGCCTCCTACTTGTAACCATTGCACTGTTTAACCAACCTACCTATGCAAACCGTTGCTTGGCTAAGTACGCTTTGCTCAGCCCTTCTTATAGCATTGCTAGTTGCAGGTGAAGATCGAAGATGCTTGCTTCATGTTGAAGTTTGGTTGGGTTTTATCACACTATATAATTGCTAAATGAAATCATCTATATATTGGCAAGGGTGGAAGGCTAAGCCTTTTTCTTGGTGATTTGTTCCACTCATGCCGTTAGGAACCGTATAAACCGGTGTTATGTTCCTTGATTATGTGTTCCTAACACGGTTGGGGTGTATGGGACCCCCTCGATAAACCTCTAAGTGCTAAGTCTTTTCCAGCAAGTCCCAACATTGGTACTATTTGCCTAATAACAATCTAAACTTGCATAGGGAGTAATTAACCCTCTTTCTTAATCAACAACCCCGGGCCAGTGCTCCACATGAGTGTTGGTCCGAAACGGGGGTTCTGCGGGGCCGCCTTGGGGCAACCCGAGGTATCTGGTATACACCCGTAGAATCGCCCATCCGGTCGTGTCCTGAGACTTAGATACGCACGGCTACTATCAGGGTGTCGACACGCCGGGAGGATTTGCTGGATTAGCCTTACCTTAGTTCGGTATATCTTGAGCACGGGATTCCGAGAATACTCGGGTCTTCCCACTTTGGAGTTGCGACTCCGCGGATCGTGGGCTTGTAATGTGTCAAGTTGGAACACCCCTGCAGGGTTATGAACTTTCGAAAGCCGTGCCTGCGGTTATGTGGCAGATGGGAGCTTGTTAATATCCGGTTGTAGATAACTTGACACAATGTTTCTAATACACTACCAGCGTGCGTTCCGTGACTGTCAATTTCCGAATAGGGATTCGGGAGTTGAACACGGAGGGGTTATGCTTGTTGAGCTTGTAGCTAGGATCACTTCGTGATCACTTCTCGCCGAGGCTTTCTCTTCTCGCTCTCACTCACGTAAGCTAGTTGCTAGTTGCTGCTGCAGACACTTATTCTTTTCTTCAGCCTTTATCCTCACCCAAGGCTTGAATAGTCTTGTTACCCGGGAACGGGATTGCTGAGTCCTCTGTGGCTCACAGTTACTTCACCACACCAGATGCAGGTCCAGTTGTGAGCTATCCAGGTGATGGCACCGAGCTGGATTGGGATTACGACGAGGAGCATAGTCGGTACTATGTGCGATATCCGGATGATCAGTAGTGGAGACTCCTACTAGGATTCGATCCGCCTGTGGTTTATTTATTTCAGTTTGGTATCTTGACATTTGGATTTTGCCCTTAGAGGGTTGTGATATTCTTAATGTATGATGATTGAGACATGTTATGTAATTGTGTGACGTGGCGAGTGTAAGCCAACTATTTATGTTTACAATCCCCTCTTTTACATGAGATGTGCAAAGATTACCAAACTTGAGATCATTCTAGGATGGATTTATGCCTTTAAGTCGTGCCTCGACACGTAGGAGGTATAACTCCATCCTGGGCATTACAAGTTGGTATTCAGAGCCTTCTCCGACCTAGGAGCCCCCACTGTTTGATCGAATCGTTGACGGTCGAGTCTAGGCACACACTGAAAACATTTTGAGTCCTATATTATATCGGAGAGTAGGATTTCTTTGCTTCTCATCCCCTTTCTCTCTGGTGAGGACTCCTGACGACTACTCTTGTCTCTCCTATCTTCAAAAATTGCACCAAATTTTTTTTAGGAATCCCGCGAGTATTCTGGGATTGTTTTGATGTTCTTGTGACGAGGATATTTTTCTCGATGCCTCCTGTTCCCGGGGAGTTGAGCTTCGGGGTATTGTCGTCACAAGCATATCGCGGCAGTACTAAATACTTAAGACGGCCGACATCGAAAATCTCTCCTATACGGCCAGTGGCAAGATAACCCCGACATCACCCAGTACTGGGGAGGTAGTTCGGGAGTATTGCCATAGCTTGTTATAGTGGATGCTTTTCGAAGGTCCGAGGTACACAGTTTCCGAGAAAGACTGGTTATGTGTTGAAGGATGGATACACCTGGATGTAGGTTTAGAGTTGATTGCGCGGTGCTTCCCGTGTATCCCCAACACCTGATTGCATAACTGGAATCTTTCGGAAATCTATAGGTGGGTTTATCCAGTAGATCGTAGGCATTCTTCCAACGAATGCAGGTTAGTGAGTTTGGGGTTCTACATTCAGTGAAGGGGTTATATGACCGATGTTACTATCAGGAGTTGCATCTTAAAGGGTCCTTGGCTATGCTGATCCGGGGATTGCAAAACCTTTTCGTAACGCGTTCATATGCTTTCAGCACAAACATGTTAGAACGAAACTCCTCTCTTGTGTTTGTTCCCGTCCGTACCTTGTTGTTTTCTTATTTTCATTTTGTCCCCTATGTGGCTTCTCGTGAAGATTGATGTTATCATTTAACTGAGAATATCATTCGTTCCTCTTGTTCGAATGATTTCATTCGTTCTTATTGTTCGAATGATTATTGTGAAGACTTGTTGTAATTCATTCCATTGATTCAGCTTATACCTTTTGTCAATCAATTGCTGATTCGTGGTCATCTCTTACAGGATGGCTCCGAAAAAGGTTCCCAACGCTAACCCAGAGGTGGAAGAGGTCCCAGATCGTCCTCCTTCCCCTCCTCCTCCGCCTGAGGCTTAGAGAGCAATTATGCAGACTACAGCTCAGAACACCCAGTTGTTGATGCAGATGATGCAACAGATGCAAGCTAATCAAGCTAATCAGGGTATTCCAGGGAACCAAGGCAACTTCTTCAACCAGCAGCACCATGCTACTCTCAACCAGTTCTTGGCCAACAATCCTAAAGCTTTCAGTTACTGTGTCGACCCTCTTGATGCTGAAGATTGGTTAACCGACATAAAGAAGCATTTTGAGTGCAGTAACGTGAAGGAAGATGATTATGTGAAGTTTGCAGCCTTCCAACTGAAAGATCAAGCAGCTGATTGGTGGCAGCAGTACAAAGACTCCAGGCCGGGTCAAGTGATCTCTTGGGAGAATTTCTGCAAGGACTTTCGCTCTCACCACATTCCTACAAGTGTCATCGAGGGCATGCGTGAGCAATTCCGCAACCTGAAGCAGGGCTCCATGACAGTCTATCAGTATAATGTCAAGTTCCAAAACCTCGCTCGCTATGCTAAGCAAGACATTCCTGATGCCAAGAGCAAAATCTACCAGTTCCGTGGAGGTCTCAAAGATGAACTTCAGCTTGCTCTCACCTTGTTCGAGCCGGATGAATTCGACAAGTTCTATAACATGGCTTTGAAACAAGAAGCAGCTTAGCTTAAGATGGAGGCTTCTAAGAAGAGAATTCGAGATGCCGTTCACTCTTCCTCATCGTCTCAGTTGGCTGCGAAACAACAGAAATTCTGGCTTCCTCCTCCTCCAGTGATTCGAGCTCCCTACAACAACTCCAACAACTCCAACTACAATAACTCTAGTGGTCGTGGTTTCTCCCACCCACCCAACCCGAGCAACCAGTCGAAGAAGCAGTTTCAGTCTCAAGGCTCCAAGTCAAGTGGCTCTCATTTCTGTCCTCTCTCTGAAGTGGTGTGCAACAAGTGTGGCCAAAAAGGTCATTATGCCAACCGTTGTCCGAATCCGAAGCGTCTTCCTCCTCCTCCACCTGTGAGTTCAGCTATTGCCAGGCATGATCCAAAGGCAGCAAGGGTGAATCTGATGAATGCAGCACAAGCGGAGAATTCTTCTGATGTCATTTTGGGTAACCTTCCAGTTAACTCTTTTCCTGCTAAAGTGTTATTTGATTCGGGTGCTTCACATTCTTTCATGTCATACCCATTTGCATCCAAGCATAGTGTGACCACAACAGCTTTACCGAGGCAGTTGGCAGTTTCTTCTCCGGGAAAGCAGATGCATTCCAGTTTATATGCTCCAAATGTTTCCATTCGTATGGGAGATTATCGCTTTTTGGCTTCTCTGGTGGTTCTTGGTAATTCTGACATCGACCTCATCCTCGGAATGGATTGGCTTTCTCAGCACGATGCTCACATTGATTGTGCACAGAAGGAAGTCAAGATGACTCATTCTGATGAAGATGTGATTATCTTTGCCTCAAGGGATAACACTATCAGACTTTTCTCTCTCAATGATAAGGGCGAAATTAATGCCATATCTCAAATTCCGGTGGTGAACGAATATCAAGACGTCTTTCCTGAAGAACTTCCAGGCATGCCTCCACACTGTCAGGTGGAATTCGTAATTGAACTCGAGCCGGGTACTGAGCCAGCATGCCGGCGTCCGTACAAGCTCTCTCCGGATGAATTGAAGGAATTGAAGAAGCAGCTTGATAAGCAGGAGAGTATGGGTCTCATCAGGCCTAGTACGTCTCCGTGGGGCTGTGGTGTCTTATTTGTCAAGAAGAAAGATGGCACGGAGCGTCTCTGTGTTGATTACCGGCCATTGAACAAGAAGACGATTAAGAACAAGTATCCGCTCCCCAACATCAACGAACTCTTCGAGCAGCTCAAAGGAGCTAAAGTGTTCTCTAAGGTTGACCTCCGAATGGGCTATCATCAAATTCGCATTCGCGAGGAAGACATTCCCAAGACGGCCTTCAGAACGAGCTACGATTCATACGAGTATACCGTCATGTCCTTCGGTCTCGCCAATGCTCCTCCTACCTTTTCGAGGATGATGCATTACATCTTCAACCCCTATACTGGCGAGTTTGTGCTTGTGTATCTGGATGATATTCTGGTGTTTTCCAAGAATGAAGAAGATCACGAAAAGCACTTACGTCTGGTTCTTGATCGACTCCGAGAGCATAAATTCTATGCCAAGTTCTCCAAGTGCGAGTTTTGGCTCGATAAGGTTTTGTACCTGGGCCACATCATCTCAGCTGACGGCATTGCGGTTAATCCCGAGAAAGTTGAAGCAATTGTCAACTGGGAAGCTCCTCAGAACGTCAAGCAGCTCCGCAGTTTTCTGGGTCTTGCCAGCTATTGCAGAAGATTTGTTGAGAACTTCTCCAAGATTGCCAAGCCTCTTTCCAACTTGCTTCAGAAGAATGTCAAATACTTTTGGTCTCCAGAGTGTGAAGTGGCATTCAAAACTCTCAAAGATAAGCTCGTCTCTGCTCCAGTTCTGACTCCTCCAGATGAATCCAAGCCCTATGAAGTATTCTGTGATGCTTCTCTTCAAGGTCTTGGTGGTGTGCTTATGCAAGATAAGAGAATTGTGCCATACACTTCTCGTCAGCTCAAGCCAAGTGAGAAGAACTATCCCACACATGATCTCGAGCTAGCAGCTGTGGTACATGCTCTTATTACGTGGAGACATCTGTTGTTGGGCAGAAAGGTCGACATCTTCACTGATCACAAGAGCTTGAAGTACATCTTCACACAGCCGCATCTGAACCTCCGCCAGACTCGTTGGGTCGAAATGAACCAAGAGTACAATCCCAGCATTGAATACACTCCTGGCAAGGCGAATGTGATTGCAGATGCTTTGAGCAGAAAGGCATATTGCAACAGCCTTCTTATCAAGCCGTGCCAGCCTGAGCTTTGTGAAGCATTCAGGAAACTCAACCTCCAAGTTGTTCCGCAGGGTTTTCTTGCAAATCTCCAAATTGCTCCTACCTTGGAAGATCAAGTCCGTGAGGCCCAGCTCTGTGATACCATGGTGAAGAAGGTGAAACATGCTATTGCTAAGGGCATTCCGAAATACAAGTGCTTCCGTGTTGATGAGAGAGATACCTTGTTCTTCGAGGACAGACTCGTTGTTCCCAAAGGTGATCTCAGGAAGCTCATAATGGAAGAAGCTCATGATTCTCTCCTTTCCATTCATCCTGGCAGTTCCAAGATGTATCAAGATCTCAAGCAGTCTTACTGGTGGACACGCATGAAAAGGGAAATTGCCCAATTCGTGAACGAATGTGATGTATGCAGAAGAGTGAAAGCAGAACATCAACGTCCAGCCAGTCTTCTCCAACCTCTTCCTATTCCCGAGTGGAAGTTCGACCACATTGAAATGGACTTCGTCACTGGCTTTCCTAAATCCAAGCGAGGAAATGATGCTATCTTTGTGGTGATTGACAAGCTTACCAAAGTCGCTCACTTTCTTCCAGTCAAAGAATCAATCAATGCAGCTCAACTTGCAGAGCTGTACACTTCCAGAATTGTGTCCCTACATGGCATTCCTCAAGTTATATCCTCAGACCGTGGAAGCTTGTTCACATCCAGGTTCTGGGACTCCTTTCAGTCCGCCATGGGCACTAAGATCAGGTTCAGCACTGCATTTCACCCTCAGACTAGTGGTCAAGTCGAGCGCGTGAATCAGATTCTAGAAGATATGCTCAGAGCCTGTGTCATCTCCTTCGGCATGAAATGGGAAGACTGCCTTCCATTTGCCGAGTTCTCTTACAACAACAGCTTTCAAGCAAGTGCAGGCAAAGCACCGTTTGAAATTTTCTATGGCAGAAAGTGCCGTACCCCTCTCAACTGGTCTGAAACAGGCGAACGTCAACTTCTTGGCAATGACTTGATCTCAGAAGCCGAAGAAATGTGCAAAGTCATACGTGAGAATCTCAAGGCCGCTCAGTCGCGTCAGAAGAGATACTATGACGGCAAGCATCGTGATTTGGCATTCAACATCGATGATCATGTCTATCTCCGTGTGTCTCCGATGAAAGGCACCCAAAGATTCGGTATCAAAGGAAAGCTTGCTCCTAGATACGTCGGGCCTTTCAAGATTGTTGGCAAAAGAGGCGACCTAGCCTATCAACTTGAGCTCCCTCCCAACTTCGCAAATGTTCATGATGTCTTCCGTGTGTCTCAACTTCGCAAATGCTTCAAGGCACCTGAGCGCATGATTCCGTTTGAGGAGATTGATCTTCAATAAGACCTGTCCTACCGAGAGCATCCAGTTGCCATTCTCGAAGAAACCGAACGCATGACACGCAACAAGTCCATCAAATTTCTGAAAGTCAAGTGGTCACATCACACAGACCGAGAGGCTACGTGGGAACGAGAAGATCATCTTCGTTCCGAGTACCCTTCCTTTTTCCAGTCCTAGATCTCGGGACGAGATCTTTTTGTAGTAGAGGAGAGTTTGTAATGCCCCGGATGTAATACTTTCCCTTTTTGGGTATATAATATATCTCCGGCTTCATCTATTTCCATTCCGGGTTCTTTGTCTTTCGGGTTTCGTCGTTTTGTGGTGTGAGTGTGTGGCATTCATTCATATCATGTAGACATGTGCATCGCATTGCATTTGTGTTGCCGGTTGCATCCGGTTCGTCGCGTTTCTTCCCGTTGTCCGTTTCGCGTTCCGGAGCTCCCTCACGTGTCTGTGACGTCCCGTAGGCCTACTTTGTTGTTAGGGCGTGTAACGTTACCGGTGTGCCGCGAGGTTATTGTGTGTGTTGTTGTTTTGTTGTGTGCAACCCGCCTCTCAAATCTCGTCTCGTTTGGACTCCGTTGGCTATCCCAACAGTTATTCGTGTGGGTCCAAAGTGCCTTCACTTTGTGTCCCAGAAACACCACTACAGCAGTCCACTACTCCCTCCTAGGCCCTTCTAAACTACCCCCGCGATCAGATCCGTCGGATCGCGATCGGAGGGCTTCTAACACCCCTAAATCCCCCCTAACCCTAAAAATCTGCTATATATTAGACCCCTAGGTCTAATTTGGGCATCCCTAGCCACTTCTCCACTCCTCCCTCTAATTTTTCAGATCCAACCACCCCTCCTCTCCACTTGGCAGTTCCTCCCGCAGATCCCGTTCCTGGGATCGACCGACCAGATCCTCCCCGCCAGCCATCGAGTCAACGCACCGCCGCTGGGTTTTTCCCTTCGATCGATCCTCCAGGCCGCCTCGCGCTTCGATCAGTCAATGGCCTTCCGCAGGACCACTTCGTCGCCAGGCCCGAAGCCGCATCACCGCCTCCCTTCGGCTGGGCTTCCGCCCCAGCGTTTCGCAAGCCCGTACGGCCCAGCGCCTCGCTAGGCGACCTCCTCCCGCCGGATCCCGCGCTAGGCCTCGGCCGCGTCGCCTCCGCCGAGCGGGCCTCGCCACCTTCGCGGGTCCAAGCCGCACCAGGCCAGCGCCCCCCCCCCCCTCAGCTGCGGGCCGCCGCGCGCCAGGCTCCTCAGCCGCCTCCTTGCGGGCCGCGCCACGCCGCCGGGCCGCGCCCTCCTCATCGCTCCACCGCCGCTCGCCTTCCCGCTGGGCCGCCCCGTCGCCAGGCCCAGCCGGGCGCCTCTGCCAGATCGGCCCCAGCGCCCAAGGCCACGCCGCTGAGCCGCCGCGTCGGGCCTCCCACAGTGGGCTGCCGCCACTTCTGCCGCGATCCGGGCCGCGCCGCTGGGCCCGATCTCCTCCGCCAGCTTGGGCCGGATCCATCTCCACCGGGCCGTTGACTTCTTCGTTTTCCAGATCTGTGTGAGAGGTTGCTATTTTAACCTCTAAGTCCCAGTGATATTTGTGTGCTGATGCATTACTAGATCTGCTCTAACTTCTTGTGTGGTTGTCCGTTTCGCGCATATAGCATGTCCAGACGTTCGTGGGATCGTGCACTACGTTTTATCTTTTGTTGTCATGCATGATAGAAGTCATCTAGGTGCTTGTTTTGCTGTTGCAAGAGTGCATCGTGTTATAAACTGCTGTTATGTGATGTTTTTATGCCATCTTTGCCATGTGATATCTTTTAGCCCGTTTGTCCGAATGATGCAAATGACATGTCCACGTGTTCGTCTTGCCATGATCTACATGTTGTATGTGCTAGGTAGCATGATAGATTTATTCTTGCCATGTTTATCATCGTTGTAAAGTGCCATGTGGCTGTGATGTTGTTTCACTTGTTATGAAATGCCATCTTGTTGAGCTCGTTGCTATCGTTGTGTTTATCTCCATGAAGCGTGCTTGTGTGTTTCGAAATCACCATCATGTGCACTTTGATGAGGTGCTTACCACTTGCCATGTTTAGTTTCGAGGTGACTTAAACATGCTCTTTTAGATGCAATGGTGAAATCTGTAACGTTCCGATGCCATGTTCGTGTGATGTTCTAGGACAAAGCATGATAGTTTTGGAGTGGATCTTGATTGTTCCACGTAGTATATATTGTTGTCTTTCCATCCATGTTCTCACATGCCTATTTGAGTGGCTGTAGCATGTTTATCTTTTGCTCCAAAGTTTCAATAAAATTTTGCTGCCAGAATTTTATTGTCAAGTTCAATATGTCCAAGATCATTGCTATTGATCCGTGGCTCCGTTGGGGGTGCACCTTTGGACTTAGTTGCTGTAGTATATGTCTAGTTTGTGTTCATGTCCTTTTCCATGATATTTGAGTGTTGTAGCTTAATTATTTAGTGCTCCGAAGTTGCTATGTTGCTGTAATTTTCAGCTTACGCTCATTTCTTGTTTCGGGCATAACTTTTAGCCCGTAACTCCGATTTCAGCGAATCTTACATGAAACTTGATTGATTTTCCGTGTAGTTTCACAATATCATATTGTTATCATGTTTTGAGGTGTTTTGCTTGAGTGATATTTTCCGTGCTCTGTGTGCATCCTTAGTGCATCCATCATGCATCCATCATTTTTCGAGTGCGCATTGCATCTTGTTGATTTGTGCTTGCTGTGATTGTTTTGTTTAGAGCCGGAAGCAGAGTCCGAGTTCGAGTACGAGCACGAGGTTTCCAACGAGGTTGAGCATGAGGACCCTTCTTACGATCCGAATGACTTCTCTTCAGGCAAGATGACCGAACCCCGATAACATTACTATCCTTGCCTATTGCTAGTAGTTCCGCTCTATAGTTTTGCCTCGATGCCCATGATCTTCTTGTCAGCCTCCTACTTGTAACCATTGCACTGTTTAACCAACCTACCTATGCAAACCGTTGCTTGGCTAAGTACGCTTTGCTCAGCCCTTCTTATAGCATTGCTAGTTGCAGGTGAAGATCGAAGATGCTTGCTTCATGTTGAAGTTTGGTTGGGTTTTATCACACTATATAATTGCTAAATGAAATCATCTATATATTGGCAAGGGTGGAAGGCTAAGCCTTTTGCTTGGTGATTTGTTCCACTCATGCCGTTAGGAACCGTATAAACCGGTGTTATGTTCCTTGATTATGCGTTCCTAACACGGTTGGGGTGTATGGGACCCCCTCGATAAACCTCGAAGTGCTAAGTCTTTTCCAGCAAGTCCCAACATTGGTCCTATTTGCCTAATAACAAACTAAACTTGCATAGGGAGTAATTAACCCTCTTTCTTAATCAACAACCCCGGGCCAGTGCTCCACATGAGTGTTGGTCCGAAACGGGGGTTCTGCGGGGCCGCCTTGGGGCAACCCGAGGTATCTGGTATACACCCGTAGAATCGCCCATCCGGTCGTGTCATGAGACTTACATACGCGCGGCTACTATCAGGGTGTCGACACGCCGGGAGGATTTGCTGGATTAGCCTTACCTTAGTTCGGTATATCTTGAGCACGGGATTCCGAGAATACTCGGGTCTTCCCACTTTGGAGTTGCGACTCCACGGATCGTGCGCTTGTAATGGGTCAAGTTGGAACACCCCTGCAGGGTTATGAACTTTCGAAAGCCGTGCCCGCGGTTATGTGGCAGATGGGAGCTTGTTAATATCCGGTTGTAGATAACTTGACACAATGTTTCTAATACACTACCAGCGTGCGTTCCGTGACTGTCAATTTCCGAATAGGGATTCGGGAGTTGAACACGGAGGGGTTATGCTTGTTGAGCTTGTAGCTAGGATCACTTCGTGATCACTTCTCGCCGAGGCTTTCTCTTCTCGCTCTCACTCACGTAAGCTAGTTGCTAGTTGCTGCTGCAGACACTTATTCTTTTCTTCAGCCTTTATCCTCACCCAAGGCTTGAATAGTCTTGTTACCCGGGAACGGGATTGCTGAGTCCTCTGTGGCTCACAGTTACTTCACCACACCAGATGCAGGTCCAGTTGTGAGCTATCCAGGTGATGGCACCAAGCTGGATTGGGAGTACGACGAGGAGCGTAGTCGGTACTATGTGCGATATCCGGATGATCAGTAGTGGAGACTCCTACTAGAATTCGATCCGCCTGTGGTTTATTTATTTCAGTTTGGTATCTTGACATTTGGATTTTGCCCTTAGAGGGTTGTGATATTCTTAATGTATGATGATTGAGACATGTTATGTAATTGTGTGACGTGGCGAGTGTAAGCCAACTATTTATGTTTACAATCCCCTCTTTTACATGAGATGTGCAAAGATTACCAAACTTGAGATCATTCTAGGATGGATTTATGCCTTTAAGTCGTGCCTCGACACGTAGGAGGTATAACTCCATCCTGGGCATTACACCAGAGCTGCTCACAACAAGCCTGATGGTTTTTTAATTCCAGTAAATCCAAAGCTCGTCTAAAATTCATGAAACTTGGCATGCTGTAATGGGGCGGCATCAACATGCCATGGTAAAATATTTGTCCCATTTGGGGCAGGTTTGGAGATATGCTTCTCACAAACTAGAGCTTCTCACAACAAACCTGATGGTTTAGGTAGGGAACATTTCACCTTTCCGGACGAAAACGATATCCGTTGCCTGTTCTCGATTTCAAATTTTTTCCTAGTGTCAGCATAGAACAATAGGAGCGTTGTGTCAATTTTGGGGATTTTTCGGGGTTCGCTTGGATATTTTTATACATTAACTGTGTTTTCTATGCATTTATGTGCATAATTGAAATTTGAACTACATGCACATGCTCTAATGCATATAAATTGGTTGAAAATTCAAATCCGTGTCCTTAGTTGCATGCTTAGGTCCCATGCAAGAAATGGGAATGAATGTCAAACACCCTGCCACGGTCACTCGGCCTCAAACATTGAGATACCTAGTTTTTAAATTCTAGTAAATCCAAAGCTCGTCTGAAATTCATGAAACTTGGCACGATGTCATGGAGCGGCATCAACATGCCGTGGTAAAACTTTTGTCCCATTTGGGGCAGGTTTGGGTATATGCTTCTCACAAACCAAAGCTTCTCACCACAAGCCTGATGGTTTCGGTAGGGAAAGTTTCATCTATCTAGACGAAACGATATCCGTTGCCTCTTCTCGGTTTCAATTTTTTTTCCTAGTGTCAACATAGAACAATAGGAGCGTTGTATCAATTTTTGGGGGTTTTGGGGGTTCGTTTGGACATTTTTAGGCATTAATTGAGTTTCCAATGCATTTATGTGCATAATTCACAGTTGAACTACATCACATGCTCTAATGCATATAAATGGTTGAAAAAACAAATTTGTGTCCTTGGGCGCATGCTTAGGTCCCATGCAAGAAATGGGAATGAACTTCAAATACCATCGCACCGTTGATTGCCGGCAAAATGTTGAGATACTTTGTTTTTTAAATTCTAGTAAATCCGGAACTCGTCTGAAATTCATGAAACTTGGCATGATATCATGGAATGGCACCCGACATGATGTGGTATTTTTCGTGTCCATTTTGAGAGAAGGCACACTCGAATAACAGCCAACAAAGGCATTTTGAAAAAATAGCTACCACTTTAATATCTCAAACGTTTGTATAATTCAAATCGTGTGCGTTCTGTTAACTATTCACGTGACGCCACATGTCTTCGTTTTAATGGCTATAGGAGGTGCCGTGCGGATAGCTACTGGACCTTGACTGAACGGGAAGCGTGCGAGCGGAGTCCGGTGCGCAGGCTGACCGAGAGGTGTGCAAGTTGTCCTCCAATGCGCAGGCTCGCCAAGAAGCATGCGAGTTGTATGCTGCATAGGCTCACTAGGAAGAGAGCCCTTTGACTTCCATGGCCGCCCGCCTTCCTCTCCATTAATGCCGCCTGAGCCGCTGTTTAATACGGGTGGCCTTACTGTTCGCCTCCCATTCCCCTCCCTCCCGCAGGCCTCCACCAACGCCATGGCGCAGAATGATCATCTGCCACTAGTCTTCAAGTTTGGTGAAGTCCACTCCGAGCCGGAGGAGATAGAAAATAAGGAGGAATGGGACCTCATGGACATGGCCCAGAACGAGTTGGACGTGGCGGTTGCTGCCCCCACTCCCGTCCCAGCTCCCATCCCCGCGCCCGCACCAGCGACAATCCCTGTAGCTTTGACGGGCTGGTCGCCGAGCACTATCACAGAGCTGGAACCCGCGGGCGTCAGCGAGGTCTCAATGGACCCGCGCGAGCTCGTGTACATGTCAGCGCCAGCGCCCGTGCCCGTGCCCGTACGCGCCCCTCCACCCACCGTGGCGCCGGCCCCCATGTGTTTGGCTGCACCCGCCGCGCCGCGCCCCTGCCCATGCGCGCCCCTCCACCCACCACGGCGCCGGTCCCCGTGCGTTTGGCTGCACCCGCCGTGCCTATGCCCGTGCGCGCGCCCCCTCAGCGGCATGGGACGCTGCCGTCGACCGCTACCTCTTAGCGACGCCAGTTGCCTTACTCCCGTGACCGCCCGTCGATCGCGCGACGACATGATGTTTGATTTGCAAGTGAAGAACATTTTGTGGTGCCTTGAAGACTTCAACAACGGCGTCCCGGAGGACGACAACGACAACGACAACGCGGCACGCCACCTCCGCCGCCGCCGGAAATAGTTTTTTTGGGGTTTAATACTGTATCTCAAATTCTCGATCATATGAATATAAATTTGTGGTGTGACTGAATGAAAGATATGGTTTGAACGAACTTGCATTTTTCTCTCTTAATGTACAGACTTATCAAATGATTTCCTTTTGAAAAAAACGTCAATGGTTTTTAAATATAAAACACCCGTATGCAAACTGACAGCTTCCCCAGGAAGCCAAGGGAAAATGTGTCGAGCAAGATTTCTGCAGCTCTTGATCGCAAACGTTTTAGATAGAACACCTGTATGCAAAGTGAGAGCTATGGAAAATTCGCAGTGGAGGATTTGTGCATCCCTTCAAAGCAAATGGTTGTTTTGGATGACCCGTGTGCAACCACGTAGAAACAATTGGGTAAGATTTTCATCTGTCATATTGGGTATGTTGTCATTTGTCAAACTAGAAATATTGACATTTGTTTATCTAGTAACATTTCCATTTGTCAACCTTGCAACACAGCGATTTGTCAAAATATGGAGCTAAAAATCACTAGCACTATCTAATTTTTGCAACTAAAATCACTAGCACTATTCATATGGACACCACTAGCAGGCATGAGTTGATGGACGCATATGCAAATGTGCCATTGATTACATACAACAAGTCATCAACCCACAACGACAACGAGGATACATGTTGGATTATAGATCATTTCCAACAAAACATTCTAGTAAAGTAAAGTCTTTCTCACACAACAAATAAGAAAGCGATGAAATGAACTTCATCTCAACCACTCGTCGGAGTTGGAAATGCTTGCTTTGAACCAGAAGTGATTCTCTGGGAAGGGCCAGCTACTGTCAATCTCGAGACCAATGCAGGACTGATCATCCAGGCGGAAGCGGCCTATTTCAATACCCATATTGTGATAGCCACAGTAGGGAAGCATAGCAATGTCCGAGGTATAGATACATTTTCTTCTCATAAAAGGTAGTAATGTTGTGTCAACAGCAGCTGGATCACCTTTCACCATCATTGGATAGTTTTGTCCAAGGAAGAGCAAGTTTTCTCGAAGACTATCAATACTGAACCAGGGAGAAGGTGTTGGCGCTAGCACACTAGTATCCATCCCGAATACCCTGCAACGGATGTTGGAATAGGTCCGATGAGTGCGACCATGCGAGACAATACCTACTTCCTTACTAACATCAGAATTGACCTGTATACAGACTAGAAGAGGTGATCCATCAGAATAAGTTGCTAGGTGCCACTGAGTATATGGGTCTTGATCGTCCTCATGCTCGTGATCATCACCATCGTCATCTCCCCCTTGGTTATAATTTTTTTCAAGTATAGGTGGTGGAATGTTCACGAGACCTTGGAAACACAAGAAGGTTCATTAGTAAAGGGAAACTAGCTAGCTAACCCGCATGCATGTGGATGAAACAATGATAATTACGCTGGAAGACAAACATACTGAAACCATAAGGATTCCATGCAAAAATAGTGTCCCGAGTGGTGGCAGCAAACACAAGATGCTTGTATTGAATTGCATCACAGTACTCATTTGTGTACAGAAATTGATTTTTGAGCAATATCCATCCATCCGTCGAAGCAGAGACGGCAACAAGCTTGTCAAAGATAGCAACAACATCATAGTTCTTGTAATCCCAAGAGCGGTTCGGAACTCGAAAAATTACTACCTTCCGTAGACGACAGTCATCATGATCGTATTTGAACATTCATAGACTATCTGTGTGCTGAACCTCATGTCAGTCTGATATTTTTGGAAGTGGAACTCGGTGACGAGTGTACACATTCAAAAGTTCCCACTCGCAGTTGTACCCAATATAAACAACCCAATCTCCATTTGCGCCTGCCCAAGCCTTACGCTCAAGCGATGGCATGTTAACATCACACGTATCATTATCAAGCGGCATCAACTTACACAAGGCGAGGCTCCCGTCGTCCCCGCGCCAGTGATCAGGGTCATGGCGAAGAAGATAGGGGAGATCAAACCGCTCCTGAACCCTTGGGTTCTTTGTAATGATCCTATTTGTTTAGTCGAGAATGGTCTTGTATGAACCTGCCATGCTAGCCATGGTGATGACGTCGCACTGATCAATGAATTCCTCCACCATGTCATCTTTCAGATCGGGGCAAGAATAACGGGGTCGTTTCCGGCCTGTTCCCTCCATGGAGAAGATGATCGAACAATGGCAGAAGGAAGGGTGAAGGCAAATGGAGGGAGGAAGAGCGTGTGACGGCGGTTCCAAATCGAGAGGGAAAGGCAAAGAGGCGGTGGAGTGTTGCCATGGTACAAGAAGAGGCTAGTGGGGAGCGAACAGTTGCCATAGAGGGCACACACTGACGATAAGGCCGAGTGAACTGCATGCCGTATATCGCACACACCTTGATCTGGCTGACCGTTTCTTTTGTGTTGCCTAATCACAAACGGTTCATCCGAGTGAACCGTATGCTGTATATCGCACACGCCTTCTTCTAGTTGCCTGTTTCTTTTGTTCCTCCTCATCACAGACAGTTAATTGAACTGAACCGTATGCCCTGCGTCGCACACACAACTAAAATCTAAACCATGTTTGATGCATCACTACTAGAAAAATGGCTATAGCTAATATGGACATTAATGGCGCACCATGTATGTGGTGCGCCAAGCAGTGGCGCACCAGATATAGGTGCTCCATTAATGGCCATATTACTAATGGCGCACCTGACGTGTGGTGCGCCATTACTAGTTTTGTCCTGGCCCCACACCCCTTCCCAGACTTAGCAGTGGTGCACCATGGTATAGTGCGCCATTACTAGTTTAACTAGTAATGGCGCACCGCACCCACGGTGCGCCACTACTAACACTTCTTTTTTCAATTTTTTTTCAAAACTAGTAATGGCGCACCGCACACCAGGTGCGTCATGACTATGTCAAACTTAGTAATGGCGCACCTATACAAAGTGCGCCATTACTAACTTTGACCAAGGTTTGACCAAGTCATACACATAGTAATGGCGCACTTTGTAAAGGTGCGCCATTACTATGTCCAAATTTCACCAAATGCACCCCCCTGGTGGACCGCCTTTTCAGTTTTTAAAAAATAAAAGAAAATGATGCAAATGTCAAAAAAATAAAAGAAAATAAGTTTCCCATGTGATGTGTGGTCTAGTTGTTGGGAAAATTTACAAATATGAATTTTGACTTTATTTGCAAAATCTCTCTGGAAGTTAGTAAAATGGGCATAACTTTTGCATACGAACTCGGATTAAAATGTTTTTATATGAAATATCATCTACTCGAAAAGTTACATCTGAATTCATCTAGGGGAACCCTGTTGAAGATTTTTAGAATCCCCAAAAACCTAACGGAATAAAAGATACGGGGCTTTTAAAATTTAGAGGGGGGAATGGAAAAAAATTCAAACTTAGTAATGGCGCACCTAGCGCACCATTTGCTAGGTGCGCCATTAGTAAAAAAAATGGTTTCGATTTTTTTATTGGAAAAAATGTTCAAACTATGATACGTAATATGACCGGGAAGTTTGAAATATTTTTTCAAAATTTCATCACACTCATGAACATGAACAAAGTCCTAGACATCAACAAGGTTTAATAGGATTGATATGATAGATATATCGACAAGTGCGTGTTAAGTGAACTGGTGCTGGGGTTGGATAGAACTCAGAAATTAAGCTTGCTCGGGCTGGAGTAGTGTGAGGATGGATGACCTTCCGGGAAGTTTGACCACGGAGTGCAATTTGACTTGAGATTAAGCATATTGACCTGAGATTAAGCCATAGTGACCCGAGATTAAGAAAAAAACGAAAAAAAATCTGAAAATAAATTTGAAAAAAAAATCTGAATATTTTTGAAAAAAAATTGTTAGTAATGGCGCACTTCTATGTGGTGCGCCATTACTAAGTCAGATAGTAATGGCGTACTTCTAGGCATAGTAATGGTGCACTATAGGTGGGCCATTACTATCTGTGACAGTAATGGCGCACCAAATGTGCGTCATTACTAACAATTACTAGTGGCGTGGTAATAGTGGCGCACCTATAGTGCGCCATTAATGGCAAAAATAGGTGCGCCACTAATAGCCTTTTTTCTAGTGGTGCATCCTCCATCTCAAACGTTTTGCACCTTTTTGACGGGTTTTTTACACCCCGTTTGCGATTATGGAATAGCACACAGTTTCGTCGAAAGGTCTCTGACCGTAGTGTCGCACTAGCAGCATCCTGCAGTAGTGTAAAGGTCGTGGAAGACTTGCAAGTCAGGGTAGGCTAGAATCGAAACCCGTAAGATCTCATAGCCTAGTCAGCACATCTTTGTCCATGACTAGTTATTTGGTGATATGCCATGTAAAGTTTGGTCTACCCTAGCCAGTCTTGGTATTATGAACCAACATTTTGCGGCATACAACATCACTAGATGAATCCCTGTCCTATAGAACTTGCCTTAGTTCATCCATCTATCTTTGATTCGATGGAACACATCTTCATCGTTATCACCATCCTTTTGCAGCATCTAACCCAAATATCAAAGGTGTACTTCTAAAGTACCACTTGCCCATTAAGGCTAAACACGTCGTCCTCGTGCCTAGTGGCATTGAAACCGCACCTCATGTACTCGGTTTCAGTTCTACTAAGACTGAAACCTTTTGGTTCCAAATTCTACCTCCACAAACTTCTGTTAACCCCCGTTCGACTATCGTCAACTAGCATTACATCATCCAAGAAAATGCATACATCATGGGATATCTTCCCCTATAATCTCATCCATCACCAAAGCTAAAAGAGATGGGCTCAAAGCTTACTCTTGGTGCATTCCTATTTTAATTGCAATGCAATCTTGACATCGCTTGTTCGAACATTTGTCACAACATTATCATACATGTCCTCGATGACGGTAATGTACTTTGTTAGGATTTTTTGTTTCTCCAAGGCCACCACATGACATTCCGCGGTACCTTATCATAGGCCTTCTCCAAGTCAATGAACACCATATGTAGATTCTTTTTATGCTCTCTATATCTCTCCATAAGTTGTCGTACCAAGAAATAGCTTATGTGGTTGACCTCCCAGGAATGAAATCAAACTGATTTTTTGTCACATGTGTGATTTTTCTTAGCGGTGCCCTCAATGACTCTCTCCAATAGCTTCCTTGGCTAATCAGCCTAATTCCCTAGTAATATGTATAACTTTGAATATCCCCCTTTTCTTGAAAATTTGTAGTAATATATTCTGCCTCCATTCTTTGAGCATCCTATCTGACCAAAAATGAGACAAAAAAGTTTAGTTGGCTATATTATTGCTATGTCTCCAAGGCATCAACACCTCAATTGGGATACAATCAGGGCCCATCCACCTTTCATCCATTTAGGCTCCCCTTGATCTCAAAGTCCTAGACTTGTCGCACAAAACGTCCAACAAAGGAGTCTTCCAGCTCAATGACAAAGCTCTCATTCTCCCCATTGAACAGTTTGTCGAAGTACTCTTGCCATCTTAATCTCCTCGTCCCCTTCACCAGAAATCGATCTGCTCCATCATTGACGCATTTGACTTGGTTGACATCCCTCATTTTCCTTGTCGATTTTCTCTTGAAGGATTTTTTTGTCACTCAAAAAAACATGTGTGTGGAAAAGCGCATGGAGTTCATCAGACTGCACTATTTGTTGCATGCAAACACCTTAAAATATAGAATACAATCTATTTAGCACTATGAGAGAACTCCAGTTTTATTCTACATTCCACTTTTGAATGATTGTGCTAAATTTGTAGTGTTGTTGCTGCTGAAATCCATGTTTTCAATTTTGAATTTTGTTAATGGTTTTCATGATATTACAGATTGTTTTCCACTCAGAATAGAGACAAAATACTCCGAGAATAGCCCCAATAATGCAACTGTAACTAACCTGCTTCCTTCCTCGTTTGGAAAAAGTTGCACCAGCTGACTCTTTATTTATTTTCCGTAACATAGATCCATGGTGATTCCTCTGAACCTGATATGGGTTACGATCCATTATAAGTTCCCTGTTTGGACAACTTCTTAACAATGATACGACAAAATTGTTGATTTAATCACATATTTTGCTAGTTCACCGGTACTTTTTGTTCCTGGTTACATTTGACTTATGTTCTTCTCGTCTGGTTAAGGTCATGTGTTGGGAAAGCTACATCTTCGCCAAATAGAACATGCGATTTGGGGGAAAATAATCAGGTAAACTTGTATTGATCTTTCTATCGTAGGTGTGTCCATCTTTCCATATCAATTCACCTATATGAAATTGTTCTTGTACGGCCATTGGGCTTGGATGAATACGCTAATATAGTGCCCATTATACTATAGCCCGGGCATCCCATTTTGACCTCATCAGGATCCGGATCAGGTAAAAGTAAAACATTGACAATGCTTGTTCTATAGTGCTATTAATTTTTGTGACATCCCAGTATTAAGCTACGGTAATCCTCTGACTGATAATGCCAAGTCATCATAATGAATTCGACTAAACCTCACTCATTTCGAACCGAGTTCAATTTCAAATTTAAATAACAAGTCAAATTATAAATTCATCAAACTGAGATTTAAAAATGTTCAAAAGGTAGTAGATATTCACTAATTAATTATAGAGCATCAATCATCATATTGTAAATAACTATGTGCCTCTAATTTAATTAAAACAGGAACCAACTACAATTAAATTAACCATTTTCTGTTGAACAAATATTTATACTATTCAAAAGTATTTGAAACTTTTTGTACAACCTAATAATATTGCTTAGCATTTTATGTATGAAGTTTCATAATAAACAAAACTCATTTGGTAATAAAATAGTATAAACAGTAGCTAAGTGTATAACAACAAAAAAGATTAAAACTAAAATTGCCCTGTGCACTTTTGGCCCACTATGAACAAGAGATAGCCAGCCAACTATGCCTTATGGGCACTACACGCACACGACCTGGCCCAGCCCAAGTTTTTGGTCGTCCCCAACCTCTCGCGCCGTGGACGCTGCTCGTCCGTCCAGCGCGCAGATGCCGCGCTGTCCGCCATCCCGCGGTCGCAGAGATGGATATAAGGACTCCCTTGACGCCTCTCTCTCAGCCAGGAACCCTAGCCATCCCCAGATCCCCTCACTCCTGTTTTCCTCCTCGTTTTCTTCTTCATCGAGCAGAGTCGTCGCCTCACCTTCGTCGATCCTGCGACCACCTGCCTCCCCTCACTGCGCCAAGATGTCCAGGAGCTACGTCATCCTCAACTACGTCGCATCCATACCAGGGAACCACGAGGACCACGCTACACCGACGGGGTCGAGCATCTTCCTCATCTACGGCTGTCACTGCCGCGCGCACGATCTGCCTCACCGGAGCTTCTCCGACTCGCCGGACATGTCCTCTGCTTCCCCCTGTGAGAGGCACCCCCATTCCCCTCGTCCCCCTCCGTTCGTCGCTCAGTTGCACCGTCTCGGGCCATCCATGTTCCTTCCAGTGGCCACGGTCATCGCGACCGCGCCCACCACCCAGCCCGCGTCCAGTCTGCGCCCCTGGTGTGCCCTGCAACCGCCCGCGCATGCGGCTTCTGCGCCCACGCCACGCCCCTCCTATCCTCACCATGCCGCCCATGCCCGCATGCTGCTACCGTGCTGCCGCAGCTGGCGTAGCTGCCGCCGCTCCCTCCCCGTCCGCCACGACCTCGCCCGCCCCCCCTCTCGCGCCCGCGTGCTGACTCACGTCCTTGGCGCCCGTAGCCCCGCCACATCCATGCACCGGCGTCGCCCCGCTGTGGCCTCGCCACCACCGCCTGGGGCGGCCGACCTCGCCGTCCAGCGCTCGCTCGGCCCCCTTCGCTCACAGGCCGCAGCGCCGCTCGGGCGCCCTGTCACCCGTTAGCCAGCGCCCGCAACCGGTAGCCCGACCCACTAAGGGCCCCTATGGCCCTATGACAAGGGGGCCCTAGGCCCCAGAACAAAAAAAAGAAAAATAATAAAATAATTAATAAATTATTAAAATATTGATTAATTAATTAATTAAAGAATTAATTAATTTAATTAAACTTAATTAGATTAACCTAACTATTGTTAGACTAATTAACCTGTTTAACTAGTCTTAGTGTATGACAGTAGGCCTCACGTGTCAGTTTGACTTAGTCAACTGACTGGTTGACTCCTGACGTCGTGCTGACGTCATGCTGACGTCATAATTGTATTTTAAATTAAATTAAATATGTAATTCTAGAAAATGTTTAAAAACTTTGAAAATTAATATAAAATAAACCATAACTCGGATGAAAATACTTTTTATATGAAAGTTGCTCAGAATTTCGAGACGCATCAGAATACGCAGACCGTTCGTCAACCACACGT
The DNA here is from genome assembly GCA_902687465.1 of Secale cereale. Lineage (NCBI taxonomy): Eukaryota > Viridiplantae > Streptophyta > Magnoliopsida > Poales > Poaceae > Secale > Secale cereale. The sequence goes on along the minus strand of LR738711.1, from coordinate 637,202,541 downwards.
CCCTAGCATACCGAACATGCAACATTCCCCCTCCGTTTCATCCGCCCAAAAATGCAAAACATCATGAATGTTTTCCCGGATGTTTTCCCCCTTCGTCGGTATCACCTCCTACCGCGTTAGGTCACACGTAGCACCGTGTTTTGCCATTTATGCTTTGTGGTGCGATGTTTGCTCTATATTTATAGTTTATCCCCCCTCTTCTCTCCGATAGACACCGGGACTCAGACTGCTGACGGTGCCACTGTGATCGACTGCGTCGACGACGACCCCTCCTTCTTGCTAGAGCAACCAGGCAAGCCAACCCCCCCTTGATCACCAGATATCGCCCATTCTCTTCTCTCTTATTCTTGCATTAGAATTGCTACTGTTGATGATTCGATAACTCCTATTCTGCTGCATAGCCTGTCATTGTTGCTACCACTGTTGATACATTTACCTGTTATCCTAATGCTTAGTATAGGATGCTAGTATTCCATCAGTGGCCCCACATCCTTGTCCGTCTGCCATGCTATACTATCGGGCCGTGATCACCTCGGGTGGTGATCGCTGGTATATACTATACTCATACTTTACATGACACATGATGTGACTAAAGTCGGGTCGGCTCTTTGAGTACCCGCAAGTGATTCGATGTGGGGGCTGAAAGGACAGGTGGCTCCATCCAGGTAGTGATGGGCCTGGGTTCCCGACGGTCCCCCGAGTGGATCGTTGTGGCGGAGCGATAAGGCGGGTTGAGACACCCAGTGCAGAGGTGTCCTGGCCCTGGTCGTTGTCCGTGGTTATTTCATAATAACACGTTTAACGGGATCTTGGTATTTGATCTGAGTCTGGCCATTGGCCTATACGCACTAACCAGCTACGTGGGAATAGTTATGGGCACTCGACGTCGTGGTATCAGCCGAAGCCTTCTTGACGTCAGCGACTGAGCGGCGCGCGCCGGGTTGGACCGCGTAACGCAACTTCCTTAGTAATGGAGGTTGCTAGGTCTACTCACCGGCCGCGTACGCAACGTGCAGGTGTGTGTTGGGCGATGGGCCCGGACCCCTGCACGCCTAGGACTTAGACCGGCGTGCTGACCTCTCTGTTGTGCTTAGGTAGGGCTGCGACGTGTTGATCTTTCGAGGCCGGGCATGACCCTGGAAAGTGTGTCCGGCCAAATAGGATCAAGTGTGCTGGGTTATGTGGTGCACTGTGACGCCCGAGACCGACGTCCCAGAAGATTCCAGAAGATTCCTGAAGATTCCAGACGTTCCGGGTTCTTCGTGTGTTGCATTTGTGCTTGTGTTATTTATTTATTTTTGCATTGCATCATGTCATCATGCCATCATGTCATTTTTATTTTTGCATCTCAACCTAATAAATCGTGTGGACCTTCGGTCCATTTAAATCGAGGGAAGAAGGTCTTCTCTTTAAAACATATAAAAGCCTCCTAATAATTATGGAGCTATATTAATAAATATTCCATTCTTGGAATTACCCGCAACACACGTGCATAATTTCCCCATGCTTTCCTACTTCGAGTTTCTCCTTCAAAATCCTTGCCAATAATTCTTTCCCGTGTTTCGAGGTTCTTCCAAAAACCCCTCCAACAATTTTATTAAATTCCTGACATTTTTGTGAGCCCGGGGATTTTGACCTCGTGTGTTAATTCTTGCCCTAACTCCTCCTCTTTTTCTTTCTTCTCTTTTATCCTCTGCTAAAAGGGAAATAAAAAGAAGAGGCCTCATCTCAGCCTCTAGGCCCATTTTTCCCCACAGCCTCCTTCTCCTCTCCCTAAGATCCCAGGCCGCCGGCCCATCAAACCTCACTCCGGCCCAGGCCTCTCCAGCCACCGAAACCCTAGCGCACTCTCGTTCGACCGCATCTCTCCTCGCTCTCCTTTCCCCCGCCGCCACCCTCTCGTTCGCTCGAACCCCTCGTGCCCCGTTTCCCTCTTCCTTCGTCCCGATCCATCGCCCGCTTCCTTCGCTCTGCCTCTGCCCGAAAGACTCCATCACGCGAGTCCCGCATCCCCTCGCTCGAGCGACCCCCCATCCTCTCGCTCTCTGGCCCTCTTCCCCGCACCGAGCCGCGCCCCCTGCCTCGACCCTCCAACGCCAGGGCCTCGCCCGCGCACGCCCCGTCGACCTCCCTCCGGTCTCCAGCGACCCGGCGCGCTCTCCTCCAAGTCGCCCGCAGGCCCGAGCGGTCGGCCTCCCTCCGTTCCCGCGGCCAGGGGCCCTCCTCTCGCGCGCGCCCGCCAGGAAGCCGCCTCCCTGGCCTCCTTCTTCACCAGGC
>LR738711.1:637083604-637190797 GCA_902687465.1 Secale cereale | reverse complement strand
GGCGCCAGGTCGCCCGCGAGGCCGAGCGCCCTCGAGCCGCCCTCCCGCCGCGAGCCGGCGAGCCCCGCCGCGCCCGGCTCGCCTCCTTCCTCCTGCGCCTCGTCTCCAGCCAGGGCCTCGGCCCTCGTTCTCCGTCGCCAGGGCCGCCGGTCAGAGGCAGCAGCAGCACCAGTTCGCCGCCCTGCTTCTTCTCCAGCAGCGCCAAGGCTGCAAAAGCCGTGGCCTCCTCCCTCCGTCCTCCCCGTCAAGACCAGCAGCACCGCGCCCCTCTTGGTCGCCCTCGTCGGCCACTTTGTCCTCTTCGTGTTTTGCCGTGCCTGTGTTTTGTTGTTGTGGGTTGCTGTAGTTTTTTTTGTCAAGTGCACCGCAGGCAAGACCCGATCTCCGAATGCGCCAAGTACCTCTCCTCGCGACACGAACATCTACGGTTATGTGTACATCTACGGAAATGAGTACCCCTACGCTCGACGACCCCCGTGTACGACTACCGACGCCCGGAAACACCAAGTACCTCTACATGACCGACAAGTACCACGGCGACCCGACAAGTACCCCTCCGATGCAAGTACCACTACGAACGGGAACAACTACATGATGAATCGCCAAGTACCACTACTTCCACTACCGTCGGCAAGTTCGGAGACCACAAGTACCACTACGAACGCCGATGCGACAAGTACCTCTTCGGAAACGGAAACGCCTACGTGAACGACTACCGTCGCCCCGTGTACGACTACGAACGTGTTCCTCGACTCACGAGAACGTCTACTTCCACTACTTCCTCTACGTTCCTCTACGATCTCGAACCGCCCCGAAACGCACGCTTCAAAGGTATAACGAGACGACCCCGTGGATGACCCGTGTGATGCTTGCTTGTGTTGTATGAAATGTCTCCCGTGTGTGCTCCGTGTCCGTTTCGTCCCTTTTGTTGATCCTCGGTTGCCTCGTCACCGACTCGTGGGAACCCGGAGACGGGATCAACCCACTTTCATCTTGTTCGACTTGCTCACGTCGATTCTTCTTTTGCTCCGGACTCTCAACGAGTTACCGGAACCGATATGTTGCGTTGCATCATTTTCGGATCGTTGTCGTGGCACCCTTCTTCCACCACGTTGACAATACTTCATATCCTCTTAAGTCAACCTTTTAATAAAATTGCATAAACTTGATCATGTCATCCGCATCATGTTAACAACCCTAAAATGTTTAATGTTGTTTGCTTATAATTATTAAACATGCTCATGGGGATTTTCCGGATATGTTGTTGTTAATTCCGGCCTCATTTAAATGTCTTAATAGTGTAGTTTTATTATGTTTCTCCTCTTGCCATGCTAAAAATAATTAATCTTGTCTTGTTAATAATCGAGAGTCAACTAAATAATTAATATGTGGTGTTTCGTCAATATGCAACTCGTTGCATATTGAGCTCCACTTAACTTGTAGTTTTGTTTGTGCACTTTGCCATGCCATGCATTTTAAACCGGACATGCATCATACTTGGATGTGCATCGTATGCCATGTTTATGCTTGTGAGTTTACCGTGTTGTTTGTTTTCTTTCCGGTTGCTTCTCTTGTTAGCTTCGGTTTCGTTCCGGAGTTGTGAGGATTCGCTCGTCTTTGTTGCTCCGTCTACTTCGTCGATCAGTTCTTCTCCCTTGTGGAATCCCAGGCAAGATGACCGAACCCGGATACCATTACTATTTTGCCTCTTGCTAGAAGTCTCGATCTATAGTTTTGCCTCGATGCCCATGTCTTCTTGTCAGCCTCCTACTTGTAACCAATTGCCATGTTTAACCAACCCACCTATGCAAACCGTTGCTTGGCTAAGTACGCTTCGCTCAGCCCTTCTTATAGCATTGTTAGTTGCAGGTGAAGATCGAAGATGTTTGCTTCATGTTGAAGTTTGGTTGGGTTATATCACACTATATAAATGCTTAAAAATGAAATCATCTATATACTGGCAGGGTGGAAGGCTAAGCCTTTTGCTTGGTGTTTTGTTCCACTCATGCCGTTAGGAACCGTATAAACCGGTGTTATGTTCCTTGATTATGCGTTCCTAACACGGTTGAGGTGTATGGGACCCCCTTGATAAACCGCTAAGTGCTAAGTCTTTTCCAGCAAGTCCCAACATTGGTACTATTTGCCTAATAACAAACTAATAAAACTTGCATAAGGGCCTTGCAAACCCTCTTTTATGTTAATTCCACAACCCCGGGCCAGTGCTCCACATGAGTGTTGGTCCGAAACGGGGGTTACGCGGGGCCACCTCGAGGAAACTCAAGGTCTGGTAAAAACCCGTGGGATCGCCCATCCGGTCGTGTCCTGAGACTAGATACGCGCGGCTACCTATCAGGGTGTCGACACGCCAGGAGGATTTGCTGGATTAGCCTTACCTTAGTTCGGTTTAACTTGAGCACGGGATTCCGAGAATACTCGGGTCTTCCCACCTATGGAGTTGCGACTCCGCGGATCGTGGGCTTGTGATGGGCCAAGTTGGAACACCCCTGCAGGGTTTGAACTTTCGAAAGCCGTGCCCGCGGTTATGTGGCAGATGGGAGCTTGTTAATTCCGGTTGTAGATAACTTGACACAATGTTTCAATACACTACCAGTGTGTGTTCCGTGACTGTCAATTTCCGAATCGGGATTCGGGAGTTGAACACGGTGGGGTTATGTTTGACCGGCTTTAGCTAGGATCACTTCGTGATCATCTTTCGACCGAGGCTCTTCTCTTCTCGCTCTCTATTACGTAAGTTAGTGCTAGTTGCTGCTGCAGACTCTTGTTGTTCCTTCACCTCTCGTTCTTTCTTCAGCCTTGTCCTCACCCAAGGCTTAAATAGTCTTGTTACCCGGGAACGGGATTGCTGAGTCCTCTGTGGCTCACAGTTACTTCACCACACCAGATGCAGGTTCAACCGAGTTAGATGCAGGAGCTGGTTCAAGTACTTCACCAGGAGTTCGATGAAGAGTTTGGCTGTGTGCTTGTGACGTTTCGATGTTCAGTAGTGGTTTCTACTAGGATTCGATCCTGACCTGTGGCTTTATGTTGTTTTGGTATCTTTCTCTTGGTTCTTCACCCGTAGTCGGGTTGTGATGTTTTGAATGATGTATTGCTTATGTATTGTATTGTGTGAAGTGGCGAGTGTAAGCCAACTATCTCCTTTTGCAATTTAATCCCTCTTTTACATGAGTCGTGCAAAGATACCAAACTTGAGATCATTCTAGGATGGGCTTATACCTTTAAGTCGTGCCTTGACACGTAGGAGGTATAGTCCCATCCTGGGCATTACATGCACCCCTGCAGGGAAGTTAATATATTCGAATAACCGTGTCCCTCGGTAAAAGGACGACCCGGAGTTGTACTCTGACCTCATGACAACTAGAACTGGATACTTAATAAAACACACCCAGACAAGTTCCAGATATAACTCGGTGGTTGCTCTCTCACAGGGTGATGTGCGGGAGGATCTCCGGGTAGGTTTATGCTATACGATGTTACTTGGTGAACTCTTCAGCTACTCAAGACGGAGGCTGCCAGAACTTTGATACTTGTTACTTTTCCATCTTCCCTCTTCTTCTGCTGCAAGATGGAGGTTAGAGAAGCGTAGTCTTCGATTGGATTAGCTATCCCCCTCTTATTCTGGCATTCTGCAGTTTAACCCACATATATTACCCCATTACACATATATCATTGCATATGTAGTGTAGATCCTTGCTTGCGAGTACTCTGGATGAGTACTCACGGTTGCTTTTCTCCCCCTTTTTCCCCTTTTGTCCCTTCTTCTCGGATGACGCAACCAGATGGTGGAGCCCTGGACCCATAAGATCCTGAGGATGTTGCTACGTGGAGTTCGACTTCGAGGAGTAGTTAGGAGGTCCCAGGCAGGAGGCCTTGCCTTTTCGATCGTTGCTATATTTGAGCTAGCCTTCTTAGGCAAACTTGTTTAACTTATGTTTGTACTCAGTTATTGTTGCTTCCACTGACTCTTGTGTTTTCAAGCTTATGTATTCGAGCCCTCGAGGCCCCTGGCTTGTAATATAAAGCTTGTATTATTTTAATTTGTTGCTAGAGTTGTGTTGTGATATCTTCCAGTGAGTCCCTGATCTTAGTCGTACACATTTACGTGCATGATTAGTGTACGGACAAATCGGGGGTGTCACAATTTCATAAATTTAGGATATTTTTTACTGGTTGGTTGAACTTCCATATATTGTAAAAGCTTTGCTCCTAGTTGTGAGACCTAAAATTTGGTAGAACTGTATGTACGAATGTTATGCAAAATGCGGTAACTCGGGATTACTTTAATTTGCTTCTCTGGAATGGTGGCTTTCATTACAAGTCATGTTTGGAAAATACTGAATTTTATCTTTAGCATCATTATCCAGAGGGATATATGATGACCCATAAGTATAGGGTATCAAATGTAGTCATTTCGATAAGTAAGAGTGTCGAACCCAACAAGGAGCAGAAGGAAATGACAAGTGGTTTTCAGCAAGGTAATGTCTGCAAGCACTGAAATTGTCGGTAACAAATAGTTTGATAGCAAGATAATTTGTAACGAGCAAGTAATGGTAACGGTAAATAGTATGTAGCAAGGTAGCCCAATCCTTTTGTGGCAAAGGACAAGCCAAAGCAGTTTCTTATAATAAGCAAAGTGTTCTTGAGGGAACACGGGAATTTCATCTAGTCACTTTCATCATATTGTCTTGATTTGTGTTCGTTACTTCGATAATTTGATAAGTCGGCGGACCGGTGCTTAATTAGGTTCTATTATTACTTGAACAAACCTCCTACTTATGATTAACCCCCTCACAAGCAAGCGCAACTACGAGAAAAGTATTAAGATAAAATCTAACCATAGCATTAAACATTTGGGTCCAAATCGGTCCCTTACGAAGTAGAGCATAAACTAGGGTTTAAGCTTTTGTCACTCTAGCAACCCATCATCTAATAACTACTCCAAAATGCATTCCCTTAGGCCCAAATATGGTGAAGTTTCATGTAGTCGACGTTCACATGACACCACTAAGGGAATCACAACATACATATCATCGAAATATCGAACACATATAAACTTCATATGATTACTTGCAACATGATTTCTCCCGTGACCTCAAGAACTAAAGTAACTACTCACAAGTGATAAACATGCTCAAGATAAGAGGGGTATTAAATAGCATAATGGATCTGAACATATAACCTTCGACCAAATAAACCATATAGTAATCAACTACAAGATGTAATCAACACTACTAGTCACCCACAGGTGCCAATCTGAGGTTCCGGTACAAAGATTGAACACGAGAGATGAACTAGGGTTTGAGAGGAGTTGGTGCTGCTCAAGATGTTGATGAATATTGGCCTCCCAAAGATGATAGGGTTGTTGGTCACGATGATGACGATGATTTCCCCCTCCGGGAGGGAAGTTCCCCCGGCGGAATCGCTCCGCCGGAGGGCAAAAGTGCTCCTGCCCAAGTTCCGCCTCGAGACGATGGCGCACCGTCTCGAAAGTCCTCCCCTTAATTATTCTAGGTCAAAATGACTTATATACCAGAAGATGGGCACCGGAGGTGGGCCGAGGAGGGCACAACCCATCAGGGCATGCCTGGGGGCCCTGGGGCGCCCAGGTGGGTTGTGCCTACCTGGTGGGCCCCCTCTGGTACTTATTTGCTCCAATAATTCTTAAATATTCCATAAAAAATTCCCGTGAAGTTTTAGCTCATTTGGAGTTACGCAGATTAGGTAGCCTGACATTGCTTTTTCAGGTCTAGAATTCCAGCTGCCGGTATTCTCCCTCTTGATGTAAACTTTGCATATTATGAGAGAAAAGGCATTAGAATTACTCCAATAGGCATTATTATGCATAAAAACTTTATGAATAACAGTAGGAAAACATGATGCAAAATGTACGTATCAATATATAACTGAAGTCGCAAAAATCTTTGCAACAACGATATCCTACAATTAAAGGGGAACCATTAAATGAACAAAGAATTGCGTAGGAATGTAAAAGGTATTCAACTTAGACACAACACCGAGCTAAGGTTCATTCCAGGGTCTCTCAAAAGTGAAAAATATAAATTTGAGAGGATGAAAACTTGCAAGGTCACTAAAATCATTTGTAGTAGTAGTAAACTTGTGCAGGTCCTCATCATAAGGTGTGTTCACTGATGTCGCTTAAAGCTAGGTCAGTATTTCCCCAAAGAGGAAGGTGTCGGATCTTGGGTTCCGGCAAAACCCTTGTGGTTCGAACTCTGGGGTGTGCACGAATATCTCTCCTTCCACCCTAGCTCATCTACTCGTTGATTCCTAGGCCTAGCTCGTCAGACCCAAAGAACAAGGGACACAAGGTTTATACTGGTTTGGGCCACCGTTGTGGTGTAATACCCTGATCTAGTGTGGTGTGGTGGATTGCCTTGTAGGCTGAGGAAGAGCTAGTACACGGGGAGAACAGCCTCCTGAGGAGAGGTGTTCTTGTGCTCGAGTGAGCTTGTGGGTGTCTGGGCGGTCTCATTGATCCGATCCCTTTCTATGGTGGTGGCTAGTCCTATTTATAGAGGCCCGTGTCCTCTCCCAAATATTGAGAGGGAAGGGATCCCACAATGGCCAAATTTGAAGGGGGACAACTATTACAAGCTATCCTGACAAAAGGTGGTCTTCGCCTGCCAAAGGCTCTGGTGGTGACGCCGCCGTGGGCTTCGAGGTGACCTCCGCTCTGTCATCCTGCTGGTCTTGATCTTATTGCACCGATATCGAAACCTTTGCCTGACGCCTCGGGACTCCTCACCTGTGCCTGCTCCTTTAGCACCAAAGAGGAAACTAGCACCCTGCGGCCGTTGGCGCCCGCCTGGCCTTGGTCGTCACTGCTCACATCACGAGGGCCTCGCGAGGTGCCCCTTGCCTTGATATCTCCGCTCCTCATGGGGCAGCCTAGTGAGGATGCCCCAGGGGAGGTCTTGCGTCATCCGCCACGCGAGGGTCTTGAGTGCTTGCTGACGAGGTTGGGCCTTACCAGGCAGCCTGATGAGCCACGCCCTGGGCCGCAGGCAGGCAAGCCTAGGTACCCCCATTCCCAGAACACCGACAGTAGCCCCCGGGCCCAAGGTGCACTCCGGCTTTGCTTTGCGGCGAAGCCAAGGGCCAAGTGCGGAGCGCCATGGGCCCCAAAAGCTTGTGGCCTTGATAGACACGTGGCGATTGACAGGACGTGGGCGTCTGCACTTCCCCACGCAGCCTCGACGACTGACAAAAAGGCAAGTATGTGTTGCTGCACCTTCATTGCTAGCCTTTGCCTTGCTCCAGATCCCCTTTCTTGCCTCTCTCCCCCAAAGACTCCAGATCCGTGCCGTCTCCCCTCCGAGTCCGCGACCGATGGCGTCCGATAAAGCGAAGGCCGCCGTGCACCTCGCTTGTTACGAGCCGGCCCTGAGTGCGCCCAGTGTCTCCGAGAAGAACCTTGCCACCGTGCTCTTGATGACGGCGGAGAGCTCGAACGAGAAGGGGAAGACCGCGCTCCGCGGAGCCTCCACTGAGAGGAGGATCCAAAGAGTACCTTCTACCCCTTCTTCATGAGTAGCATTGTCGCGGGGATGGTTCCCCCTTTCTCCGATTTCTTCTACGTCGTCCTTAGCCACTACAGGCTGCGTGCCCTTCATCTTCATCCACATTCCATCCTCCTCCTATCGATCTTCGCTTTCTATTGCGAGGAATTTCTAGGGGTGATGTCGTCTGTGGCGCTGCTTCGCCAGTTCTTCTACCTTCGGAACAAGGGCAACCTTTGCACGGGATCTGCCAACTTCGTCGCGGCCCACGGGACCAACGCAATATCGAAAGCCAGGAGGAAGGCCGAGAATTTCAGGCACAAATGGGTCATTATGGACGCCAAGTGCACTCACCCTCGGTTGGTGCTGCCGACGAAGATGCCCGAATCCAGCGACAGGTGGCTCAGCGCGAAGCTCACCGACCCTCAGGCAGAGCAGGTGCTGAAGAGGATGACCACCGACTTGAAGCCTGATGACACAAAGGCGGCGAAGCTGATGGGAGCCATGATCATCAAGGAATTCCTGGCATCTTCCCATGTATTGCTAGGCTAGCGCCGTTGGTGAAGAAGAAGAGGGAGGAGGCGGCCGCATCAGAGGCCCAGCGGCCTGGCTTGACTTTGCCCCCTCTGACGCAGACGGGTGGCGGAGGAGCTGTGGCACCCCGGCTCAGAGCAACCGGTTTACATTGTATTGTCAGCCCAGAGACCATGTCTTTTAGCAACACACAACATCTTGGTACAGAATACAACCGCCTTATTGATGCTAGCGAGACATGGTTCATATTACAATGAGTTGCGAGGCCAAGCGGCACACACGGTTCGGCCGAACAATATGTACATTATTTAGTGGACATAAAAATGGCCTCGATCTTGTCAACTACGCGGCAGCGGAACGACGACGAAGCGGGACTCCATAGCACAGGGACACCGATGTGGACGAAGCCTAAACTCGGACAACACTCCTTTTCCACGAGGCTTTCCTGAAAGCTGGCATAACACGCCAGGTCAGTACATTGAATGTACTTTCAAGCACACAACAAGCATAAACATAATGATCAACAATATCATGAGAATTAACCAATTGGATCATATATGCAAAATTATATTAGGGATGCAGTGATCATGATCACGTGAATTAACTCACTCAGACTTGCTTACCCAACGGTGACCTTTCTGGGATCACAAATGGACCGACAACTGGGTCTCCAGCATCAAGATGATTTCTCAACCATCCTTTCTCCAATAGTGCAAGGTTGTTATCCTTGTGTGCAAAATTATTTAAACGTTGACCCATGGTGTGACCTACTTTCGAGTGTGCCCGTAACCGTGGACTCGGCTATCGATAGATTTAATACACTCTGCAGAGGTAGCGCACTGTACCCACACCACGGAACCCATGGCCTTGTGCTCCCATTCGGGTGGACCAACGACATTTTGACGAAACCCCTCCATTGCCATGACACTCTCCCGGCCACACCGACTCACTCCCAACTGGGCTAAGTCATGGGTGGCCCCGAGTCTACCAAAGACACCAACAGCCACCGTTGTGGCAAAACATAAACGGTCCCAAACGGGGACAAGGTACCATAATAACAACGGTCACACAAGGTTATGTCTGCTTACCGGGCCAGGGTAACGCACATCCATAACCTTCCCTCGTTGGAGGCACCGTCCAGAGGCATGACAACGGACTGAGTAAAGGCCTTCCCATAAAGGCAAATGTGGTTGCAGTGGGAAAAACTCGATTCAATGGCACCATGACCCGATCAACGATATGTTCTAGCTGAGTTATTATCAGGTTCAACTTAATAATGGAAAGTTATCGGTGTCATGATATGCCATGCAAAATGTACTCATAAAACATGCATCACTTATCCCGGTTCAACTATATCGAGCAATAGCCACACATATCAGAAACTTATAACACTTCTCTGGTCATGTTATTTCAGTACAATAACCAAGCCAAATACCTTAGTATTATTATTACTATTATTATTTTTACTCAAGAAAATATTAATGCCAACTAAATCTTTTTCATAAATAATTTATTTCTCAAAGTCAAGTATTCTTGTAATAACTTAAACTAGCTTAGTTAGCTTTATCACTTATGGAAACTAAACATATCAGCTTAAACAAACATCCAACAGAATATATATACAATTATTTTGTGATTAACTATAAAGATTAAATCATTTGTTCCAGTAAAAATCACAGATATTGCAATGTCACCATGAAAATGTTGTTGTGGCTTGCCTTAGTGCAGATGAGGTTCACACTCCTCCTGTGATCCTCAAGGCAAGCTTCACCTTCTGTAAACAATTATAAACACAAAAAGAAAACATCAAGAAACCTTCTGAAATTCACCAGAAAATCTAGACAGCATGGAAAAATCTCATTTTTTGTGAGCTGCTAGATAATTTCATCCAGAACACAATGCAAAAAAGAATCAATTCATTTGGACTTATGGTTAAAAAGTTGTGGCTGTTAGAAGCTTTCTGAATAATTTGAATCTGATTTAAATATAAATATAACTGGGGGTGACGTCGAAGACGTAAACCCGCGGGGCGCTTCCGCTCGTACCGCTTCGGGCGCGGCAGGAGTGGCTGACAGCGGGCCCCGCTAGTCAGCTGAGAAAGAGAGGGAGAGAAAAACAGGGCACGGCGGGGCTCTGCCGGAGCGCACGCCGGCGATGAGGGTGTCTTGGCCCAAGCTAAAGGGATGGATAGAAGGAGAAGATTGAGGCGCACCTTCTCGTACCCGTAGTTTAACTAGGGGTGGTCGGACGGCGTCGGAACGGGCTTCTCCAGCGGCGACAGAGAGCGTAGGTCACTAGAGTTGGGGACGGTGGCGACGAGAGGCTGCACCAGTGGCTCCAACTGGGTCGGACAGCACCACAGAAGCACGGTGGAGGTCCTGGAAGGGTGGCCCGAGCCTGGGAGGGGCTGGAGCTGCGGACGCAACCCAAGGGGATCACCGGCAAGCTCGAGCTCAGGGACGACGGCCCGAGGCCTTCCCCCGGCCGGGCTACGGCTTCCTATTGGTTTGTGGAGTGTGTGAGTGGAGTTGGTGATGCTCGAGAGGAATGGGGAGGGCTGTATTTATAGCTGAGCGCGGTGAGGGGTTCGGGCTCCGCCAAAGGACACCTAGACACGGCGCCTGGCGACGAACGGCGTCAGCGAGAGAGGGAGAAAGCGACGCAGCTCACGCGGGCACTGTGGGCGGGTGGAGACGAGCATAGGATCAAGAGAAGTGGCGACGAACACAGTGCGCAGCGCATTGTTGGTTTGGTCGGACCGCGTCCGTGCTTGCTGCGGCCGGCTCCGACATTGGCGAGCACCAGGAGGGAGTTAAGGGAGTAGAGACGGGGATGGTGGCGAGGTGCGGCGAGGTGCGGCAGGCGGGGAAGCGAGCACGCACTGAACAGAGCGCTCGGCGACACTCAGAGCGCGGCGACAAAGAGGCTGGCACCGTGCACACGCGTGGTCACCGTGTGCACTTCGGCATAGAGCCATGGCTGGCCCCAAGTTCATGGTTGGCGTGTAGTCCTTAGTGTTTTGGATTGGGACAAAGCTTGGAGTTAAGCTCAGGTGCTGTAAGATTGAGTGTTATCTCCTGGTAAGTTTTGGAGGTTAGCAATCATCTAGGAAGGTAGTGATGCACAAAACAATTCAGCAACATTGGAGCAAGTAAAATGGTAGTTGTTGTAGAAACCACCATTTCTGTCCAGGATAGAAAATATTTTCTGTAGCAAAAATATTCCAAAAAGTGATGCAATATTTTTGCTCAGGAAGGTGCCCTAGGGTTCAAAGAATATTTGGGAATTTTCTCAGATTTTTGTGGTCAAGAAAAATTGGGGTTGTTTTGAAGGACAAGTGGCTAGTTAGGGTTTTAGAGGAGGAAATGAATATTTTTCATTTAAAAAAATACTCATAATATTATTTAGAGGTGGGTCAGAGGAGAAATGATGGGTAGAGAGGGAAAAAGAGTCACTTGGGTGAAAATCAACGTGGTGCCCAAGTGTTGAAGTCCATCTGAAGTGATTCAGAACTCAAAATTTTAAATTCCAAAACCCAAATAAAATCAAAAAGAATAGAGGGCAAAAACCAGGCTGTCACAAACCTCCCCCACTTAAGATGAATCTCGTCCTCGAGATTCGGTTGCTTGGGAAAACAATTCTGGATAATGTGCCTTTAGAAATTCTTCTCGTTCCCAAGTTGCTTCTGCCTCTGAGTGATGCTCCCACTGAACTTTTGAAAGCACATTTGCTCCCTGGGTGGTTTTGGTAATTAATGACAACATACTTTGTGGTTGGACTAATGCTTTTATCAAGTATGTTTCAGGAAATCCAATCACATTGGTATGGCAAGATGACTAAAGAAGTGGACCCCTCAAATGCTAAGGCAAGCATTGGCAAAAGCTCAAGACTCTATTTTTGGTTTAGTGATCAAAGATCACATTGAGTCCATAGGAAAAGCCAATACTATTAAAAGGGGATGAGGTTGTGTTGATGATCTGGTTGCTCAAGTGCTTAGTGATTTAGCTCCTTCAACTATCAGCACCTTTCACTTCTATACACACCCATAAGTAATCTCGGACAAACCGATTCTTCCAACTCAGTCCCACCGAGATGAACCACTTCTGCCATATTCCAAACCCTAGAAAAAACGGTCATACCGAGTTTGAGATCGGTCTCACCGAAACTGAACTGCCAACCTTCTGTAATCATTTCACATCATTTCGGAATAACCGAGTTTGTATTATCGGTCTCACCGAAACGGGCAAGCTTCTGTCTTGGCTCAAATCGGTCTCACCGATAATCCATTTTCGGTCTAACCGATTCTGGCATGTTCCTGCTCTTTCTCAAATCGGTCCAACCGAGTTTTCGTTCTCGGTCCCACCGAAATCTCCAACGTTCATATCTTTTGCTCTTTCGGTCCCACCGAGATGGTATTTTCGGTCCCACCGAAAATCCCAACGTTCACTATATTTGAAATTTCGGTCTGACCGAGTTTTAACTTCGGTCTCACCGAGATTGGTCAAATGTGTGTGTAACGGTTGGATTTTGTGTGGAGGCTATATATACCCCTCCACCCCCTCTTCATTCGTGGAGAGAGCCATCAGAAAGTCTACCACTCCTACCACACACTTTCTGAGAAGTGAACCACCTACCCTTGTGTTGAGATCAAGCCATTCCATTCCTACCATATGAAACTTGATTTCTAGCCTTCCCAAGTTGCTTTCCACTCAAACCTTTCTTCCACCACAGCCATATCAGTGAGGAGAGTTGAGTGTTGGCGAGATTATCATTTGAAGCACAAGAGCAAGGAGTTCATCACCATCAACACCGTCTATTACCTTTTGGAGGGTGGTGCCTCCTAGATTGGTTAGGTGTCGCTTGGGAGCCTCCGTCGTTGAGATGTGGAGTTGAACCAAGAAGTTTGTAAGGGCAAGGAGGTCGCCTACTTCGTGAAGATCTACCCCGAGTAAGGCTAGTCCTCCGTGGGCGTAGGCCATGATGGAATAGACAAGGTTGCTTCTCCGTGGACCCTTCGTGGGTGGAGCCCTCCGTGGACTCGCGCAGCCGTTACCCTCCGTGGGTTGAAGTCTCCATCAACGTGGATGTACGATAGCACCACCTATCGGAACCACGACAAAAATCTCCGTGTCACCAAACTGTGTTTGATCTTCTCCACCTCTCTTTACTATATATGCAATTTACTTTCCGCTGCCCATACTCTAGAATTGCATGTGTAGTGTGTTACTTGACTTGATCTTAATTGTGAAACTTCCTAAAACTTTGCATAATCAAAAGGCAGATTTTTTATCTTGTCAAGTAGTCTAATCACCCCCCCTCTAGACATACTTCTTCGATCCTACAATTGGTATCAGAGCTTTGGTCTCCATTGCTTTGGTTTACACACCATTGGAGGAAGATGGACGTGTCTACGGATGGGAGTGTTAGCCATAGAGTGCCTGTTCTTAATGGAAGGTTCTACAACTCTTGGAGGTCTGAAATGCTTAGTATCTTTAAAATGTACAATTTGTGCAAATATATTGAGACCCCATATGTGCCTCCATTTGATCCCTTGCACCCTACCATGGATGAAGAGCTTGATTTGCTTCGTAACCTTAGAACTGTAAATCTTATCATTAAAGGGTTACCTGATGACTTGCTTAATCTTGTTACAAACTTTGAGTGTGCCTATGCTATGTGGAAATTCTTGGAAGAACTTTATCCGGACTACTCGTTGAGAAGTCTTGATGAAATTCTACACAAGACTATTGAATTTGATAAGTTGCACCCCAATGATCCCAACTTTGATAAATGCTTCTTTGAGCTTCGTGATCTTATGAAAAAGAAGGGTGATCCCGGTCTTATCAATGTTATCATTAGAAATGCTCTTGCATTGCATTCCGAAGATTATTGTTCCATTGATCAAACTAATGCAAGTACTTATCAAATTGACCTAGGTGTTGATGATGAACAATCTATGGGTCAATATGATGATGAGCATGAGTATGATGATGATTACTCCGATTCGGACACCGAGCTAGACAAGGTCATGAAGAGTCTCAATCTTATGGCAAATATGAGAGACTACATGTCCGGTGGAAAAGAGTGGATTCTTGATAGTGGATGCACCGACCACATGACCGGAGATAAAGACATGTTTCGAGAGCTTGCAAAGAACGATGGTCCACGCAAGTATGTGACTTTTGGAGATAACTCCAAGGGTAAGGTACTTGGCCTTGGTAAGGTGGCCATATCTCATGATAGCTCTATTCAAAATGTCATGCTTGTAGAATCTCTTGGATACAATTTACTTTCCGTGTCTAGATTAGCTGACTTTGTATTCAATGTGCTATTCACCAAAGTAGATTGCCAAGTCTTTCGTCGTGATAATCAAAACATGGCTTTTACTGGTATCCGTAGAGGTGATCTATATATTGTTGATTTCACTAAGAAAGCCCAACCTAGAGCTTGTTTCATTGCTAAATCCTCTAAAGGTTGGTTGTGGCATAGAAGGCTAGGACATGTTGGTATGCGTAATTTAGACAAGCTGATCAAAGGTGATCATATTCTTGGTGTTAAAGATGTTTTCTTTGACAAAGATAGACTTTGTAGTGCTTTTCAAGCAGGAAAACAAGTTGGTGGAAGTCATCCCGTGAAAAACATCATGACCACAAGGAGACCGCTTGAGCTTCTTCATATGGATCTCTTCGGTCCCAATGCTTACAAAAGCCTTGGTGGTAACTCCTTTGGTCTAGTTATAGTTGATGATTATTCCAGATTTACGTGGGTATTTTTCCTTGATGATAAATCACAGGTTCAGAGGATCTTCAAGACCTTTGCCAAAAAGGCCCAAAATCAATTTGAGGTGAAGATCAAGAAAGTTCGGAGTGACAATGGAACGGAGTTCAAGAACGCCAATGTAGACTCTTTTCTCGATGAGGAAGGAATTCTACATGAGTTCTCGGCTACGTACACTCCTCAACAAAATGGAGTTGTTGAGAGGAAGAACCGAACGCTCATTGAGATGGCAAGAACGATGCTTGATGAATACAAGACACCGAAACACTTTTGGGGAGAAGCAGTCGAGACAGCTTGTCATGCTATCAACAGGCTTTATCTTCATAAGCTTCTCGGCAAGACATCATACGAGCTTCTCACCGGTAACAAACCCCAAGTGGGATACTTTCGTGTCTTTGGTTCAAAATGCTATATCCTTGATAAGCATCGTCGGTCTAAATTTGCTCCTAAATCTCATGAAGGCTTTCTTCTTGGTTATGGATCAAACTCCCACACCTACCGTGTCTACAATAATTTCACCCGAAAGGTTGAAGAGACGGTAGATGTGAAGTTTGATGAATCTAATGGCTCGCAAGTAGAGCAAATGCCTATTGATGTAGGAGACAAGGACCCATCGGAAGCTATCCAAGATTTATCTATTGGAAAGATTCGTCCCATGGAAGTGAAGGAGAGTACCTCATATACATATGTGGAGCCCCCTACCTCACGTCGAGATGAACCTCAAGGCAACATGGAGGCCTCCACAAGTGGAACTCACCAAGATGAGGAAATGCAACAAGAAGATCCACCACAACCTCCTTCTCCACCACCTCAAGACAACACCCACAACAATGAAGAAGAAGAAGAAGAGGAAGATGAAGATGATGAGGAAGCTCAGCTACAACATCAACAAAAGCTATCCCGAGTTCGAGCAAGAGTCAAGAAGAATCATCCCGTGGAACAAATGATGAACGACATCAACTCCGGGAGAATTACTCGCTCTAAAACTCGCTTAGCTAACTTTTGTGAGCATTACTCATTTATCTCTAGTATTGAACCTATGAAGGTAGAAGATGCACTTAAAAACCCGGATTGGGTGAACGCTATGCACGAAGAACTACACAACTTCGAGAGGAACAAGGTGTGGACATTGGTAGAGAAGCCCAACAATGATCAAAACATCATTGGAACCAAATGGGTGTTTCGGAACAAGCAAGATGAAGATGGACAAGTCATCCGCAACAAGGCTCGTCTCGTAGCTCAAGGTTACACACAAGTCGAAGGTATGGACTATGGTGAGACTTATGCCCCCGTTGCTAGACTTGAGTCCATTCGCATTCTTCTTGCTTATGCCAATCACCATGATATTACTCTCTATCAAATGGATATCAAAAGTGCTTTCCTAAATGGTGAAATTGAGGAGGAAGTATTTGTGAAACAACCTCCCGGATTTGTGAATCCCAAAAAGCCTAATCATGTTTACAAGTTGCATAAAGCTCTTTATGGTCTTAAACAAGCTCCTAGAGCTTGGTACAAATGCTTAACTAGTTTTCTTCTTGAAAAAGGCTTTGAGATTGGAAAGATAGACTCAACGCTGTTCACAAAAAGGGTTAATGGTGAACTATTTGTGTGCCAAATATATGTTGATGATATTATCTTTGGTTCAACTAACCCTCATTTTAGCAAGAAGTTTGGACAGCTCATGTCGGAGAAGTATGAAATGTCCATGATGTGTGAACTCAAATTCTTCCTTGGGATGCAAATCAAGCAATCTAAGGAGGGTACTTTTGTCTCACAAACAAAGTACACCAAGGATCTCTTCAAGAAGTTCAACATGCAAGAAAGCAAAGGTATGAGTACCCCCATGCCTACTAGTGGACATAATGACTTGACTAAAGATGGAGAACCCGTTGATCAAAGGGTTTATCGTTCTATGATTGGTTCTCTACTATATCTTTGTGCTTCTCGCCCTGACATAATGTTGAGTGTATGCATGTGTGCGCGATATCAAGCAGCCCCTAAAGAATGTCATCTTAAAGCTGTTAAAAGGATAGTGAGATACTTGATACACACACCAAACTTTGGCATTTGGTATCCTAAGAGGGCCTCTTTCGATCTTGTTGGCTATTCTGACTCGGACTACGCCGGTGACAAGGTTGATAGAAAGTCAACTTCGGGTACGTGTCAATTCCTTGGTCGATCCCTTGTATCTTGGTCCTCCAAGAAACAAAATTCGGTATCATTATCCACTGCCGAAGCAGAATATATTGCTGCTGGTTCGTGTTGTGCTCAATTGCTATGGATGACACAAACGCTTAAAGATTATGGGATACATGTGAGACGTGTTCCCTTGCTTTGTGACAATGAGAGTGCAATTAAAATTGGACACAATCCAGTACAACACTCTCGAACAAAGCATATTGAAGTTCGTCACCATTTTATTCGTGATCATATTGCCAAGGGTGATATTAATCTTAAGCATGTTCGTACTGACAAACAACTTGCTGATATCTTTACAAAACCTCTTGATGAGAAAGCGTTTTGTCGCTTAAGGAGTGAGTTGAACATCATTGATGCTTCAAACTTGGAGTAAGAACTCCATTGATGCATGCAAGGCATGAGCCTCTTGACTAATCCTTGATATTTCTCTTATGATGATGATCATATGTCTTGGACACATTTGCCTCCTTGTATTGCATCTAACTCCTTGCAGGTACTTGGATGATCTACATTTCACAAGATTACCACACACTCAAATCTTGAGTAATCTTGTCATTGACCAAGTATCTAGCCCTTTGGGATGCTGAGCTCAAGGAACAAAATTCCACATATCCTTTTTGACATCTTATACATCTAGTATTTCACTCTTGTCATCTTGGATATTCTTGAGTATTTCCTTGCTTGCCTAACCCATGTAGGAAGATGAACTACACAAGTAGAAATGGCGCTCCAACTTCACATTCAATGAGCACCTACATCAAGCTTACCTACATGAGTAAAGCAACAACAAACCCAAGGTATGTTCTTCACATCTTTGAGGAGTTTTGCTCAAAGTCATGAGTACAAGCAACTTCATAAGATGTGATCATATCAAATGCTTAATCAAAAAATGGCAACCCCATTTTGAGCTTAAACGATGAGTATGACCTATGATCAAATGTCCTCATTTGACTCCTAAGTCAATATACTCAAACATAGGTGACTTTGTCGCCGACCTTTATCTAGATGAAGTACATATGCTTTTGGAGTTTTTCTGCTTTCTCTTATGTTCTCTCATTGAGTTTTTCTTTAATCAAAAAAAAAAACTTCATCTAGGAATCTTTATATTTCTTTCTTTTTTATTTCTTTTCTTATATTTCTTTGTGAATATCCTTCTGGAAATCTTTTTATGGCTCTGATCAATTCCTTGAAAATCTTTTACAAATTCATTGCAAATCTTTTGAAACTTCCCTCGCAGAGTGAGCTGAATTATTTCTGTATTTCCTTGGAATAGACTCGGCGTCACCGATTTATCTTCCAGGATATCAACTTCTGCAGCTCCACTCAAATTTAAATCTTAAAGGGGAGAAGACTCAAATTGGTTCTCTGAATGTTCTTATTTGCCCTGTTGTGATTCTTAAGGATCCCACTTCTTTTTTTCTTTCTCTCTTTCCATCTTTCCTGTCCTACCTAGTTTGCTGTCCTTTTCGGCACTTGATGTCAAAGGGGGAGAGGACTTAGGGGGAGTAGGGGGAGTAGGGGAGAAGAGAAGACTTAGGGGAAGAAGAAAAGCAATCTTATCTTAGGGGGGAGAGAATCACATCAAAGCTTTGTCGTGTTTTACATTGGACATTACAATTGGCATCATTCTTTTGATTTTGCTTTTTCCATCACACCCCTTTGTTCTCACAATTGGTATCTTATGGAAAGCAAAATCTCTCAGAATTCATTGAAAATCTTTTAGTTTCGGAGACATGTTTGCTGATTCAAGCTTGTGCTCAATATGAGACACTCTTTATACATGTCCTCCCTGGCTTGGTACTCTTGATGTTCTTCCAGTTGGTTGAAGGAATACTCTTGTGTTATCTAACCTTGTTTTCTCAAGTTTATCCCTTCAGGTACAAATGCCAAGGAACCTCAAGGTAAGTATATGCATCTTGCAGAATGTGCATGATGGTGACTTGCTTGTAAATACTTGTTTGCAAGAAATCACCATGCACATATGCATTATCACTCACTTCCCTTTCTTCTGCTCTGATGCATATAGCCAAGCTGCATGTAGCACATCTTGCTTATCTCTCTTGTGTGCTTGTGGTAGTCCAAAACCATAATCTATGAAAATCTTGCACACTTGTAGGGGGAGCCTGTGTACTACATGCTTGTCAAAGCTTTCGTGATAATTCTGTCTTTCTTTCAATAAGCTTTGATGTCTTGTTTAGTATAATTTCAGTGTGTTGCCATCAATTACCAAAAAGGGGGAGATTGAAAGCACATTTGCTCCCTGGGTGGTTTTGGTAATTAATGACAACATACTTTGTGGTTGGACTAATGCTTTTATCAAGTATGTTTCAGGAAATCCAATCACATTGGTATGGCAAGATGACTAAAGAAGTGGACCCCTCAAATGCTAAGGCAAGCATTGGCAAAAGCTCAAGACTCTATTTTTGGTTTAGTGATCAAAGATCACATTGAGTCCATAGGAAAAGCCAATACTATTAAAAGGGGATGAGGTTGTGTTGATGATCTGGTTGCTCAAGTGCTTAGTGATTTAGCTCCTTCAACTATCAGCACCTTTCACTTCTATACACACCCATAAGTAATCTCGGACAAACCGATTCTTCCAACTCAGTCCCACCGAGATGAACCACTTCTGCCATATTCCAAACCCTAGAAAAATCGGTCATACCGAGTTTGAGATCGGTCTCACCGAAACTGAACTGCCAACCTTCTGTAATCATTTCACATCATTTCGGAATAACCGAGTTTGTATTATCGGTCTCACCGAAATGGGCAAGCTTCTGTCTTGGCTCAAATCGGTCTCACCGATAATCCATTTTCGGTCTAACCGATTCTGGCATGTTCCTGCTCTTTCTCAAATCGGTCCAACCGAGTTTTCGTTCTCGGTCCCACCGAAATCTCCAACGTTCATATCTTTTGCTCTTTCGGTCCCACCGAGATGGTATTTTCGGTTCCACCGAAAATCCCAACGTTCACTATATTTGAACTTTCGGTCTGACCGAGTTTTAACTTCGGTCTCACCGAGATTGGTCAAATGTGTGTGTAACGGTTGGATTTTGTGTGGAGGCTATATATACCCCTCCACCCCCTCTTCATTCGTGGAGAGAGCCATCAGAAAGTCTACCACTCCTACCACACACTTTCTGAGAAGTGAACCACCTACCCTTGTGTTGAGATCAAGCCATTCCATTCCTACCATATGAAACTTGATTTCTAGCCTTCCCAAGTTGCTTTCCACTCAAACCTTTCTTCCACCACAGCCATATCAGTGAGGAGAGTTGAGTGTTGGGGAGATTATCATTTGAAGCACAAGAGCAAGGAGTTCATCACCATCAACACCGTCTATTACCTTTTGGAGGGTGGTGCCTCCTAGATTGGTTAGGTGTCGCTTGGGAGCCTCCGTCGTTGAGATGTGGAGTTGAACCAACAAGTTTGTAAGGGCAAGGAGATCGCCTACTTCGTGAAGATCTACCCCGAGTAAGGCTAGTCCTCCGTGGGCGTAGGCCATGATGGAATATACAAGGTTGCTTCTTCGTGGACCCTTCGTGGGTGGAGCCCTCCGTGGACTCGCGCAGCCGTTACCCTCCGTGGGTTGAAGTCTCCATCAACGTGGATGTACGATAGCACCACCTATCGGAACCACGACAAAAATCTCCGTGTCACCAAACTGCGTTTGATCTTCTCCACCTCTCTTTACTATATATGCAATTTACTTTCCGCTGCGCATACTCTAGAATTGCATGTGTAGTGTGTTACTTGACTTGATCTTAATTGTGAAACTTCCTAAAACTTTGCATAATCAAAAGGCAGATTTTTTATCTTGTCAAGTAGTCTAATCACCCCCCCTCTAGACATACTTCTTCGATCCTACAACTTTGTAAAACCTTCTTGTTTTACTTCGGGTGACCCTTTCTATTTCATCCAAAATTTTGAGTGGTCTCTCTTCATAGGTTAAATACTTAGCCAACTATATTTCTGTTAAAGAAGTCATTTTCTCGGCCGGTGATATACATCGCCTCAATTATGAGACATGGAATACATTGTGCACTTCTGACAATTCTGGGGGCAGTTCCAACTGATATGCAAGAGTGCCTACCCTGGACATAACTGGAAATGGACCAATAAACCTTGGTGCCAGTTTTCCGAGAGTCTGGAACCTCTTGACTCCTTTCATAGGGGTGACTCGGAGGTATACATGTTCCCCGGGTTCAAAACTGATCTGTCGGTGTTTTGCATCATAATAACTCTTCTGCCGAGATTTAGCCAATTGCAATCTGTCTCGGATTTCCTTGACTTGATTTCCAGCTTCCATCATGAGATCCGTTCCGAAAATACGGCTATCTCCTGTTTGGGACCAATTTAATGGAGTACGGCACTTACGGCCATACAGAGCCTCATAGGGTGACATCTTCAGACTGGTCTGGAAGCTGTTGTTGTAGGAGAACTCGGCATATGGTAGATAGTCTTCCCATTTAGGCCCTTGGGCCAAGGCACAAGCTCGAAGCATATCTTCGAGTATTTGGTTTACCCGCTCAGTCTGTCCATCGGTCTGAGGGTGATAAGCGGTACTATATTTTAGTGTTGTCCCCAGGGCTTGGTGGAGCCGTGACCAGAAAGCGGAAGTAAACAGTGACCCCCGATCAGAAGTGATTGTTCGCGGTACTCCATGTAGACTGACTATTCTGGACACATACAGTTGTGCGAGCTGATTGGCTCGGTATGTGGTTCTGATGGGGATAAAGTGAGCTACATTGGCTAAGGTATCCACTATGACCCATACTGTGTCATTTCCTCGTTGAGTCTTTGGCAGCCCTGTGACCAAATCCATGCAGACATCATCCCACTTCCATTGTGGAACGGGCAACGGTTGGAGGAGTCCGGTTGGTTTCTGGTGTTCTGCTTTCACTTTGTTGCATATGTGACAATTGGCCACAAAATAGTCAATGTCTTGCTTCATCCCATCCCACCCGAATATTTGTCGGAGGTCTTTGCACATTTTAGTACCTCCATGGTGAATAGAATATGAAGATTCGTGTGATTCTGAAAGTATTCCTTTCCTTAACTCCTCTTGCTTGGGTACACAAATTCTCCCATGAAATCGCAGGGTACCATGTTGATCCTTAGAAAAATCTGATGTCTGCCCTGCTAACATATGTCTCGCAAGTTTCTGTAGGACTATGTCCTTTGGATGGGTGATACATCTCCAACGTATCTACTTTTCCAAACACTTTTGCCCTTGTTTTGGACTCTAACTTGCATGATTGAATGGAACTAACCCGGACTGACACTGTTTTCAGCAGAACTGCCATGGTGTTGTTTTTGTGCAGAAATAAAAAGTTCTCTGAATCGCCGAAAAATCAACGGAGATTTATTTCAGAAAATATGAAAAATACCTGCAAGAAGATCCACACTGGGGGGGCACGGGCTGTCCTCGAGGGTGGGGGGCGGGCCACCCCTTCCTAGGGCGCGCCCCCTGCCTCGAGGGCACCCCGATGCCGCACCGACGTATCCCCGGGTCGTATATATTCCGTTTTGTGGAGAGAAAAATAAAGGAGAAAGAATTATCGTGTTTTATGAGACGGAGCCGCCGCCAAGCCCCAATCTCTCTCGGGAGGGCTGATCTGGAGTCCGTTCGGGGCTCCGGAGAGTGGAGATCGTCGCCATCGTCATCAACCTTCATCCATCACCAATTCCATGATGCTCACCGCTGTGCGTGAGTAATTTCATCGTAGGCTTGCTAGACAGTGATGGGTTGGATGGGATCTATCATGTAATCGAGTTAGTTTTGTTAGGGTTTGATCCCTAGTATCCACTATGTTCTGAGATTGATGTTGCTATGACTTTGCTATGCTTAATGCTTGTCACTAGGGCCCGAGTGCCATGATTTCAGATCTGAACCTATTATGTTTTCATGAATATATGTGTCTTCTTGATCCTATCTTCCAAGTCTATAGTCACCTACTATGTGTTATGATCCGGCAACCCCGAAGTGACAATAATCGGGACCACTTCCGGTAATGACCGTAGTTTGAGGAGTTCATGTATTCACTATGTGTTAATGCTTTGGTCCGGTACTCTATTAAAAGGAGGCCTTAATATCCCTTAGTTTCCAATAGGACCCCGCTGCCACGGGAGGGTAGGACAAAAGATGTCATGCAAGTTCTTTTCCATAAGCATGTATGACTATATTCGGAATACATGCCTACATTGCATTGATGAACTGGAGCTAGTTCTGTGTCACCCTAGGTTATAACTTCTACATGATTAATTGCATCCAACGTAATTTCCCATCATCGATCCAATGCCTACGAGATTTACCTATATTGCTAGTCGCTTATTTACTTTTCCGTTGCTATTATCACAAAAACTACAAAAATATTATCTTTACTTTTATTGCTGCTACCACCACTATCATATTACTGTGCTACTAAACTATCTTGCTGCAGATACTAAGTTTCCAGGTGTGGCTGAATTGACAACTCAGTTGCTAATACTTAAGAGTATTCTTTGGCTCCCCATGTGTCGAATCAACAAATTTGGGTTTAATACTTTACCCTCGAAAACTGTTGCGATCCCCTACACTTGTGGGTTATCAAGACTATTTTCTGGCGCCGTTGCCAGGGAGCATAGCTCTATTCTTTAAGTCACTTGGGATTTATATCTGCTCATCACTATGAAGAATTTGAAGGACTCAAAAACCAAGATCTTACCCTCAACTACGAGGGGAGGTAAGGAACTGACATCTAGCTCTGCACTTGATTCTCCTTCTATTATGAGTAAACTTGCGACACCTACTCCTGCTATTGAATCTGATATGTTGTATGTTCTTGATGATGCTACTTCTGCTATGTATGATAAAACTACCTCTATGCCTGATACTAACAAATTGCTAAGGTTAGGGAGAGTGCAAATGTTGACGATATTTATGAAAGTGATGATGAAACTACTCCCAATAGATATGAATTGTCTGTTGTGCCTCAGGGTTATGTTATGGATGAAGAAACTGCTAGAGACTTTCTTGCTTGCAATGATAGATATGATCTTAAGAAGTTATTAGCTAAGCTAAAAGAAAAGTCCT
Source organism: Secale cereale (assembly GCA_902687465.1). Lineage (NCBI taxonomy): Eukaryota > Viridiplantae > Streptophyta > Magnoliopsida > Poales > Poaceae > Secale > Secale cereale. The sequence continues at coordinate 637,166,671 of LR738711.1, read as the reverse complement.
TGAATGCTAGAATGAAACATGACACTGCTTTTGCTACTTCACCTATATGTGTCACTGATAAGGATTATGAATTCTCTGTTGATCCTGAGTTAATTACTTTGGTTGAATCTGATCCTTTCCATGGTTATCAGTCTGAAACTATTGTGGCACATCTTACTAAGTTGAGTGATATAGCCACCCTGTTTACCAATGATGAAAAGATTCGCTACTATTATATCCTTAAGTTATTTCCGTTCTCGTTAAAGGGTGATGCTAAGACTTGGTTTAATTCTCTTGATCCTGGTTGTGTGCGTAGTCCCCAGGATATGATGTATTACTTCTGTGCTAAATATTTTCCCGCTCATAAGAAACAAGCTACCTTACAAGAAATATATAACTTCGTGCAAACTGAAGAAGAGAGTCTCCCACAAGCTTGGGGGAGGCTTCTCTAGTTACTTAATGCTTTGCCTGATCATCCTCTTGAGATGCATGATATACTTGATGTCTTTTATAATGGACTGACCGATGCTTCCAGAGACCACCTGGATAGTTGTGTTGGTTGTGTTTTTAGGGAAAGAACAGTGGAACAAGCTGAATTACTATTGAATAATATGCTAGCCAATGAAAACAATTGGACACTTCCTGAACCAGCCCCTAAGCCAACTCTGAAGAAAAGAGGTGTTCTATTTCTCAGTCCTGAAGATATGCAAGAGGCAAAGAAATCTATGAAAGAAAAAGGTATTAAAGTCGAAGATGTTAAGAATTTACCGCCTATTGAAGAAATACATGGTCTTGATAACCCGACACAGGTAGTAAAGGTAAATTCTCTTTATAGATTTGATGAAGGTCATATTCCTCGTTATAAGTCTGCTAGCCAATGTTTAGATGAGTTTGACAATTTCATTGTGAAACAAGAAAACTTCAATGCTTATGTTGGTAGACAATTACAACACAGTGCTTATATGATTGAACGCTTGAGTGATTATCTGTCTAGTGCTAAAGATGAACTGAAACTTATTAGTATGCATGCTTCTATGGTCACCACTCAAGTAGAACAAGTACTTAAGGCTCAGAATGATTTTCTCAATGAATTAAATATTAAGAATAATGATAATGCCATTAGAGTTGTGACTAGAGGTGGCAGAATGACTCAGGAACATCTGTATCCTGAGGGCCACCCTAAGAGAATTGAGCAAGATTCTCAGAGAGCTAATTTAGATGCACCTAGTTCTTCTAAGAAGAAGAAAAAGAAAAATGATAGAAATTTGCATGCTTCTAGTGAACCTGTAGCTCACCCACCTGAGATCCCAATGTTATATCTGTTTCTGATGCTAAGACACAATCGGGTAATGAACATGAACCTTGTGATAATATTGATAAAGATGTTCATGATGATGCTCAACCTAGCAATGATAATGATGTAGAGATTGAACCTGCTGTTGATCTTGATAACCCACAATCAAAGAATCAACGTTATGATAAGAGAGACTTTGTTGCTAGGAAGCATGGTAGGGAAAGAGAACCATGGGTTCAGAAACCCATGCCTTTTCCTCAGAAACCATCCAAGAAAAAGGATAATGAAGATTTGAGCGCTTCGCTGAAATGATTAGACCTATCTTTTTGCGTATGCGTTTGACTAATGTGCTTAAAACAAATCCTTATGCCAAGTATATGAAAGACATTATTACCAACAAAAGAAAGATACCTGAAGTAGAAATTTTCACCATGCTTGCCAATTACACTTTTGAGGGTGGAATGCCTAAGAAATTAGGAGATCCAGGAGTACCTACTATACCTTGCTCCATTAAGAGAAACTATGTTAAAACTGCTTTGTGTGATCTTGGAGCCGGTGTTAGTGTTATGCCTCTCTCTTTATATTGTAGACTTGACTTGAGTAAGCTAACACCTACTGAAATATCTTTGCAAATGGCTGATAAATCAACTACTATACCTGTCGGTATTTGTGAGGATGTGCCTGTTGTAGTTGCAAATGTTACTATTCTAACGGACTTTGTTATACTTGATATTCCCGAGGATGATAGTATGTCTATTATTCTTAGAAGACCTTTTCTGAATACTGCAGGGGCAGTTATTGATTACAACAAAGGCAATGTCACTTTTCATGTCAATGGTAATGAGCATACGGTACACTTTCCGAGGAAACAACCTCAGGTTTATAGTATCAATTATATTGGAAAAACTTCAACCATCACTATTGGAGGTTTTGAGTTTCCTATTCCTACTATCAAGAAGGCATATGACATACTTATTGTTGGGGACATACATATCCCCATTGAGGTAACATAGTTTTATTCGAAAATTCTCCGGTTTCATGTTACTCGAAAAGAGTTTATTAACAAGACCTGATCAACCTTATTAATGGATTCCTTTTGATGAACATGGGATAGGTGAATCTAGATAGCACAAACCTTCTGTACCCTCCTTTTACTTTCTGTTAATTAGGTTAAATAAAAGAAAATTAGCATTATCTGTCTGTTTCCAGACTTACCCATGCAATAAAAAAATATCCCGAAAATAAAAGTTCTCCAAATGCCATGAAAATGAAATGTGATTTTTTCTAGAATATTTAAGAAAATATGGCACTGAACACACAGCGAGGGGAGCCAGCACGTGGCCTCGAGGGCACAGGGCGCGCCCCCCTTCACACAGCGCGCCCCCTGCCTCGAGGGCCCCATGTGGCCCCCCTCCACTTATCCTTGCTCTTCTTCTTCCTCCAAAAAAAATCCCCAACCAGCTCAAACATGAGTTCTAGCTCATTTTGCTGCCATTTTCGATCTCCTTGATCAAAGAACCATTCACCAAATTGTTTGGGGAGTTGTTCCTTGGTATGTGACTCCTCCATTGGTCCAATTAGTTTTTGTTCTAGTGATTTATTTGTTGCAAGTTTATGCTGCTGTGGTGACCTTGTTCTTGAGCTTGCATGATAAATTTTCTTGGTCCCAAGTAGTTCTAATGCATGATATAGTCTCTAGGCACTAGCAGGAGTTGTTGCTATCAATCTTGTTGAGTTTGGTTAACTTTTATTGTGAGTTACTAAAAATTTCAGAAAATTTCAGAAAAATGTCTAGGAGAAACTTCCAAGGTGGTCCTTCAAGGAAGCAAGAACCGAGGCTCGCGTTCCGTGAGCCGGACGATGAACCACCGAGGGATGCTGATGTACGGCCTTGTGAATGGCCGTCGGATGAATTTATGAGCCAAGCGGGCATCAGAGATGAATATTACGCATATGTGTGTAACGCTGACCTCGAGGACTTCATGCAAGATAAGTGCCTCCAATACCGTGGCTTAACTGATAGCTTTGTGAGAAGGTTTAAATTTTCATCTTCACGTAATTCTCACACTGTCCTATTTGATCTTTATGATAAATCTTATACCATGGACTTAAAGGATTTTAATGTTGCCTGCATGCTCCCACAGTGAGGCAGTATGAGTGATCCTCGTAAATCTGAATTTAGAGAATTCCTTGCTAGTATTACAGTGGGAGAATCCAGGGACATCACACAAGCCACCACGGGGAGCATACATTTTCCTACTATTCATTACTTTGCTCTCTTTATCAGTAGATGCATAAATGGTAAAGATGAAGCATGTCACATGTGTGTCCCTGATCTCAGCATTCTCAGGAGTGCTGTACTAGGTGATAGGCAATATAATTTAGGAGCAATTGTTGCACGTAGACTACACCATAATGGTTCGAATGGAGATTTATTTGGTGGGATCTATGCTACCCGCATAGCCCGCTATCTTGGTGTATCTGTGCATCCGTATGATGAACCTTTACCTGGTGCTTACTTAGACTGTAATGCTATGGCTAGTCACCGGTTTATAGAGTCAATAATCAAACTCTCAAATATCGACTAATCTTTAACTGGCAGCATGCCATCCCTATTGTTCTTCCTGCCCCTACTTCGTTTAATTTCCAGGAAAAAGGAAGATATACTATAACTATGGAGGAGGAAAATGCCTATTATAACATGACGGAGGCAACCTGCCTTCGAGCTGCAGCTCAGCATGCAGCATCTGTTGCGTCTCAGTACAACCCCAACTATAACTTTGGATATCCGTCAGGCCAATACTGGCCATAGACCAACTTAGGCCAAAAGCCTAAGCTTGGGGGAGTACGTGTTTCTCACCGACTTACATTCATGTTCACACTTATTCTAGTTGTCGGTGCTCACACTCTTTCACAGTACCATCCATGCCTAGTTTAATTTTATTTTTCTTAGTCTTTTTCTTGTGTGCTAGAAAAAACCCAGAAAAACAAAAAATATTAGTTGAAGCTTCTAGCTAGTTCACTTTCCTTGCTTGTAGTAGTAACTATAAATGAAAACCCAAAAAGATTTCCCGTTATTCCTTTGCTTGTTGGGAGCTCTCCCGTGTAAATAGTTTCTTTTCTTTTCTTTAGGGGTTAAGAGTAGAAGACCATGATGAAAATGCTTAGTGGCTCTCATATGCTTTGTTGTTGATTTAACCTTGAGCCATATTACCTTGTCTTCTCTCGTGTTAAATGCATGTAGATTCTAGCTTAGTCCAATGCACGTGCACTATTATTATTATCCACACCGTTCGGTCATGCGAGTGAAAGGCAATAATGATGATATATGACGAACTAATTGAGATAAGAAAAGCTGGTATGAACTCGACCTCTCTTGTTTTTGTAAATATGATTGCACATCGTTCTTGATTCAGCTTGTTATGAATGAAACATGTTTGCAATGACAATTAGAGATCATAGCTGCTTATGCCATGCTTAATTAGCTGAGAGTATATAACGGTCTATCTTGTGTGCCAACATGATATTAAAATGGTTGTGATGTGGTATGATGGGCGGTATCCTCCTCTGAACGATTTAAGTGACTTGACTTGGCACATGTTTATGCATGTAGTTGAAACAAATCAACATAGCCTTCACGATATTTATGTTAATGGTGATGTATATCCTACTCATGCTTGCATTCATTGTTGATTAATTTTAATGCATGTTACCGTTGTTGCTCTCTAGCTGGTCGCTTCCCAGTATCCTTCTAGCCTTCACCAGTACTAAGAGGGAATACTGCTTGTGCATCCACTTCCATAAACCCCAAAGTTGTTCCATATGAGTCCACCATACCTTCCTATATGCGGTATTTACCTGCCGTTCCAAGTAAATTTGTATGTGCCAAACTCCAAACCTTCAAATGAAATTCTGTTTTGTATGCTCGAACAACTCATGTATCAACTAGGGCTGTCTATATCTTCCATGCTAGGTGGGTTACTCTCACGATGAGTGGACTCCGCTCATCATTCACGAGAAAATGGCTGGTAACCGGGATGCCCAGTCCCATGCTCAAAATCATAATAATTAAACAAAACTCCCCCAGGGTTGTTGCTTGTTTGGACGGTAACCCATGGATTCGGCTGACCGTGGAGTGTGCTTGTTGATGGTTGGGGGAGTATAAACTTTACCATTCTGTTTGGGAACCGCCTATAATGTGCGTAGCATGGGAGATATCGAGATTCTTGGTTGTTATGTTGACAATGAAAGTATACCGCTCAAAATGTTATTCAATCTCTATTTAAAAATCAAGCTCTGGCACCTCTACAAACCCTGCTTCCCTCTACGAAGGGCCTATCTATTTACTTTTATGCATAGTCATCATCCTCTTATCAAAGAGCACCAGTAGGAGAGCACCTCTGTCGTTGCATGTATTACTATTAATTTGCATTGAGTATGATCATGACTGGATCTCTTTTACCATGAATTACAATGTCTAGTCAGTCCTTGATCTTTAAAGGTGCTCTGCATTTATGTTTTGCGGTCTCAGAAAGGGCTAGCGAGATACCATCCTGTTATATCATATCATGATTGTTTTGAGAAGTGTTGTCATCCGAGGTTTATTATTATTGCTCGCTAGTTGATTATGCCATTGATGTGAGTAGTCTTCAGACCTGAAAGTTATTGTGAATGTGGTTAGTTCATGATCTTGTTGAAAACCTGAATGCTAGCTTACATATTTACAACAACCAGAGCAAACAGAGTTTGTCAAAGTTTTTCTTTATCACTTTCATTTTATCAACTGAATTGCTTGAGGACAAGCAAAGGCTTAAGCTTGGGAGAGTTTAAACGTCTCCAACGTATCTACTTTTCCAAACACTTTTGCCCTTGTTTTGGACTCTAACTTGCATGATTTGAATGGAACTAACCCGGACTGACGTTGTTTCCAGCAGAACTGCCATGGTGTTGTTTTTGTGCATAAATAAAAAGTTCTGGGAATCGCCTGAAAATCAACGGAGATTTATTTTAGAAAATATAAAAAATACCTACAAGAAGATCCACACCGGGGGGCCCATGGGCTGCCCTCGAGGATGGGGGGCGCGCCCCCTGCCTCGAGGGCACCCCGATGCCCCACCGACGTATCCCCGGGTCCTATATATTCTGTTTCGTGGAAAAAAAATAAAGGAGAAAGAATTATCGCGTTTTACGAGACGGAGCCGCCGCCAAGCCCTAATCTCTCTTGGGAGGGCTGATCATGAGTCCGTTCGGGGCTCCGGAGAGTGGAGATCGTCGCCATCGTCATCATCAACCTTCCTCCATCACCAATTCCATGATGCTCACCACCGTGCGTGAGTAATTCCATCGTAGGCTTGCTTGACGGTGATGGGTTGGATGGGATCTATCATGTAATCGAGTTAGTTTTGTTAGGGTTTGATCACTAATATCCACTATGTTCTGAGATTGATGTTGCTATGACTTTGCTATGCTTAATGCTTATCACTAGGGCCCGAGTGCCATGATTTCAGATCTGAACCTATTATGTTTTCATGAATATATGTGTGTTCTTGATCCTATCTTGCAAGTCTATAGTCACCTACTATGTGTTATGATCTAACAACCACGAAGTGACAATAATCGGGACCACTCCCGGTGATGACCGTAGTTTGAGGAGTTCATGTATTCACTATGTGTTAATGCTTTGGTCCGGTACTCTATTAAAAGGAGGCCTTAATATCCCTTAGTTTCCAATAGGACCCCGCTGCCACGGGAGGGTAGGACAAAAGATGTCATGCAAGTTCTTTTCCATAAGCATGTATTACTATATTCGGAATACATGCCTACATTGCATTAATGAACTGGAGCTAGTTCTGTGTCACCCTAGGTTATAACTTCTACATGATGAATTGCATCCAACGTAATTTCCCATCACCGATCCAATGCCTATGAGCTTTACCTATATTGCTAGTTGCTTATTTACTTTTCCGTTGCTATTATCACAAAAACTACAAAAACATTATCTTTACTTTTATTGCTGCTACCACCTCTATCATATTACTATGCTACTAAACTATCTTGTTGCAGATACTAAGTTTCCAGGTGTGGTTGAATTGACAACTCAGTTGCCAATACTTAAGAGTATTCTTTGGCTCCCCTTGTGTCGAATCAACAAATTTTGGTTTAATACTTTACCCTCGAAAACTGTTGCGATCCCCTACACTTGTGGGTTATCACTGGGCCTTGCGGATCTCGTCCTCAAGGGTAGGGGTAACTTCCATAACATTAGGAAGACCAGCACCAACTATGTCCTGGTCGAGCTGAGCAATCTCTGCTTGAAGTTCCGGAGGCAAGGATTCCATTATGGTATTCAGACTGACATGCTTTCTGCTGAGTGCATCGGCAACCACGTTGGCCTTACCCGGGTGATAATTAATTCCAAGGTCATAGTCCTTGATTAACTCAAGCCATCTTCGCTGGCGGAGATTTAAATCTGGCTGAGTAAATATGTACTTGAGGCTTTTATGATCGGTAAATATTTGGCACCTCTTCCCAATGAGGTAGTGCCTCCAAATTTTTAGAGCATGAACCACCGCGGCTAATTCCAGATCATGAGTAGCATAGTTTCCTTCGTGGGGTCGTAGCTGCCGCGATGCATATGCTACCACCTTGCCATCTTGCATAAGTACGCATCCGAGACCCTGTCTGGAAGCGTCGCAGTACACATCAAAACTGCAGTAGAGGTCTGGAAGAGTCAGTACAGGTGATGTTGTCAGCCGGATCTTAAGCTCATTGAAACTTTTCTCACAGTCCTCTGACCATTCAAACTTCTTTTATTTCTTGAGAAACTCCGTCTTTGGTTTGGCAATCTTGGAGAAACCTCAATGAAATGTCGGTAGTATCCTGCTAATCCGAGGAAACTCCGGATTTGGGATACTGTCGTGGGTGCCAACCAATCAGACACGTCATTTACTTTGCTCGGGTCCACGGCTATGCCTTCTGCGGACAGCATATGCCCAAGAAATCCAACTTGCTTGAGCCAAAACTCACATTTACTGAATTTGGCGTACAACTGATGGTCACAGAGTCGCTGTAACATGGCCCTTAGTTGTCCTTTGTGCTCTTCTTCACCTTTTGAATATATGAGTATGTCATCGATGAAGACCACCACAAATTTATCTAGGAAGTCCGTGAACACGTTGTTCATCATATGCATAAAGAAATCAGGGGCATTGGTGAGGCCGAAGGACATTACGTTATATTCATAAAGACCGTACCGGCTTGTGAAAGCGGTCTTAGGAATATCTTCCTTTTTAATCTTGAGTTGGTGGTATCCTGTCCTTAAATCAATTTTGGAGAATATCTTGGCCCCACTAAGTTGATCAAACAAGTCATCCATCTTGGGCAGTGGATATTTGTTTTTGATGGTGACATCATTCAGCTGACGGTAATCCACACACATACGGAGACTACCATCTTCCTTACCTACGAATATAGCAGGTGATCCCCATGGTGAAGAGCTGGGACGGATATATCCTTTCTGGAGTATCTCATCAAGCTGTTTCTTTAGCTCCACTAATTCCGACGAAGGCATCCGATAATACTTCTTATATAACGGTGCGGTTCCGGGCTCAAGATCTATTGCAAACTCCAGCTCTCGATCTTGTGGCATGTCTGGTAGTTCTTCTGGAAATACATCGGGAAACTCACTGACCACAGGAATTTATTCCAATTCACCAGCCACAGCGGTGAAGACCATTTCCTTCTGGGGTAGGTTCCTGTGCGCATAGAATTTTGTGGTCTGCCCCTCTTGACTTGTCAAAGTGACTTCTCGGGTCGCGCAATTAATGCATACCTGACACTGGGTTACCCAATTCATCCCTAAAATAACGTCCAACTTGACAGACTCAATGACTATTAAGGAAGTTGGAAAATGGACCCCGTTGATATCAATTTCTAGAGTACGGCAGACCAGATTGCTTCTGAGCAAAGATCCCGGGAATTGTACCAGCATATTCTTGGTTAAAATCAAACAAGGAAATTTGTTTTGGGCAGCAAAAGTCCACGAAATAAAAGAGTGGGAAGCCCCAGAGTCAAATAAAATTATGGCAGGTATGCTATTAACAGGGAACATACCAACGACGACTTCGGGGTTTTCTTGGGCTTCGTTGGCGGAGAGGTGATGAACTTGCCCAGTGATATCTTGCTGGACAGGGTACGACCCCATAAAGTTGACTTGAGGCCTGAATGGACCATTAGTCTTGCCGTTCTTGGGACACTGCCTGGCATAATGTCCAGTTTGCCCACAGCTGAAACAAGCATTGTTGCACTGGCACTCTTCTCGCACCGGGTTGGTCATGACATTCTTGACTTGTGCAGTGGTTTTGTTAACATTTTGCTGTAAATTGGGCTTGTACTCTACCTGAGTATGCTGCCATGTACGAGCCCTTTGCGCTGGCTGCACTTCCTTCCTTGGCTCAAACTTGCTCTTGTGATCGATATTCGCAGGCTTACTGTCATGTATAAGCTCGTATTCCCTTTCAGGAATGAGAGCTTTGTTTACCAGATTTTGGAAATCAGGGAAATCAAACATGCTGAGGGTGCATCGGAGATGCTGGTTTAATCCCCCAAGAAACCTGTCAAACTTACTTTCTTCGGTGGCCACATCATAAAGGGAGTAACGGGTCAAATGATTGAACTTTTGCAAATATTCACTCACAGACTGACTGCCTTGGAGGAGCGCGAGAAATTCTTGCTGCTTGATCTACATAATCCCAGTGGGAATATGGTATTTACGGAACTGATCCTTGAATTTGTCCAGGTGATTTCTTCATTAACAGGCCACATGGCTTTTGCATTTTCCCACCATATGGTGGCAGCGCCTTCAAGATAATGAGTTGCAAACGGGACCTTGTCATTTTCTTCAGTACGACCAATTTCAAGCTTCTTCTCAATGGTTCGTAACCAGTCATCTGTGTCCAAGGGATCAATAACCTGACTAAAACTAGGAGGCTTGGTTCCTTGAAAATCGGACAACTTGGAGTGATGACCATTCTGATTTCCATTCTGCCCAACCATAGCTTCCACACTCCTTAATATTTCAATCAGGTCATTATTCCTTCTTTCTTCAAACATACGCAGAATTCGCTTAGTGGAGGGCGGATTTGGCGGTGGAGGCGGTGGTGGAACGTACGGCTCGGGGGAGTGCCCTGCCTGTCGTGCGGAACAACGAACAGGGATATCCTCACGAGCGTCGCTACTGCTGCCTCCCCGCGTCATCCTATTGTTTGTTATTTCCAAGACAACGCAACCGAGATGAGCAACATCCAAAAAGTGGAGAAAAGCCAGCGACAAAAACCCGAAAGAAATGAAATAACAAAGAAAACACGTCGAAAATAAAGGAAGTTCCAACATAATTATACATAGACTCGTACATGACATGATAAGCTCAACTACCCTCATACATGAAACAGGACATCATGTCTCATACGACTACATCCGTACATCAACCTGGCCTCTGCGGATACTCGAATGCCCTACTGCCCTGCCGGCGCTGCGGGGTCTTCTCCTGAAGCGGACTCGGATCCTGAACTGACAACGTTAGCCGAGACCTCCAGGTTAAAGGTAACACGACGACGCTGCCTTGAGGGCTCTCCCTCCAAAGCAGGTGCAGGATGAGGCTCAAGCATTGGGGCTACTGGGGTAGTGAGAAGGGAAACCCACTCAGCAGGAGCACTGAGAGGATTCACGGTCGACGTGCCTGAGCTACTCGGAGGAGTAACCGGTGAAATAGGTGAACTAGAACTGGATGGAATATAAGGAGTAAATCCCGTGAACGATGGAGTAGTGAAAGCTCTAGTAGTGGATAAAGTAGTGCGAGCACGAGTTAGCTCTTGAGCCAGCTCATGAATCATAAGGTAGCTAGCAGTGATGTAATGAGAAAGGTGGCTAACAGCACTATCAGACTCCGGATCAATGGTAGGGAAACGGACACGACCATTGTCGTGCAGGGAGGGATAGTAATAAAAACATGGATGGTTCTGCTTTGGGCCTCATTATAACACAGCTCGACGAGGACCTCAAATGCAGCAAACAGAACAGATTGAGAAGCGGTAGAAGCGAAACCTCTCCTGGAGGTACGAGTGTAAGTGTTGGAAGCTGAATCGGTGCGCAGAGTAACCACTGCGTGATACTCATACATTGAGTCTGCTAGACGCTCCCGATACACATGATAGACTGGGTCGTCTCCGAGGGGGTACAACTGACGGCACACATTACGGAGGAGAAGCGGCGATGTGTACGGCATCAGCTGCAACTGGCACGGATATGGCACCGGAGCCATCTACACCCACAGCCATTAGTAGGTTAGAATAAAAATAAAACAAATGCATGCAAGGCAACACCCAGATATAAACGCTACCGGCACTCAACTTATACCCTTAACTAACGTCCAGTTAACACGTCGGTAGTCTAGCGTGTCCTACAATCAGCGTGGCTCTAATACCAAGCGTTGTGGCACCCCGGCTCAGAGCAACCAGTTTACCTTGTATTCCCAGCCTAGAGACCATGTCTTCTGGCAACACACAACATCTTGGTATAGAATACAACCGCTCTATTGATGCTAGCGGGACATGATTCATATTACAACGAGTTGCGAGGCCAAGCGGCACACACGGTGTGACCGAACAATATGTACATTATTTAGTAGACATAAAAAAGGCCTCGATCTTGTCAACTACGCGTCAGCGGGACGACGACGAAGCAGGACTCCATAGCACAGGGACACCGATGTGGACACGGCCTAAACTCGGACAGCACTCGGCCTTATTTCGGACAACACTCGTTTTCCACGAGACTTTCCTGAAAGCTGGCATAACACGCCAGGTCAGTACATTGAATGTACTTGCAAGCACACAACAATCATAAACATAATGATCAACAATATCATGAGAATTAACCAATTGGATCATATATGCAAAATCATATTAGGGATGCAGTGATCATGATCTCGTGAATTAAGTCCCTTGGACTTGCTTACCCAATGGTGACCTTTCTGGGATCACAAACGGACCGACAACTGGGTCTCCAGCATCAAGATGATTTCTCAACCATCCTTTCTCCAATAGTGCAAGGTTGTTATCATTGTGTGCAAAATTATTTAAACGTTGACCCATGGTGTGACCTACTTTCGAGCGTGCTCGTAATAGTGGACTCGGCTATCGATAGATTTAATACACTCTGCAGAGCTAGCGCACTATACCCATACCACGGTACCCATGGCCTCGTGCTCCCATTCGGGTGGACCAACGACATTCCGATGAAACCCCTCCATTGCCATGACACTCTCCCGGCCACTCCAACTCACTCCCAACTGGGCTAAGTCATGGGTGGCCCCAGGTCTACCAAAGACACCAACGGCCACCGTCGTGGCAAAACATAAACGGTCCCAAATGGGGACAAGGTACCATAATAACAACGGGCACACAAGGTTATGTCTGCTTACCGGGCCAGGGTAACGCATGTCCATAACCTTTCCTCGTTGGAGGCACCGACCAGAAGCATGACAACGGACTGAGTAAAGGCCTTCCCATAAAGGCAAATGTGGTTGCACTGGGAAAAACTCGATTCAATGGAACCATGACCCGACGAACGATATGTTCTAGTTGAGTTATTATCAGGTTCAAAATAAAAATTGAAAGTTATCGGTGTCATGATATGACATGCAAAATGTACTCATAAAACATGCATCACTTATCCCGGTTCAACTATATCGAGCACTAGCCACACATATCAGAAACTTATAACACTTCTCTAGTCATGTTATTTCAGTACAATAACCAAGCCAAATACCTTAGTATTATTATTATTTTTATTTTTATTTTTATTTTTACTCAAGAAAATATTAATGCCAACTAAATCTTTTTCATAAATAATTTATTTCTCAAAGTCAAGTATTCTTCTAATAACTTAAACTAGCTTAGTTAGCTTTATCACTTATGGAAACTAAACATATCAGCTTAAAAAAATCCAACATAATATATATATAATTATTTTGTGATTAACTACAAATATCAAATCATTTGTTCCAGTAAAAATCACAGATATTGCAATGTCACCATGAAAATGTTGTTGTGGCTTGCCTTAGTGCAGATGAGGTTCACACTCCTCCTGGTGATCCTCAAGGCAAGCTTCACCTTGTGGAAACAATTATAAACACAAAAAGAAAACATCAAGAAACCTTCTAAAATTCACCAGAAAATCTAGACAGTAGGGGAAAATCTCATTTTTGGTGAGCTGCTAGATAATTTCATCCAGAACACAATGCGAAAACAATCAATTCATTTGGACTTATGGTTAAAAAGTTGTGGTTGTTAGAAGATTTCTAAATAATTTGAATTTGATTTAAATATAAATAGAACTGGGGGTGACGTCGAAGACATAAACCCGCAGGGCGCTTCCACTCGTACCGCTTCGGGCGCGACAAGAGTGACTGACAGTGGGCCCCGCTACTCAGGTGAAAGAGAGGGAGAGAAAAACAGGGCACGGCAGGACTCCGCCAGAGCGCACGCCGACGATGAAGGCATCTTGGCCCAAGCTAAAGGGATGGATCCAAGGAGAAGACTGAGGCGCACCTGCCCGTACCCGTAGTTTAGCTAGGGGTGGTCGGGCGGCGTCGGAACGGGCCTCTCCAGCAGCGACAGAGAGCGCAGGTCGCCGGAGTTGGGGACGGCGGTGACCAGAGGCTGCACCAGTGGCTCCAACTGGGTCGGACAGCACCACAGAAGCACGGCGGGGTCCTGGAAGGGTGGCCTGAGGCTGGGAGGGGCTGGAGCTGCGGAGGTGACCCGAGGGGATCGCCGGCGAGCTCGATCTCGGGGACGATGGCCCAAGGCCTGCCCGACCGGGCTACGGCTTCCTACTGGTTTCTGGAGTGTGTGAGAGGAGCTGGTGATGCTCGAGAGGAATGGGGAGGGCTGTATTTATAGCCGAGCGTGGTAAGGGGTTCGGGCTCCGACGAAGGACACCTGGACACGATGCCCGGCGATGAACGACGTCAGCGAGAGAGGGAGAAAGCGACGCAGCTCACGCGGGCACTGTGGGCGGGTGGAGACGAGCACAGGACCGAGAGAAGTGGCAATGAACATAGTGCGCAGCGCACTGTTGGTTTGGCCGGGTCGTGCCCGTGCTCGCTACGGCGAGCTCCGGCATCGATGAGCGCAAGGAGGGAGTTAAGGGAGTAGAGACGGAGATGGTGGCGAGGTTTGGCAAGGTGCGGCAGGCGGGGAAGCGAGCACGCGTCGAACAGAGTGCTCGGCGGCACTCAGAGCGCGGCGACAAGCAGGCTCGCACCGTGCACACGCGTGGTCACCGCGTGCACTTCGGCATAGAGCCATGGCTGGCCCCAAGTTCATGTCTGGCGTGTAGTCCTTAGTGTTTTGGGTTGGGAAAAAGCTTGGAGTTAAGCTCAGGTGCGGTAAGATTGAGTGTTACCTCCTGGTAAGTTTCTGGACTGTAACTTGTAGAGCTTACTGTGGTTAAAATACTAAGAGTTGGAAGCTGAGCTTTGGAGGTTAGCAATTGATACGTCTCCAACGTATCTATAATTTTTTATTATTCCATGCTATTATATTATCCTTCTAGGATGTTTTATGGGCTTTTATATACACTTTTATATGATTTTTGGGACTAACCTAATAACCCAGTGCCGATTGCCTGTTTCTGTTTTTCTCCTGTTTTAGGGTTTTGCAGAAAAGGAATATCAAACGGAGCCCAAATGACCTGAAATTTAACGGGGGAAGTTTTTGGACCTAAAGAAGCCCAGGAAGTGTCGGAGGGGACGAGAGGACCCACAGGCTGCCCATGTGGGTGGGGGCGAGCCCCCCTGCCTCGTGGACAGCCCGTAGCCCCCCTTTGCTTGGCCTCGACTCCAACACCTCCTATATATACTGAAACCTCCGAAAAATAACCTAGATCGGGAGTTCCGCCACCGAAAGCCTCTGTAGCCACCGAAAACCAATCTAGACCCTATTCCGGCACCCTGTCAGAGGGGGGAACCCTCACCGGTGGCCATCTTCATCATCCTGACGCTCTCCTTGACGAGGGGGGAGCAGTTCACCCTCGGGGCTGAGGGTATGTATCAGTAGCTCTGTGTTTGATCTCTCTCTCTCTCTCGTGTTCTTGAGATGGCACGATCTTGATGTATCACGAGCTTTGCTATTTTAGTTGGATCTTATGATGCTTCTCCCCCTCTACTCTCTTGTAATGGATTGAGTTTTCCCTTTGAAGTTATCTTATCGGATTGAGTCTTTAAGGATTTGAGAACACTTGATGTATGTCTTGCATGTGCTTATCTGTGGTGACAATGGGATATCACATGATCCACTTGATGTATGTTTTTGTGATCAACTTGCGGGTTCCGTGACCTTGGGAATCTATGCATAGGGGTTGGCACACGTTTTCGTCTTGACTCTCCGGTAGAAACTTTGGGGCACTCTTTGAAGTTCTATGTGTTGGTTGAATAGATGTTTCTGAGATTGTTTGATGCATATCGTATAATCATGCCCACAGATACTTGAGGTGACAATGGAGTATCTAGGTGACATTAGGGTTTTTGTTGATTTGTGTCTTAAGGTGTTACTCGAGTACGAACTCTACGATAGATTGAACGTTACTACGGACTCTTGAATAGATTGATCAGAAACAATAACTTTGAGGTGGTTTCGTACCCTACCATAATCTCTTCGTTTGTTCTCCGCTATTAGTGACTTTGGAGTGACTCTTTGTTGCATGTTGAGGGCTAGTAATATGATCCAATTATGTTACCCTTGTTGAGAGAACTTGCACTAGTGAAAGTATGAACCCTAGGCCTTGTTTACTATCATTGCACTACCGTTTATGCTCACGTTTACCACTTGCTACCTTGCTGTTTTTATATTTTCTTATCACAAAAACCTATATCTACCATCCATATTGCACTTGTATCACCATCTCTACGTCAAACTAGTGAACCTATACAATTTACCATTGTATTGGGTGTGTTGGGGACACAAGAGACTCTTTGTTATTTGGTTGCAGGGTTGCTTGAGAGAGACCATCTTCATCCTACGCCTCCCACGGATTGATAAACCTTAGGTCATCCACTTGAGGGAAATTTGCTACTGTCCTACAAACCTCTGCACTTGGAGGCCCAACAACGTCTACAAGAAGAAGGTTGTGTAGTAGACATCAAGCTCTTTTCTGGCGTCGTTGCCGGGGAGGTGAGTGCTTGAAGGTATATCTTTATATCTTGCAATCAAATCTTTTAGTTTCTTGTTTATTACTAGTTTCGTTTATAAAATAAAACTACAAAAAATGGAATTAAGGTTACCTCATATGCTTCATCTTTTTAATATCTTTTGTGAAAATGATGGGAAGGAAAATTGTGCTCAAGTACTAGAAGAAGAATTACATAGAATGCTTGGCATAAAATACTTGAATGATGAGCATGATTGCAATGTTGTTAGTGTGAATCCTTTAAATATCCATGATGCTAACGATATGCAAAGCTACAAGCTTGGGGAAGCTATGTTTGATGAAGATGATATTTTTAGTCCCCCAAGTTTTGATGAGCAAATTTATTATGATGAAAGCATGCCTCCTGTTTATGATGATTAGATTGATGAACGTGGATTTGGAGAGGTCATGACTTTATTTAGTGATGAATCCACTATTTTGGAAGAGGTTCCAATTGATTATGAGAACAAAGTTGCTATCTATGATGATTATTGTGATGACTTGTATGCTATTAAGAATAATGATAACCATGAAACTTGTCATCATGATTTTATTTTTCAATTAGATTATGCCTCACATGATAATTATTTTGTTGAGTTTGCTCCCACTACTACTGATGAGAATAAATTTGCTTATGTGGAGAGTAGTAAAATTTTGTATGCAAGTAGATCATGAAAAGAATGTTTTATGTGTTGGTTATATTGTTGAATTCATTCATGATGCTACTGAAAATTATTATGAGGGAGGAACATATGCTTGTAGGAATTGCAATAATATCAAGTTTCCTCTCTATGTGGTGAAAATCTTGAAGCTATGCTTGTTTTGCTTTCCTATGCTAGTTGATTCTTGTTCCCATAAGTTGTTTGCTCACAAAATACCTATGCATAGGAAGTGGGTTAGACTTAAATGTGCTATTCATATGCTTCATGATGCTCCCGTTATATTTCAATTCTTATCTTTTATGTGAGCATCATTATGCCTAGCTAGGGGCGTTAGACGATAGCGCTTGTTGGGAGGCAACCCAACTTTATTTTATTTTCTTTGCTTTTGCTTCTGTTTAGGAATAAATATTGCATCTAGCTTCTGTTTAGATGTGGTTTTGTGTTTTAATTAGTGTTTGTGCCAAGTAGAACCTTTGGGAAGACTTGTGTGAAGTTTATATGATCTTGCTGTGAAAAACAGAATCGTTAGCGCTCGCTAGAATGGTCACCAGATTTTGGAGTGTGATATTTAGTTGATTATTTTTGCAGATGATTGATATACAAATTCCTCACGTTTACCAATTTATTTCAAAAAAATTGGAGTTACCGAAGTATGCGAAAGTTACAGATTACTACAGACTGTTCTGTTTTTGACAGATACTGTTTTTCGTGTGTTGTTTGCTTATTTCAATGCATCTATGAGTAGTATTGGAGGATATGAATCATAGAGAAGTTGGAATACCATAGATTTAACACCAATATAAACAAAGAATGAATTAATTACAGTAAGTTTGAGTAGTGGTTTGTTTTCTTATACTAACGGAGCTCACGAGATTTTTGTCTAAGTTTTGTGTTGTGAAGTTTTCAAGTTTTGAGTATTGCTTTGATGGACTATGGAACAAAGATTGGCAAGAGCCTAAGCTTGGGGATGCCCAAGGCACTCCAAGGTAAAATTCAAGGACAACCAAAAGCCTAAGCTTGGGGATGCCCCGGGAAGGCATCCCCTCTTTCGTCTTCATCTATCGGTAACTATACTCGGAGCTATATTTTTACTCACCACATGATATGTGTTTTGCTTGGAGCGTCATTTTATTTTAGTTTGTTTTGCTTGCTGTTTGAATAATACCCCAAGATCTGAAGTTCTTAAATGTTACAGAGTCTTCACATAGTTACATAATTATTCAACTACTCATTGATCTTCACTTATATCTTTCGGAGTAGTTTGTTATTGCTCTAGTGCTTCACTTTTATCTTTTAGAGCACGGCGGTGGTTTTATTTTGAAGAAATAGATGAACTCTCATGCTTCACTTATATCCTTTTGAGAGTATAGTAGAACAGCATGGTAATGTGCTTTGGCTATAAAACTAGCCTTTACATGATAGGCATCCAAGATCATTGTAGTAAAAACTTTCATACTGGGTGCATTGAATATGATGAGAAGTTGGATGCTTGATTATTGTTTTGAGATATGACGATAGTAATATTAGAGGCATGCTAGTGGAGTTATTATGAAATTGAGAAATACGTGTGTTAAAGTTAGTGATTCCCGTAGCATGCACGTATGGTGAACCGCTATGTGACGAAGTTAGAGCATTAGGTATTTGTAGAGTGTCATCCTTTGTGTGGAGGTCGGGGGCGCGCGATGGTTAACTCCTACCAACCTCCCCCCTAGGAGCATGCGTTGATTGCTTTGTTTTGATGACTCATAAATTTTTGCAATAAGTATATGAGTTATTTATGACTAATGTTGAGTCCATGGATTATACGCACTCTCATCCTTCCACCATTGCTAGCCTCTCTTGTACCGCGCAACTTTCGCCGGTACCATACACCCACTATATACCTTCCTCAAAACAGCCACCATATACCTTCCTCAAAACAGCCACCATACCTACCTATCATGGCATTTCCGTAGCCATTCCGAGATATATTGCCATGCAACTTTCGACCGTTCCGTTCATATGACATGCTTCATATTGTCATATTGCCATGCATGATCATGTAATTGACATTGTATTTGTGGCAAAGCCACCATGCATAATTTTTCATACATGTCACTCTTGATTCATTGCACATCCCGATACACCGCCGGAGGCATTCATATAGGGTCATACTTTGTTCAAGTATCGAGTTGTAATTCAATGAAAGTGTGATGATCATCATTATTAGAGCATTGTCCCATGTGGGGAAAGGCTAAACAAATAAAGCCCCTCCAAAAAAAGGAAAAAAGGAAGAAAGGCCAAAGAAAAAAAGAAAGACCCAAAAAAGGAAAAAAAGGAAAAAAGAAAAGAAAATGGACAATTGCTACTATCTTTTTCCACACTTGTGCTTCAAAGTAGCACCATGTTTCTCATGATAGAGAGTCTCATGTTCAGTCACTTTCATATACTAGTGGGAATCTTCATTATAGAACTTGGCTTGTATATTCCAACGATGGGCTTCCTCAAATGCTCTAGGTCTTCGTGAGCAAGCAAGTTGGATGCATACCCACTTAGTTTCTTTTGTTGAGCTTTCATACATTTTTAGCTCTAGTGCATCCGTTGCATGGCAATCCCTACTCACTCACATTGATATCTATTGATGGGTATCTCCATAGCTCGTTGATACGCCTAGTCGATGTGAGACTATCTCCCTCCTTTTTGTCTTCTCCACAACCACCACTCTATTCCACATAGTGCTATATCCATGGCTCACGCTCATGTATTCCGTGAAAGTTGAAAGGTTTGAAAGAATAGAGTATGAAAATAAGTGCTTGGCTGAAACCGGGGTTGTGCATGATATGAATATTTTGTGTGATGAAGAGGGAGCATAGCCAGACTATATGATTTTGTAGGGATAACTTTCTTTAGCCAGGGTATTTTGAGAAGACATGATTGCTTTGATAGTATGCTAGAAGTATTATTATTTCTTATGTCAATATAGACTTTTGTCTTGAATCTTTCACATCTGAACATTCATGCCACAATTAAGAGAATTACATTGAAACTATGTTGGTTAGCATTCCACATCAAAAATTCTGTTTTTATCATTTACCTACTCGAGGACGAGCATGAATTAAGCTTGGGGATGCTGATACGTCTCCAATGTATCTATATTTTTTGATTATTCCATGCTATTATATTATCCTTCTAGGATGTTTTATGGGATTTTATGTACAGTTTTATATGATTTTTGGGACTAACCAATTAACCCAGTGCCCAGTACCAGTTTTTGTTTTTCTCATGTTTTAGGGTTTTGCTAAAAAGGAATATCAAACGGAGCCCAAATGACCTGAAATTTAACGGATGAAGTTTTTGGACCTAAAGAAGCCCAGGAAGTGCCGAAGGGGGGCGAGAGGACCCACGGGCTGCCTACGAGAGTGGGGGCGCCCCCCCCCCCCTACTGGGCGCGCCCCCCTGCCTCATGGACAGCCCGTAGCCCCTCTTTGCTTGGCCCCGACTCCAACACCTCGTATATATACTGAAACCTCCGGAAAATAACCTAGATCGGGAGTTCCGCCGCCGAAAGCCTCTGTAGCCACCGAAAACCTATCTAGACCCTGTTCCGGCACCCTGTCGGAGGGGGGAACCCTCACCAGTGGCCATCTTCATCAGCCCGGCACTCTCCATGACGAGGGGGAAGTAGTTCACCCTCGGGGCTGACGGTATGTATCAGTAGCTATGTGTTTGATCTCTCTCTCTCGTGTTCTTGAGATGGCATGATCTTGATGTATCGCGAGATTTGCTATTTTAGTTGGATCTTATGATGCTTCTCCCCCTCTACTCTCTTGTAATGGATTGAGTTTTCCCTTTGAAGTTATCTTATCGGATTGAGTCTTTAAGGATTTGAGAACACTTGATGTATGTCTTGCATGTGCTTATCAGTGGTCTGGTGACAATGGGATATCACGTGGTCCACTTGATGTATGTTTTGGTGATCAACTTGCGGGTTCCGTGACCTTGGGAATCTATGCATAGGGGTTGGCACACGTTTTCGTCTTGACTCTCCGGTAGAAACTTTGGGGCACTCTTTGAAGTTCTATGTGTTGGTTGAATAGATGTTTCTGAGATTGTGTGATGCATATCGTATAATCATGCCCACGGATACTTGAGGTGTCAATGGAGTATTTAGGTGACATTAGGGTTTTGGTTGATTTGTGTCTTAAGGTGTTATTCTAGTACGAACTCTATGATAGATTGAACGTTACTACGGACTCTTGAATAGATTGATCAGAAAGAATAACTTTGAGGTGGTTTCGTACCCTACCATAATCTTTTCGTTTGTTCTCCGCTATTAGTGACTCTTTGTTGCATGTTGAGGGCTAGTAATATGATCCAATTATGTTATCCTTGTTGAGAGAACTTGCACTAGTGAAAGTATGAACCCTAGGCCTTGTTTACTATCATTGCACTGCTGTTTATGCTCACGTTTACCACTTGCTACCTTGCTGTTTTTATATTTTCTTATCACAAAAACCTATATCTACCATCCATATTGCACTTGTATCACCATATCTTCGACGAACTAGTGCACCTATACAATTTACCATTGTATTGGGTGTGTTGGGGACACAAGAGACTCTTTGTTATTTTGTTGTAGGGTTGCTTGAGAGAGACCATCTTCATCCTATGCCTCCCACGGATTGATAAACCTTAGGTCATCCACTTGAGGGAAATTTGCTACTGTCCTACAAACCTCTGCACTTGGAGGCCCAACAACGTCTACAAGAAGAAGGTTGTGTAGTAGACATCAGCAATCATCTAGGAAGGTAGTGATGCACAGAACAATTCAGCAGCATTGGAGCAAGTAAAATGGTAGTTGTTGTAGAAACCACCATTTCTGTCCAGAATAGAAAATATTTTTGTAGCAAAAATATTCCAAAAAGTGATGCAATATTTTGGCTCAGGAAGGTGCCCTAGGGTTCAAAGAATATTTGGGAATTTTCTCAGATTTTTGTGGTCGAGAAAAATTGGGGTTACTTTGAAGCACAAGTGGCTAGTTAGGGTTTTAGAGGAGGAAATGAATATTTTTCATTTAAGAAAAATACTCATAATATTATTTAGAGGTGGGTCAGAGGAGAAATGATGGCTAGAGAGGGAAAAAGAGTCACTTGGGTGAAAATCAAGGTGGTGCCCAAGTGTTTAAGTCCATCTGAAGTGATTCAGAACTCAAAATTTAAAATTCCAAAACCCAAATAAAATCGAAAAGAAGAGAGGGCAAAAACCAGGCTATCACAGGAGCCCCTGCTTCTGCTGCTCGGTCGCCATCACAAGGCCCAGTGAACAAACCTCAGGTGGGGTTCACATCCTTCGTCGAGTAGGCTCCGGAGGCACCCATCTTAAGCTCCTCTGCTGGCATCGCCAGGGCTCAGGAGGTCTTGACCACGCCACAGCCCCCTACTCCGATCGTGCCGCTAGCTCGCGGTCCTCCGGCTTCGCCCGGCGCCCTGAAGGAGGCTTTTTCCGTGCTGACACAGCTCCAGGATGACCTTCAAGGTGTCGACCGTCGTCTGGCGGCTGGGCACTTGGAGCTGGTTTTCGGCTGGCTGAACTACAACGCATCTATCCGGGATGTACTGAGCCGAGTCATGGCGGCTTACGAAGAGGACAAGCACGTCGTCGACGAGGCCGCAGCCGCCAGCGAGGCAGTGTTGAAGGATGCGCAGGCCATCAAGGAGCGCTGCCAGTCGATGGAGACCGAGCTGCAGGCCATGCGTAGCAAGTGCACGGCGGACAAGGAGAGGATGAACGCCCAAGAATACGCCGTAGCCAGCCGCGATGCCGAGTTGGACCAGTTGGCGAAAGAGCTGTCTGCAGAGCGCAGTCGCCTGGAGGAGCTGAGGCAAGCGACGGAAGCAAAGGAGGCCCAGCTGGCAACCAAGGCGAAGGTTCTGGCCGAGGACCGCACGGACTTCAAGTCCCTTGAGGAGAGGTCCCGTCAGGCACTGAGGGAACTCTACGAGAAGGGCTTGGAGAAACCGCTGGTGACGGACGATGAAGGCCCTGCCCAACTGCTTCCTTATCTTGTCTTGGCGCTCGAGGTGGCCGTCCGCGAGATCGGCCCCTTGGCGGAGGAGGAAGCTCGTGTACATTCTTACTCTGCCTTGACGTGCGTTCTTAGCCACCTGCACCTTCGCGCTCCCAACGCCGACCTTGGGGCACTGCTCGAGCCCGTGGATGCGGAGCGCTGCTATGGGGGCCCCGACTTAAGAGTCGAGATCACCGAATGCACGTGTACAGTGATCCCAGAGATCAATGCTCACTGAACACACAGAAGCTGAATAACAAGAGTCTTACATCCATACATACCGTCTTACACAAATTTTGGCCATTATGGCCAAGTCTTACATAGATAAAGCCTCAAGGGCTGAATAGCAAATAACTCGAATAGCGGAAGTCTTCGAAGATAAGTAGAACCCATGCCATCTACCTTAACCCTACAGGCATTCTGACTGGGATAGCGTCCTAGTTCGCATGTTCGTCTCCATAGAATTCTTCTTCATATTCTTGTTCCTCCGTGCCTGGCCAATTAAATAACCAGTGGCAAGCCAATGAGTACTTTGAATGTACTCGCAAGCAACCCATGATTTGGTTCAAAGTAACAATGCAATTGTACAACAATGAGCAATCTAGCTACGAGCTAGAATAAATATTCTACCATCAAGTATATGCATCAATAAATTCACGTAACCTCGAGGACAGGTTACCGATATCAACATGAATATTAAACTCAACGAGTCAAGTCACCACCTTGACACATCACACACTCATACTTTCACTGATTTAGTAAAATTCTAGACATAGTTTAAGTAGCACCACCCAACTGTCCATGACCGTGGACACGGCAATTCGAATAGTTTTACACTCTGCAGAGGTTGCGCACTTTACCCACAAGATCCGGGAAGCTTTCGTGTCACCCATGATCCCGCAGTACCTCAAGTACTCGGGGGAAGCACCCGGTCATTATCTTTCCTTAGACGACACTAACATAGGGTCCACTCGTTGGTGCACAGCCCTCGAGTACAAATAATAGATCATGGGACTTGCCCTATTTTAAATGTCACGCGTACACGAAGGGACCAACGGTGTGTCCGGTGCCCTGTGAAAACAGTCATGGTCGCCTATCTGAGCACGACCCCGTCCCGGGAAAGACCTCAAGTCTTCCCGTCACTAGTAATGTGGGCACCATGCTAGTATCGGCCTAAGTAAACAATAATGCCCCGTCCCATAAGGGGTAGAGTGGTTGCACGTGTTTGGTTGGGACGGTAGTCACACATAAATCTAATCCATCATTTCACCCATGCACGAGATCTTTATTGGCACATCACTTCTTCCTCAAGTGATGACCTAACTCAACATCACCCTCGGGCATTAGGGGCACCCGATGGGGTTTTTGAAAAGGATGCGACCACGAAGGTTTCATGGCACACATGCATCACTAAGCATCACTACTAATCATTTGCATTGCATCTAGCACATAGCAAGATCATGAGTAAAGCATGCATCATGTGGTGGTTCTTAACTAGGTCACCGCCGTCATTCTTATCATCATGCATTCGGAAGTAAATGGGTTCCGAAGAACACAAGTGTATCATGGTCAAAGGGCTGCTTGCCTGGATTGGCTTGGTCTTCAAAGTCTTCAAATCCTTCCCCTCCTTCTTCTTCAGCAACCTCGTCAAATACGGTATCTAATCGTCGCAAAATAACAACGGGAAAATAAGACCACAGTAAAAACAGAAAAATCAAAGTGCTCAGAAAAATGTCAACTTTTTTTTGTTAAATACTAGAGACAAAACTAAGATGGCAAAAATTCTTAGTTTGAGTTTTGGAGTGGCAGAATGGGGTCCATGAATATTTGAACAGAAGTTTTAATGTTCAAATATGAATTTAATTTTGAACAGAACAGAAAAGGTTCATAGATATGTGTGAAAGTGACATCATTAAATAGGTTGGATTTTTGCAAGTTTTTAGGAACTGGAATTAATTCATTTGGATATATATTTAATTCTGTGGAATTATTTGAAATCCCACAGAAAAGAAAAATGAAAAAGGCTCTGTGCCACTGGGCCAGAACGGCCACAGTGCAACGGCCCAGGGCGAAAACAGCCCACCGCACGGCGCCAGCGCGCGCCAGGGTTTTTCATACCTGACGGGCGGGGCCCGGCATCAGAGAGAGGAGAGAGGAGCGAGGGCGAGGGGAGGCTGACAGGCGGGGCCCTCCTGTCATCCCTAACCCTCCGGCAGAGAGCCGGCGAGCTCACCGGCGACGTTTCCGGGCACGACGGGGCGAGCTAAGGGCAGGAATGGATCCAGCGGAGAGTCGCCGATCTGGTGGAGGTGGTGCGGGTCGCTGGAGTGGCCTGGGTCGCCGACGGCGAGGTCACGCGGCGGAGAAGCTTCGGGCGGGTGCTGCTCCGGTCGATTCCGGCAGCTCCAGAGAGGGGAAA
This sequence comes from Secale cereale, assembly GCA_902687465.1. Taxonomy (NCBI): domain Eukaryota; kingdom Viridiplantae; phylum Streptophyta; class Magnoliopsida; order Poales; family Poaceae; genus Secale; species Secale cereale. The sequence goes on along the minus strand of LR738711.1, from coordinate 637,141,022 downwards.
GAGGGGGAAACATGTTAGGGTGATGCAGTGGAGCTAGATCGAGTGCAAGAAGAGGCTGGGGTGGCCTGTACCGAGCAGGCGACGGTGAGCCGCCGCGGCGGAGCTCGAGCTCGATCTCGAGCTCGGGCTGGTCTGGAGTGGGGGCGAGTGGCTCTGGGGAAGATTGAGAGAGGGATAATGCGACTGGTGAGGAGAGGAGGGGCTCGGGGGTCCTATTTATAGGAGGACGGCGAGGTGTCGTGGACCTGTGCGCCGGCGAGCCTCTGCTCGTCGCCACAGTGCACGGGAGGCGCTGGGGAAGTGTCTGCGGGGTTGCTGGACGAGGTCTAGGGCAGAGGAGAGGAAGAGAGGGAGCGGGGGAAGCTTCTGGAGCTGCACGCGTGCGAGGCCGACGACTGGAGCTCGTGGGCGGCCGGCGCGCGAGTGAGGACGTCCACTAGAGGGAGAAGGGGGAGGGGGACAGCGCCGGGGGGGCGTTGCGGACGCCGAGGCGCATCGAACGGCGCGAGGGGGAAGCACGAGGTGGTCGGGGGCGACGGATTGGGCGAGGCTACAGTGCGGGTGCGCACTGTAGCGCGCTCTGGAGCGTGCTTTCTGCATGCCATGGCATGCCGTTGGCTAGCTGGGCGCGTCCGCCGTGTCTGGGGGGTCCAGCATGAAGTAAATAATAGGGTTGTGGCCTTGGATGCCTTGGTTGTCCAGTGAGAGAGGAGGGAAGCTGGGAAATGTTAAGAACTGGGCTGTCCAGCAAGGTAAATTGGGGTTTTCACCCTTCAATCATTGAGCTCTGGTTCTGGTGAAGTTACTGGGGGTAGAAGGTAACTAGGTGAGGCTGTGGTAGAAAGTTGAGTCAAGGGTAATTAGTAAAAGAGGCCAAAACAGTGGTTTTGGTAAAATGGCAGAAGGTGTTTGATCATGTTTTGGGCAAGCAAATGATCTCCACTAGCCATGCCACTTAACAGGATTGAATGTCATATGGAAATAGGGTGTTTCGCCAAATTTGGGCTGGTTTGATGAAACTTGCCAATGTAACTTTGGTGAACCCTAGAAATGAACAGAAATGGTTTCACCATGTTTAAGTCAAGCTAATCATCTCCCCTTGATGCACCACTTTGTGTAGTGTCATCATTTGGGGTTATGATCATGCCCACAAAGTTTGAGGCCCCAGGTAAAAAGTTGGTAATGTAAAGTTGTTCAAATTTGAATTTGAACAGAAATGGTATTGGGGTATTCTGATCAAGTTACCCTACTACAAAGCTTGTGCCATTTGGTCTAGATTCCTTATTAGACCATTCTAGCAGGTGTACCAAGTTTGAGAGCATTTAGACAAGTTTGGCAATGTAAAGTTGCTCAAACTTCAGATATGGACAGAATGGTTTTGAGGGGTTTTGATGATGTTTTCTTGCTTCCCAAGGCATGGGGCTTGGCAAGATCATCAAATATGTCATATATGACATGATAGAATTTCCTTGGAATTTTTAGAGAATATTTCCTTTGTAAATATTACAAAAGCTTGAAATATCCAGAAAGGGTTTCTGAGGGATTAGCCCAATATTTTGAACATGACCAAGTGTTGAAACTCTTATATATGGACAATATATGTCCTATGAGTCTCCCTGAATTTTGGAAAATATTTTTGAAATACTTAAATAATTTTTCCCTATTAAAGACCATTTCTGGCCTTAAGAAAAAGATTTTAAATAAATTAGGAAAATAACTTTTAAAATTATACTTTTGTGGTTTCTGGGAGTCCTATGACTACTAGGTCTCAAATATACTTTTTGAAATAATTTTCTCACCCTAAATCAAGCACTTGCAGTGCAAACCTCAATTCAGGGGGTTTTGGAATACTAATTTTTGAAAATACATTTTGGCCAAATTAATTTTTATAAGAAAATACTATACTACTATAAACACTTGGCATGATCATTGGGCAGAAGTTTTGGGTCAGGAGATGAATTCTACAAGAGGTAGTAGTTGACTTTAATGAGCACATGAAAAACACAGGAAGAAAAACTCAACTCCAAATAAAAGCCAAATGATGCCAAAAAAAATTGCTGGTCCAAATTTTCATGCTTTATTGATGCAAATGACATGTTACAAAATGCAGGGTGTGACAGACCTACCCCCCTTACAAGAATCTCGTCCCCGAGATTCCTAAACTAGGTCTTAAAAGAGATCGGGATACTCGGATCTAAGATAGTCTTCACGTTCCCAGGTTGCTTCTGCTTCCGTGTGGTTGCTCCACTGGACCTTGAAGTACTTGATGGTGCGGCTTCGCGTCCGTCATTATGCTTCGTCCAGAATGCGAATGGGCTTCTCGCGGTAGGTCAAATCAGGCTGGAGATCAATGGCTTGGTGATCAACATCCTTATAGAGATCAAGCTTGTTCGGAATTTGGAGACATTTTCGGAGTTGTGACACGTGGAATACGTTATGCACGTCGGATAGCTCAGGTGGTAGTTCCAACTGGTAAGCCACTTCTCCTCGTCGTGCAGTGATCTCGAAGGGTCCAATGAACCTCGGTGCGAGCTTCCCCTTGACGTGGAAACGCTTGGTTCCCTTTAGAGGAGTTACCCGTAGGTACACATGGTCTCCGACATGGAAGCTCATATTCCGGCGGTGAGTGTCAGCATAGCTCTTCTACCTTGACTTGGCTGCCTTCAAACGCTGTCTGACTAGTTGGACTTGCTCTTCTGCTTCGCGGAGAATATCCGGTCCAAAGACTAGCCCTTCTCCAGTCTCTGACCAGTTGAGGGGTGTGCGACATCTGCGTCCATACAACACCTCAAATGGTGCCATCTGAAGGCTCGACTGATAACTGTTGTTATAGGAGAACTCGGCAAAAGGGAGACAATCTTCCCACTTGGCTCCATATGCCAAGACACAGGCTCGGAGCATGTCTTCGAGAATTTGATTTACTCGTTCTGTCTGACCTCCGGTCTGTGGGTGGAAAGCCGTGCTGAAAGACAACTTGGTTCCCAAGGCTTCTTGGAACTTCTTCCAGAACCTTGAGGTGAACTGGGTTCCTCGATCTGACACGATCTCCTTGGGAACGCCATGAAGGCTTACGATTCTGTCGATGTAGAGAGCTGCCAGCCGGTTGCCATCATAAGTAGTCTTGGCAGGAATGAAATGGGCCACCTTGGTCAAATGGTCGACTATGACCCAGATGGAGTCATCTCCTCTATTCAACCTTGGTAATCCAGTGATGAGGTCCATTCCGGCTTTATCCCACTTCCACTCAGGAACCTTGAGTGGTTGGAGTAATCCAGTGGGTCGCTGATATTCAGCCTTGACCCTTTGGCACACATCACACTTTGCAACATAGGTTGCAATCTCTCTTTTCATTCCGTGCCACCAGAATCTTTCCTTCAAGTCTTGATACATCTTGGTTCCTCCAGGGTGGATGGAATACGGAGTGTCGTGGGCTTCTTGCAGGATCAGGTTCTTCAGCTCCATCTTGTTTGGTACGCAGATGCGGCCTTTGTACCAAACAATCCCGTGCTCGTCTTCGGAGAATCCTGGGGCCTTGCCCAGCTTCATCTTCTTCTTGATGCCTTCAATGCTTGCGTGCCCACCTTGCGCCTTCTTGACTTCGTCCATCAGGGTTGGTTTGACTTCCAAATGATCCAGAAATCCAGGGGTGACCAATTCCAAACTGAATTGTTCAAGCTCCTTAAACAGGGTTGGCTGCCTCTTTTGAATTATGGCATTCAAGGAACAAGCCTTTCTGCTTAAGGCATCGGCCACCACGTTAGCCTTCCCGGGGTGATATTGAACACTGAGGTCATAGTCTTTGATGAGTTCCAACCATCTTCGTTGCCTCATGTTCAATTCCTTTTGGGTGAAAATGTACTTCAGACTTTTGTGGTCTCTGTATATCTCACACCGTTTCCCTAGGAGGTAATGCCGCCATGTCTTCAAGGCATGAACCACTGCTGCTAACTCAAGATCATGAGTAGCGTAGTTCTCTTCATGAGGTCGTAGCTGCCTGGAGAGGTAAGCTATGACTCGGCCTTCTTGCATCAGAACGCTTCCCAATCCGGTTCGAGAGGCATCACAATATATCACGAACTCCTTGTGAATATCAGGTGTTGCCAGAACTGGGGCGGTGGTCAATCTCTTCTTGAGCTCTTGGAAGCTCTCTTCGCATTTTGGCGTCCACTCAAACTTCTTGTCCTTCTTGAGGAGCTGAGTCATTGGCCGGGCAATGCTAGAGAATCCCTCCACGAATTTGCGGTAATAGCCCGCAAGTCCGAGGAAGCTTCTGACTTCCTTGACGGTCGTTGGAGATTGCCATTGGGTAACAGCTTCGATCTTTGCGGGATCAACTGACAATCCTTCTTCGGTCAAGACATGACCTAAGAATCCAACTTTATGCAGCCAGAACTCACACTTGCTGAATTTGGCGTATAGTTGGTGCTCCCGAAGCTTGTCTAGGACCATCCTCAAATGTTGCTCGTGTTCTTCCTCCGTCTTCGAGAAGACAAGAATGTCATCAATGAAGACAACAACAAACTTGTCCAAATATTCCATGAAGACCTTATTCATGAGATACATGAAGTAAGCTGGGGCATTGGTTAACCCAAAAGACAAGACCGTGCACTCGTACAGGCCATATCTGGTTATGAATGCCGTCTTCGGAATATCTTGGGGTCTGATCTTCAGCTGGTAATACCCAGATCTGAGGTCGATCTTGGAGAACACCTTGGCTTCGCTGAGCTGATCGAACAGATCTTCAATCTTGGGACGTGGATACTTGTTCTTGATTGTAACCTCATTGAGGGAGCGATAGTCAATGCATAAGCAGATGGTACCGTCCCTCTTTGCCACAAACAGAACAGGTGATCCCCAAGGGTAGGCACTTGGGCGGATAAATCCCTTCCTCAGCTGCTCTTCCAGTTGCTTCTTCAACTCAGCTAATTCTTCTGTTCCCATTCTATAAGGCTTCTTATAGATGGGTCCTGCCTCGGGCACGAGCTCGATGATGAACTCAATGTCATGGTCAGGGGGCATTTCCGGTAGCTCATCCGGAAAGACATCAGGATACTCGCATACTACTGGTACTTGCTCCAGCCCAACTTCAGACAGACAATTGACTTGAACAGTTTGAGCGGAAGATGGGCTGGGAGAAAACTTAACTTCGACTCCTTGGTCATTGGTCACAGTGACAGTCCGATTGGCACAGTCTAATAAGCCTTGGTGCTTACTGAGCCAATCCATCCCTAAAATCACATCCAAGCCTTGCGATCTTAGGATGACGAGGTCTGCTAGGAAGTTTACACCGTTAATGGTAATACTGACTCCTTTACAGCCTATCTTGGCTCTCATCTCTGCTCTGGGGGTTTGTATCACCATGGGGTTATTAAGGGGTGTAGGGGTCATGCCACTTTTTAACGCAAATCTTTGAGTGACAAATGAATGCGTGGCTCCTGAATCAAACAAGACAGTTGCAGGTGCTGAGTTGACAAGGAACGTACCCAGCATGACGTCCGGGTCTTCCTGGGCTTCTTCAGCAGTGACGTGATTCACACGCCCCTTCCCATGGTTAGGCGGGTTGCGAGGAGCTGGGTTTCTTGGTGGCATCCCGCGGCCTTGTCCTGGGTTCTGCGCATTGGGGCGCGGGGCATCAGGCTTCTTGTTGGGGCACACCCTTGAGATGTGTCCTGGCTGTCCACATCCAAAGCAAGTGACTTGGTTTGGATTATTGATCTTGTTGCCACCACTGTTATTGGGGTTGAATGTTGGCCTTGGGTTGGCATACTGCTGAGGCTGATAGTTGGTGCGAGGTGCAGGAGCTCTTGGTGGCTGATAGGTTGGCTTGACCGGGGCTGACTGCCACGGGCGAGGCTTCTGGTTGCTGGAACTTCCCTTGCTGACCATCTTGCGCTTGCGAGTGTCTTCCAGAGCACGCTGCTTGTCTTCAAGCATGAGTGCTTTGTTCACCAGGTCAGGGAAGGTTGGGCAGTCGCACACGACAAGCGAGTACTGCAGAGTCTAATTGGGGCCTTCCATGAAGCGCTCCCTTTTTGCAGCATCAGTGCTAACATCTTCAGGGGCATACCTTGACAGAACACTAAACTTCTGCATGTACTCCTTGACAGTGCCACTTCCTTGCTTCAGGGCTCGGAATTCACGCTTTTGGATAGCCATGATTCCAGAAGGAATGTGGGCTTTGCGGAATTCTGCCTTGAAGTTGTCCCAAGTGATGTCTTGTCCATCATGCATGACCTTGAATCCATCCCACCAAGCTCTAGCAGTCCCCCCGAGGCAGTGAGCTGCATAAGCCACCTTCTCGCGGTCTTCGGTGCATCCGACTAGTTCCAGTAAGTCCTCAATGGTGCGGACCCAGTCGTCTGCATCTAGGGGTTCAGCAGTCTCAATGAAAGTTGGCGGTGCATGCTTCTTGAACTCTGCCAACGTGGAACGTCCATTGCCATTCCCCGTCGGCTGGTGGTTGTTGGTGACAGCTTGAGCAATCAATTGAAGGGCTGCGGTGTTGGCTTGGCGTTCCTCTCGGAAAGCTTGGAGAATCTGAGCCATGTGCATGTTCGGAGGAGGTGGTGGTGGAGCTTGGTCGTTGGTTTGGTCGTGGCCTGCCTCTGATTGAGCGGATGCTCCGGCTTCAGGTTGCTGGGTAGAGGTACCAGTACGAGTTACAACAGGCATCCTGTTGGAGCGGTAAAAGGTCTCATGATTGGAAGAGGGAAAGCAATAAAGATGGGTGCCTAGTAAGGGGGTGGGTGTGACACTAATCAAACCATGCAAGGGCCGAAAGGGCCAAACACGTTCATTAAAATTCAAATGGGTAATGTAGTCGTTTACATATTCCCGAAGGAAGAATACGACATACATCCAAACACAACAAAAGCAACACTAGATGGTTTCATATGAACCATCCAAGGACTCGACTGCGGATGGGGATTACACGACCTATTCTACCGTAGAGGTCACGAACTGGCATATCCGAGTTGCGAATAATGCCTAAGCGGCGGAATGCTTGGTCGTGTATTCTGGCTCTTCTGGATCTTCCTCCTTGTCTTCATCTTTCTGGGCCCCCTTGTCACTTGAGGGTGTGGGGGAGTGGAGGAGTTGGATACGACGTGCTTCGTCAGTGGTGCAGGGAAAAGCTTGCGATATTCCCTTGCCGTCATACGGCGTCGCCGGGGTGGTTCTTCATCCTTGGAAGATACATCTCCTGAGGGCCTTCCGCCTCGGTACGCGATAGCGGACTGTCCGGGAGGCGCACCTTCCTTCTTGATCCTATCTGTCATCTCTTGTGCTCGACGAAGAAGTGCCTTGGTCTTGTGAAGTTCTTCCCGGAGATTCATCGATTCCGAGGCCAAATCTTGTGCCAAGCTGTTGGCACATAGGCTGAAGTAGGTCTGGAATCGAAGTGGAAGTCCTTCCTTCAGTGGAGGGGCTAGTGCGCTGCTTTCATCTTCACCTTCCTTCCGGTAAGGCAAGAAGCGGGTTGTCATCTTGGCTGCCATCTCCGGAAGAAGCTCGCGGAGACGCGTTAGTGCCTTGAGTGTAGCAGCCTCGACAGCGAGAGGTAGTGTTGCCATCTGGGGTCCCTCGAAGAACCAACTTGTGGGAGGATCGTTTGCCTTCACGATCACTTCCACATGGTACTCCACCTCAGTGTTGCTAACCCAATGCTCAAGGTAGGTGAGGATGGGCGCTCGGTGGAACTGGCACTCCTGGAGGCTATCCTCGAGAAGCAAGGGAAACCTAGTGGTCAGGTGCTCTTCAGGTACAGCGGCCATCTACAAAGGGTGAATAGGAGAGGTTAATAAGCCGATGATATCTCAAGTTGGTAAGGTTTAGAAAAGAAGAGAGGTTCAGAAGGTTTTCGAAAAGGGGTCTCATCTAACTAACGCCCATGCTAACTAAGGCTTCCTACAGTCAGGATGGCTCTGATACCAGCTCTGTGGGGACCCCGACTTAAGAGTTGAGATCACCGAATGCACGTGTACAGTGATCCCAGAGATCAATGCTCACTGAACACACAGAAGCTGAATAACAAGAGTCTTACATCCATACATACCGTCTTACACAAATTATGGCCATTATGGCCAAGTCTTACATAGATAAAGCCTCGAGGGCTGAATAGAAAATAACTCGAATAGCGGAAGTCTTCAAAGATAAGTAGAACCCATGCCATCTGCCTTAACCCTACAGGCATTCTGACTGGGATAGCGTCCTAGTTCGCATGTTCGTCTCCATAGAATTCGTCTTCCTATTCATGTTCCTCCATGCCTGGCCAATTAAATAACCAGTGGCAAGCCAATAAGTACTTTGTATGTACTCGCATGCAACCCATGATTTGGTTCAAAGTAACAATGCAATTGTACAACAATGAGCAATCTAGCTACGAGCTAGAATAAATATTCTACCATCAAGTATATGCATCAATAAATTCACGTAACCTCGAGGACAGGTTACCGATATCAACATGAATATTAAACTCAACGAGTCAAGTCACCACCTTGACTCATCACACACACATACTTTCACCGATTTAGAAAAATTCTGGACATAGTTTAAGTAGCACCACCCAACTGTTCGTGACCGTGGACACGGCTATTCGAATAGTTTTACACTCTGCAGAGGTTGCGCACTTTACCCACAAGATCCGGGAAGCTTTCGTGTCACCCACGATCCCGCAGTACCTCAAGTACTCGGGGGAAGCACCCGGTCATTATCTTTCCTTAGACGAAACTAACATAGGGTCCACTCGTTGGTGCACAGCCCTCGAGTACAAATAATAGATCATGGGACTTGCCCTATTTTCAATGTCATGCGTACACGAAGGGACCAACGGTGTGTCCGGTGCCCTGTGAAAACAGTCATGGTCGCCTATCTGAGCACGACCCCGTCCCAGGAAAGACCTCAAGTCTTCCCGTCACTAGTAATGTGGGCACCATGCTAGTATCGGCCTAAGTAAACAATAATGCCCCGTCCCATAAGGGGTAGAGTGGTTGCACGTGTTTGGTTGGGATGGTAGTCACACATAAATCTAATCCATCATTTCACCCATGCACGAGATCTTTATTGGCACATCACTTCTTCCTCAAGTGATGACCTAACTCAACATCACCCTCGGGCATTAGGGGCACCCGATGGTTTTTTTTGAAAAGGATGCAACCACGAAGGTTTCATGGCACACATGCATCACTAAGCATCACTACTAATCATTTGCATTGCATCTAGCACATAGCAAGATCATGAGTAAAGCATGCATCATGTGGTGGTTCTTAACTAGGTCACAACCGTCATTCTTATCATCATGCATTCGGAAGTAAATGGGTTCCGAAGAACACAAGTGTATCATGGTCAAAGGGCTGCTTGCCTGGATTGGCTTGGTCTTCAAAGTCTTCAAATCCTTCCCCTCCTTCTTCTTCAGCAACCTCGTCAAATACGGTATCTAATCGTCGCAAAATAACAACGGGAAAATAAGACCACAATAAAAACAGAAAAATCAAAGTGCTCAGAAAAATGTCAACTTATTTTTGTTAAATACTAGAGAGAAAACTAAGATGGCAAAAATTCTTAGTTTGAGTTTTGGAGTGGTAGAATGGGGTCCATGAATATTTGAACAGAAGTTTTAATGTTCAAATATGAATTTAATTTTGAACAGAACAGAAAAGGTTCATGGATATGTGTGAAAGTGACATCATTAAATAGGTTGGATTTTTGCAAGTTTTTAGGAACTGGAATTAATTCATTTGGATATATATTTAATTCTGTGGAATTATTTGAAATCCCACAGAAAAGAAAAATGAAAAAGGCTCTGTGCCACTGGGCCAGAACGGCCACAGTGCAACGGCCCAGGGCGAAAACTGCCCACCGCACGGCGCCAGCGCACGCCAGGGTTTTTCAAACCTGACGGGCGAGGCACGGCGTCAGCGAGAGGAGAGAGGAGCGAGGGCGAGGGGAGGCTGATAGGCGGGGCCCGCCTGTCATCCCTAACCCTCCGGCAGAGAGCCGGCGAGCTCGCCAGCGACGTTTCCGGGCACGGCGGGGCAAGCTAAGGGCAGGAATGGATCCAGCGGAGAGTCGCCAATCTGGTGGAGGTGGTGCGGGTCGCCGGAGTGGACTGGGTCGCCGACGGCGAGGTCACGCGGCGGAGAAGCTTCGGGCGGGTGCTGCTCCGGTCGATTCCGGCAGCTGCAGAGAGGGGAAAGAGGGGGAAACGCGTCAGGGTGATGTAGTGGAGCTAGATCGAGTCCAAGAAGAGGCTGGGCGGCCTGTACCGAGCAGGCGACGGGGAGCCGCCGCGGCGGAGCTCGAGCTCGATCTCGAGCTCGGGCTGGTCTGGAGTGGGGGCGAGTGGATCTGGGGAAGATTGAGAGAGGGAGAATGCGACTGGTGAGGAGAGGAGGGGCTCGGGGGGCCTATTTATAGGAGGACGGCGAGGTGCCGTGGACCTGTGCGCCGGCGAGCCTCTGCTCGTCGCCACAGTGCACGGGAGGCGCTGGGGAAGTGTCTGCGGGGTTGCCTGACGAGGTCCAGGGCAGAGGAGAGGAAGAGAGGGAGCGGGGGAAGCTTCTGGAGCTGCACGCGTGCGAGGCCGACGACTGGAGCTCGCGGGCGGCCGGCGCGCGTGTGAGGACGTCCACTGGAGGGAGAAGGAGGAGGAGGATAGCGCCGGGGGGCGTTGCGGACGCCGAGGCGCATCGAACGGCGCGAGGGGGAAGCACGTGGTGGTCGAGGGCGACGGATTGGGCGAGGCTACAGTGCGGGTGCGCACTGTAGCGCACTCCGGAGCGTGCTTTCTGCATGCCATGGCATGCCGTTGGCTAGCTGGGCGCGTCCGCCGTGTCTGGGGGGGTCCAGCATGAAGTAAATAATCGGGCTGTGGCCTTGGATGCTTTGGTTGTCCAGTGAGAGAGGAGGGAAGCTGGGAAATGGTAAGAACTGGGCTGTCCAACAAGGTAAATTGGGGTTTTCACCCTTCAATCATTGAGCTCTGGTTCTGGTGAAGTTACTGGGGGTAGAAGGTAACTAGGTGAGGCTGTGGTAGAAAGTTGAGTCAAGGGTAATTAGTAAAAGAGGCCAAAACAGTGGTTTTGGTAAAATGGCAGAAGGTGTTTGATCATGTTTTGGGCAAGCAAATGATCTCCACTAGCCATGACACTTAACAGGATTGAATGTCATATGGAAATAGGGTGTTTCACCAAATTTGGGTTGGTTTGATGAAACTTGCCAATGTAACTTTGGTGAACCCTAGAAATCAACAGAAACGGTTTCACCATGTTTAAGTCAAGCTAATCATCTCCCCTTGATGCACCACTTTGTGTAGTGTCATCATTTGGGGTTATGATCATGCCCACAAAGTTTGAGGCCCCAGGTAAAAAGTTGGTAATGTAAAGTTGCTCAAATTTGAATTTGAACAGAAATCATATTGGGTATTCTGATCAAGTTACCCTACTCTAAAGCTTGTGCCATTTGGTCTAGATTCCTTATTAGACCATTCTAGCAGGTGTACCAAGTTTGAGAGCATTTGGACAAGTTTGGCAATGTAAAGTTGCTCAAACTTCAGATATGGACAGAATGGTTTTGAGGGGTTTTGATGATGTTTTCTTGCTTCCCAAGGCATGGGGCTTGGCAAGATCATCAAATATGTCATATATGACATGATAGAATTTCCTTGGAATTTTTAGAGAATATTTCCTTTGTAAATATTTCAAAAGCTTGAAATATCCAGAAAGGGTTTCTGAGGGATTAGCCCAATATTTTGAACATGACCAAGTGTTGAAACTCTTATATATGGACAATATATGTCCTATGAGTCTCCCTGAATTTTGGCAAATATTTTTGAAATACTTAAATAATTTTTCCCTATTAAAGACCATTTCTGGCCTTAAGAAAAAGCTTTTACATAAAATAGTAAAATAACTTTTAAAATTATACTTTTGTGGTTTCTGGGAGTCCTATGACTACTAGGTCTCAAATATACTTTTTGAAATAATTTTCTCACCCTAAATCAAGCACTTGAAGTGCAAACCTCAATTCAGGGGTTTTTGGAATACTAATTTTTGAAAATACATTTTGGCTAAATTAATTTTTATAAGAAAATACTATACTGCTATAAACACTTGGCATGATCATTGGGCAGAAGTTTTGTGTCAGGAGATGAATTCTACAAGAGGTAGTAGTTGACTTTAATGAGCACATGAAAAACACAGGAAGAAAAACTCAACTCCAAATAAAAGCCAAATGATGCCAAAAAAAAATGCTGGTCCAAATTTTCATACTTTATTGATGCAAATGACATGTTACAAAATGCTGGGTGTGATAGCTGCGAGGCCGCTGCTGAAGCCATGAAGGGCCATGTGGAGGCCTTGTTGAAGAAGTTCCTTGCCATCGACCCCTCACCCCCAACCGACGGTGCCACCGACCCCACGGCCAAGGCCGACTCCGTAGGGCATGGCGATGCTGTCGGCGGAGAAGTGCTTCCTGACAGCGGCGCCTAAGGCTGAAGGAGGGGCTGCTGGTGAGTGACGGTGCTCCTCCCTATCTTCGTTTTCCTGCGACTTGTTATGGGCCTCGAGGAGGCGTTAAAACTTATGTTTGATGCTTGAAGGATAATTTGGCTTGTAGTAATTGCTAGATATTCGCGGTTCCCTTCCTATTCGCCTTGTCGTTCTACGTCGGTAGAGCCCGGCCCCATGCGTACCTCAGCCACCGCTGGCTTGTCCGGATCACCGGGACAAGACCAGGGAGTGAGGGGCTACATGGCCAGTTAGGCTCCCGAGTTGCGATGCTCAGGAGTCCCCCTTGGCGTGCAAACGGTCCCTAGGAATGAAGCGCTATGCAGGGCTTTTGCATTCTGCGTCGGCATGGCCGGGCCCCGCGCGTACCTCAGTCGCCGCTAGCTTGGTCGGATCACCAGGACAAGACCAGGGAGTGAGGGGCTATTGGACCAGTTAGGCCCTTGGGTCGCGATGCCCAAGGGACCCCCTTGACATACGAACAGCCTTGAGAAATGTAGTGCGTGAGCCGGCCTTAGCGTTCTACGTCCACAGGGCCCGGCCCCGCGCGTACCTCAGCCGCCGCTGGCTTGGCCGGATCACCAGGACAAGACCAGGGAGTGAGGGGCTACGGGACCAGTTAGGCCCATGGGTCGCGATGCCCAAGGGTCCCCCTTGACGTACGAACAGACCTCATACATGTCCTCGCCGGGCTTGCGCTCGGGAGGGTTGCATGCCGACCAGGCCCGGGGGACCTAGTGGGGCGTACGCCAGGCGTGACCTGAGCGCAGCCCCCGTGCCCAGCCCCCTCGCGCTATCCTCCCAAGGGGAGAGTAGCACGGTGGGGCTGGTCACCGAGCCGGGGGGCTCCCTGAGGTTAATGCGGCCGTGAGGCCATCCCCAGTTGTTTATCACCAGCGCGGAGCATGGCGCTAACGTTCTTGCACGGGCATAGCCGCTCCTCGATCGTGTCGACTGCTAGCACGGAGCATGGTGCTTTCACTGGAACGTGGGAGGGGACTGCCTACTGCGGAGAGCCCTCGGGGCATGTACAGTCCCGCCCTGACACGTGGCTTGCACGGTAGGGCTAGACGAGGTGTATCTGGGCACCCGTGAGACAGCGCGGGACTCACAAGGCCCTACCTCAAGGCGGGTTGCGCCTGGTCTTGAGTGAGAGCGCTTTAGGTGGTCCTGCAAGATGGTTAGGCAACCTGCATCGGGTGAATCCCTCGAGGCTACCATATGAGAAGGTCGGGCACCAATGACCCCAGGAGGTGACGTGAATGGGGCCGGCCCGCCAGACAGGGCTCAGCCGTTGGGTTTATCGATGCTGCAGGGACAGACCCGAGCACAGACGATGTGCCTAGTCTTCTCATGTGGATGCCCTAAGAAAAGACAACCGATGCGCGGCTCCTGTAGCGACGGGGCACCGTATTGTGCGCCCAACTCGCCTGCTAGCATCCAGCTCATGTGAGGGTGAGGCACCAAGGGCCACGGGAGGTGACGTACACGGGGCTAGCCGGCGAGTCAGAGCTCATCCGCTTGGAATTGGCAACGCTGCAGGGACGGACCCGAGCACAGACGATGTTCCTTCCCTTGATCATAAGGTGGGTGCAAGCAACTAGTGTGGGCGTACAATATTTGTGGCACCAGGGCGATGGTTAGGCAGGCGAGCGGTTTTAATGGAGCCGGCGGAAAAGGTAACGCTAGCTTAGGTAAGATGCAAAGGCGATACATGCCGCCGGGACGGATCCGTGCGGCCTGGGGATAATGCGGCCCAAGAGGGCGTCCCCAACAAGTAAGCTAAAGATGCAGAAGGATACATGCCACAGGGACAGACCCGTGCGACCTAGGAATGATGCAGCCGGAAGGGCGCTCCCAGCTGAACAAAAACCGGAAAATGTCACCTCGCACAATTGCTGAAGTAGTGTTGGTGTAGCCGAAGACGCTTGATGCAGACGCTGCTCCTCACGCGCCGCCTGGCTCCGGCGCCCCGCGAGGCTCCGGGGGTTCCCAGATCTCACGGAGAACCAAGGCCACTTCCGCCAGGATCTCCTGATGCCTGGCCTCGCGAGTCGCCAGGACTTCCCACGTGTGGCGTTTGTGCTGAGTCGCTTGGTTCGGCAGGCCGAAGGGCATGGAAACATCGCTCTCTTGAAGTCCTTGGTGCAGCAGTTGCTTCTTCTTCTTGGGGACGGCCTCAGGAGGGTAGATGATGTTGTTGTTGTCTGGATCCTCGACTGCTGCTGCCTGGTAAGCACGCTCGAGTGAGCACACTGCGTCCTTCTCTTCGCAAGCGATGGTGATGACGCCGCCGCTCCCGGCATCTTGAGTACGTTGTATCCGTGGTGAGTCACTGCCATGAACTTGGCCAGGGCTAGATACCCGAGGATGGTATTGTATGGGAGATGGATGTGGGCGATGTCGAAGTCGATGAGCTCAGTGTGGTAGTTGTCGCGCTTGCCGAAGGTGACAGGCAGGCGGACCTGCCCTATGGGGGTGGTGGAGCCGTCAGTCACTCCGGAGATAGGCTTGGTAGGCAGTAACTGATCGTACGGTACTTGGAGGCTGTCGAACGTCTCGACAGACAAGACACTGAGCCCTGCGCCGCCGTCAATGAGAGTCTTGGTAACTTGGACGTTGCTGATGACGGGCGAACAAAGCATCGGGAGGGCGCCGGTCGTAGCCGCGCACTTGAGCTTGCTGAACTGAAGGTGATGGGGCACTTGGACCACCTGAGTGGGCGCGTAGCCTCGAGCTTAGGGAGAGCCGTGTTTACTTCCCGGGCGAACTGCTTGAAGAGGCGCTGAGAGGCTGGGGCCTATGCTCCACCCAAGATGCAGGCGATGGCGCGAGGCTCCTAGAAGCCCCCAGCACCCTCGTCCTGGTCGTCGTTCCTCCTTGGTGGCGGCAGAGGTGGAAGGCTAGCCTTGCCCTGGGGGCGGTCCTCACGAGGCTGGTCCCTCCAGGCGCCCTCACGGGGCTGGTCCCTCCATGCATCCTCACGAGGCTGATCGCGCCAAAGGTCCTCCTAAGGTTGGTCACGCCACTCCTGACGGGGGCCGCGGTCGTCCCAGCGTCCCCCGGTCTGACTTCCCCCACGGCCATAGCCACGGTTGCTGCACTCGGGGCGTTGGCTGACGCATCCTTCGCGGAGGGCCCTGAGCTCTTGACAGTCGTGGGTGTTGTGGTTGTGCACGTTGTGGAAGGCGCAAAACGGCTGGCTGCTCTTGGATGACTCTGGGTAGTCACGGCCGCGCTTCATCTCCGGCTCAGCCACGAGCACTGCCACTCCTTTGCGCTTTACGTCCTTGCTCTTGGCCTTCTTGTCTTCAAGTTCAGCAGTGGGGAGCTCGACGAGGGAGAGGCGCCCCTCCTCAGCTCTGGCGCACTTGGTCGCGAGGTTGAACAGCTCCAGGGACGTGCACAGATCTTTGTGGATGGCGAGCTCCTTCTTCATCTTGACGTCGCGGACACCATCTGAGAATGCTGAAATGATGGCCTCGTCCGTGACCTTGGGGATCTTGACGCGGACGCTATTGAAGCGTTGGATGAACTTCTGTAGTGTTTCTCCTGGTTGTTGCTTGATACGCCGCAGGTCACCCGTGGCCGGGGGACGGTCTCGGGTGCCCTAGAAGTTCGCGATAAACCGCTCGCGCATCTCGCTCCAGGTGGAGATCGATCCCGCGGGCAGGTTCAGGAGCCACGAGCGCGTGCCATCTTTGAAGGCCATGGGGAACCAGTTCGCCATGATCTTCTCGTTGCCGCCAGATGCTTCGATGCTCAGCTCGTAGAGCTGCAGGAACTCCGCAGGGTCGGGTACCGTCATAGCGTGGAGGCAGGTCGGGCTTGAACTTCCCAGGCTAGTTGACGTTGCGCAGCTCGGGGGCGAGGGCCTTGCAGCCTGATGTCCACAGCGGAGCTTGTCGGGGAGGCGGAACTTAGCCTTGGTCCTCGCGCGCCACCGCGGCGGGGGGGGCGCGGTCTCGACGCGGCGGTGGAGGGAGCGCTGGTGCTCCTCCATGGGGCCGCTGGATCTCTTGGCAGCATCCTTCTTCGTGCACTGGCACCGCTCGTGGATGATCACGCCGCGGGGCCATGTGCCTTGGGTCTTCGATGATGCCTTGACGCAGAGGTAGCAGAGGAGCTTCATGGGCCATGTCGTCCACTTGGGGAGGCGGACGAGGTAGCGAGAGGGACGGCGCTGGAGAGCCCCTAGCGAAGCTGACGAGCTCGGTGATGCGGTCGAGCCATTCTTCGTAGAAGTCATCGACGGGGCGGTAGCGCAGGAACTCGCGTGCCATGAGCAACGCATCCTGTGCGTCCGCGGGTCCGCGACGAGCATGGGATGACGAGACCACTGGGGTCAGTGACGGGGTCGCGTTGCGTTCGTCTCGCCGCACGGAGGGGTGCAGGGACGAGGCCTGCTGTTCATGCCGCGTCGGGCCGGTGGCGGCCTTGGCAGCAGGCGATGGAGAATGGCGGGGCGGTCCGCCGGCAGGAACTTTCTAAGCGACGCGGGCGGCAATGGCAGCCCACCGCTCAGCACGGGCTCTACGAGTGTCGGCCATGGAACCGGTGGGACGACGGAGCGCGGACCGATGAAGGGAAGTTTCGGCACACCCCTACATGGCGCCCAAAATGTCGGATCTTGGGTTCCAGCAAAACCCTTGTGGTTCGAACTCTGGGGTATGCACGAAGATCTCTTCTTCTGCCCTAGCTCGTCTACTCGCCGATTCCTAGGCCGAGCTCGTCAGACCCGAAGAACAAGGGACACACGGTTTATACTGGTTCATGCCTCCGTTGTGGTGTAATACCTTAATCCAGTGTGGTGTGGTGGATTGCCTTGTAGGCTGAGGAAGAACTAGTACACGGGGAGAACAGCCTCCTGAGGAGAGGTGTTCTTGTGCTTGAGTGAGCTTGTAGGTGTCTGGGCGGTCTCAATGATCTGATCCCTTTCTATGGTGGTGGCTAGTCCTATTTATAGAGGCCCGGGTCCTCTTCCCAAATATTGAGCGGGAAGGGATCCCACAACGGCCAAATTTGAAGGGGGGCAGCTAGCACAAGCTATCCTGACAAAAGGTGGCCTTTGCCTACCAAAGGTTGTGGTGGTGACGCCGCCGTGGGCTCCGCGATGACCTCCGCTCTACCGTCCTGCTGATCTTGGTCTTGTTGCACCAATATGGAAACCTTTGCCTGACGCCTCGGGACTCCTCGCCTATGCCTGCTCCTTTAGCACCAAAAAGGAAACTGGCACCCTGCGCCCACTGGCGCCCGCCTGGCCTTGGTCGTCACTACTCACATCGTGAGGGCCTCGCGAGGTGCCCCTTGCCTTGATATCTCCGCTCCTCAGGAGCCAGCCTAGTGAGGCTGCCCCAGGGGAGGTCTTGCATCGTCCGCCTCATGAGGCTCGGCCCCTCGTGAGGGATTTGAGTGGTTGCTGACGAGGTTGGGCCATACCAGGCCGCCTGATGAGCCACGCCCTGGGCCGCAGGCAGGAAAGCCTGGGTACCCCCGTTCCCAGAACGCCAACAGAAGGGATGATGCAGCACAGCGGCAGTAGGTATTTCTCTCAGATGTGAAACCAAGGTTATCGAACCAGTAGGAGAACCAAGCAACATAACGTAAACATCACCTGCACACAAATAACAACACCTCGCAACCTGACGTGTTAAAGGGGTTGTCAATCCCTATCGGGTAACGAACGCGAGAGAGATATACATATTGGTTGATTGGTTGATAATCAAGATAAATTGCAGCAAGGTATTTTTGGGTTTTTGGTTTAGTAGATCTGAAAATAAAAGCAAAGGCAAATAGATCGCAAAGGCAAAGACCTGGGGGCCGCAGGTTTCACTAGTGGCTTCTCTCGAGAAAATAGCAAACGGTGGGTAAACAAATTACTGTTGGGCAATTGATAGAACTTTAAATAATCATGACGATATCCAGGCAATGATCATTACATAGGCATCACGTCCAATATTAGTAGACCGACTACTGCCTGCATCTACTACTATTACTCCACACATCGACCGCTATCCAGCATGCATCTAGTGTATTAAGTTCATGGAAAAACGGAGTAATGCATTAAGAACGATGACATGATGTAGACAAGATCCATTTATCTATGGCGTTAGATATGGATCTCGTCGTTTTATCCTTAGTAGCAACGATACATACGTGTCGGTTCCCCTTCTGTCACTGGGATCAAGCACCATAAGATCGAACCCACTACAAAGCACCTCTTCCCATTGCAAGATAAATAGATCAAGTTGGCCAAACAAAACCCAAATATTGGAGAAGAAATAAGAGGCTATAAGAGATCATGCATATAAGAGATCAAAGAAACTCAAATAACTTTCATAGATATAGAAAGATAGATCTGATCATAAACTCAAAGTTCATGGGATCTCAACAAACACACCGCAAAAAGAGTTACATCATATGGATCTCCAAGAGACCATTGTCTTGATAATCAAAAGAGAGAGAGGAAGCCATCTAGCTACTAACTACGGACCCGAAGGTCTACAAGGAACTACTCATGCATCATCGGAGAGGCACCAATGGAAGTGGTGAACCCCTCCGTGATGGTGTCTAGATTGGATCTGGTGTTTCTGGACTCTGCGGCGGCTGGATGAATATTTCGTCGACTCCTCTACGGTTTCTGGATTATTGTGGCATTTATAGAGCAAAGAGCCGGTGCGGGAGGCCACCGAGGTGGGCACAACCCACCTGGGCGCGCCAGGGGGCCTGGCGTGCCCTGGTGGGTTGTGCCCCCTCGGGGCACCCCCCCCCCCCCAGGTGCTGCATTGGCCCATCAGGTGTCTTCTGGCCCATAAAAATTCTCCAAAAAGTTTCGCGGTGTTTGGGCTCCATTTGATATTGATTTCCTGCGATGTAAAAAACATGCAGAAAACAGCAAGTGCCACTTGGCACTATGTCAATAGGTTAGTACCAAAAAATGATATAAAATGATTATAAAATGATTGTAAAACATCCAAGAATGATAATATAACAGCATGGAATAATCAAAAATTATAGATACGTTGGAGACGTATCAGCATCCCCAAGCTTAACTCCTGCTTGCCCTCGAGTAGGTAAGTGATAAAAACAGAATTTTTGATGTGGAATGCTGCCTATCATGTCATATCATATTATTTTCTTTATAGCATGTACATTTCGACTTTTATATGGTTCAAAGCAATAGTCTAGTTTTGACATAATAATTTAGATACTCAAGCATATCAACAAGTAACCATGTCTTTCAAAATATCAAACGCTAAAATAAGTTATCCCTAGCCCATTATGCTCAACCATTGATCCATTCATGAAACACATTCGTATATTAGTTACACCCAATGCTCAAGTACGATCATAGTGTTTCCTAGTTGGTGCTTATAAGAGAAAATGGTGACTCAAATTCAAAATAAAAATTGCATAAGTAAAAGAAAGGCCCTTCGCAGAGGGAAGTATGGATTTGTAGAGGTTCCAGAGCTCAAAGCTTAAATTGGGAGATAAATTTTTTTGGGAGGTATACTTTTCCCACCAATGAGAACGACTTGAGGTTCCCAACACTTTCCTTGGAATATATCATAGGCGGTTCCCAAATAGAAAATAAAGTTTATTCCTTTTCCATCAAACTTTCACAAGCCATGGCTAGCCAAATCCACGGTTGCCTTCCATACGAACACTTTCCAAGGAATTTATTATTTGACAACATAAAGTAAAAACAATATTTCGGGACTAGGCATCTCTAATGCATTTGCCTTACTCTCATGCATTGACAAGTGAATAAACACTCATCGTGAGAACAACAAATTTAGCATGAAAAATATTGGCCACCCCTCACCGCCTCGCGAGCGATACGGGCACACAAAAGGGAAATTTATTTTGAAAATTAGAGATTGCACATACAAATTTACCTAGAACGGCAAAGAAATACCGCATATAGGCAGGTATGGTGGACTCATGTGGCAAAACCGGGATAAAGGTTTTTGGATGCACAAGTAGAGATCATACTTAGTGCAAAATGAAGGCTAGCGAAAGACTGGGAAGCGACCAACCATGAAACAATTAATCTCGTAAGTGAACATTAAGCATAAATAACACCGAATAATGCACCACAAGTAGGATATAATTCCATTGCATAATTATTGAGTTTCATGCTTGCATAGGGAATCACAAACTCTAACACTCACATCTATAACAATTTATAGTGTATGAGTTTTTAATGGGTCCAGAGCATCAATCCTGGTCGTTGATATTCACAATCTAACGGTTGAAAGCACTAGGATTCGCATGAACAGTACCCATCAGCTGCTTCCAAAGTATTCTAGAACCATCACTTTTGAAAAAGTGCATGCCACTCAGGCCATGCTGCGGTTAGCAAGGACATGCTAAGTGGCTGGAGATGGGTCAAGAAAGAAAACAAGAGAGAGAAGAAATCTAAGTTAAACAATTAATGATTCTGACCCAGTTGGTTATTTTCCTTTGTTTTTGACAATTCTGTCACCAATCAATTGGAATTACACTCTTCTAATATTCATGTTTTACAACAATAAATATTCCTCAATGCATTCATACATAAAATATCTTATTCTGCATTTCCTTTTTGCTATTTTCTTTCACCAAAAACACTTAAGTTGACGTGCATCGCACGTGTGTACATACTAGTTCTTACTAGAGCACAATTACTCATCGACATAACTCACATATCACATCATCATGTCTCAAAACTATTACAAGGAATCAAGTTTATTTTGTCCAATGATCTTCATGACACATTTTTTTATTATATCCATCTTGGATATCTATCACTTTGGGACTAATTTTCATGTGTTGCTTTTGATAAGCTCAAACAAATATAAGAGAAGATCATGAGCATAATTTTTCTTTCTTTCTCTCAAAATAATATAAGTGAAGCAAGAGAGAATTTGTTTAAATTTTTACTAACTCTCAAACAAATCTAAGTGAAGAAAGAGAGTATTTCTTCAAAAATACTAAGCACACCGTGCTCAAAAAGATATAAGTGAAGCACTAGAGCAAGTCCATTGATCATAAGAATTTAAGTAAAGCATAGTGAGCAATTCTAGCAAGTCATGGCATAATTTTGGCTCTCTAAAATGGGTGTGTACAGCAAGGATCGATGACTTAGAAAACAAAATAAAACAAGCAAAGACTCATATCATACAAGACGCTCCAAGCAAAACACATATCATGTGACGAATAAAAATATAGTTTCGAGTGAAATACTGATAGTTGTTGGAAGAAAGCGGGGATGCCACTCGGGGACATCCCCAAGCTTAGTTGGTTGCTCATTTTTGGATAATAGCTTGGGATGCCGGGGCATCCCCAAGCTTAGGCTCTTACATCCTTCCTTCATCCATCGTAAGATAACCCAAAACTTGAAAACTTCAATCACACAAAACTTCAACAAAACCTTCATGAGATCCATTAGTATAAGAAAGCAAATCACTACTATATTCCAACTTTTCTGTGGCAAAAACTCATCAAAGAAAACCATAGAGCCATCAAAATAAGCACACAACACAAAGAAAACAGAATCTGTCAAAAACATAACAGTCTGTAGTAATCTGGAAGTTTCGAAAACTTTTGGAACTCTAAAAATCTTGAGAAAAAATAGGGCCACGTGGAAAATTTGTATATTGATCTTCTGCAAAAAGAATCAACTAGAAAGCACTTTTTTGTTAAAAATGAGAATTTTTTCTCGTGAGCGCAAAGTTTCTATGTTTTTCACCAAGATCACACAACTATCACCCAAGAAGATCCTATTGTTTCTACTTGGCACAAACACTAATTAAAACACGAAAAACACAATCATACCAGTAGCATAATTGTGTAAACACTCAAGAACAGAAAGCAAAAAGCAAAAAATAAAATTTATTCATTGGGTTGCCTCCCAACAAGCGTTATCGTTTAACGCCCTTAGCTAGGCATAAAGCAAGGATCTAAGTTTTGTCTTCCTAAGTTTTGGCAACTTTTGTAAGGGTTTTCTCAAACCCGGGAGACTCTTTACGCTTCCCTAAATTCTCCGGAAAATAAACCATCTTAAGATCCTAAATATCCAATCGCTTGTTACAAAGAGTAATTAAGGCATTCATGCCATTGATACTACCATTGAGGTGCTTGAGGGGTTCATTATATTTCTGTATTTCAACCATATGTTTATGCAAATCACAAAGTTTGTCCAACATTTGAACTCCCTCAGGGGTAAAGGAAAACCCCTTCTTTTGAGGAGGAATTTCCAAAATTCCTTCCAAAATTTCATAGGCAGCGTTTGCATCAAGCTCAATAAAATTTCCTTTAGAAGAAAAATCAAGAAGTTGTCTATGATGCAAAGCTAATCCTATGTAAAAATTACGAAGCAAAACCTTAGCATCCCCCTTTAGATTGAAATAGGATATGATTCCATAAGCCTATACCAGACATCTTTCAGATTTTCTCCTTGTCTTTGCTCGAAGTAAAGAACTTCAAAATCTGATGACAAAGGAGGAGTAGAGACGCTAGCCATCGGGACTAAAGACAAGAGATCGGTGAAAAAGAGAGGCGAATAAAATGGAAAATTTTGTGAAGTGGGGGGAGGAAAATGAGAGGAAAATGGAAAATAATGTAAATTGCGAGGAGATAAGATTTGTGATTAGGAACCTAGTGTATGTTGAAGATCCTCCCCGACAACGGTGCTAGAAATTCCTTTTGATGTCACTTAAGGCTACATCGGTATTTCCCCAAAGAGGAAGGGATGATGCAGCACAACGGCGGTAGGTATTTCCCTCAGATGTGAAACCAAGGTTATCGAACCAGTAGGAGAACCAAGCAACACAACATAAATAGCACCTGCACAGAAATAACAACACCTCGCAACCCACGTGTTAAAGGGGTTGTCAATCCCTTTCGGGTAACGAACGTGAGAGAGGTATGAATATTGGTAGATTGGTTGATAAACAATAAATTACAGCGAGGTATTTTTGGGTTTTTGGTTTAGTAGATCTGAAAATAAAAGCAAAGGAAAATAGATCGCAAAGGCAAATATATGAGAAAGAAGACTCGGGGGCCGTAGGTTTCACTAGTGGCTTCTCTCGAGAAAATTAGCAAACGGTGGGTAAACAAATTACTGTTAGGCAATTGATAGAACTTCAAATAATCATGACGATATCCAGGCAATGATCATTACGTAGGCATAACGCCCAAGGGTAGTAGACCGACTCCTGCCTGCATCTACTACTATTACTCCACACATCGACCGCTATACAACATGCATCTAGTGTATTAAGTTCATGGAAAAATAGAGTAATGCCTTAAGAACGAGGACATGATGTAGACAAGATTCGTTTATCTATGGCGTTGGATATGGATCTCGTCATTTTATCCTTAGTAGCAATGATACATACGTGCCAGTTCCCCTTCTGTCACTGGAATCAAGCACCGTAAGATCGAATCCACTACAAAGCACCTCTTCCCATTGCAAGATAAATAGATCAAGTTGGCCAAACAAAACCCAAATATCGGATAAGAAATACGAGGCTATAAGAGATCATGCATATAAGAGATCAAAGAAACTCAAATAACTTTCATGGATATAAAAAGATAGATCTGATCATACACTCAAAGTTCATCGAATCCCAACAAACACACCGCAAAAAGAGTTACATCATATGGATCTCCAAGAGACCATTGTATTGATAATCAAAAGAGAGAGAGGAAGCCATCTGGCTACTAACTACGGACCCGGAGGTCTACAAGGAACTACTCACGCATCATCGGAGAGGCACCAATGGAAGTGGTGAACCCCTCTATGATGGTGTCTAGATTGGATTTGGTGTTTCTGGACTCTGCGGTGGCTGGATGAATATTTCGTCGACTCCTCTAGGGTTTCTGGAATATTGTGGTATTTATAGAGCAAAGAGGCGGTGCGGGAGGCCACCGAGGTGGGCACAACCCACCTGGGCGCGCCAGGTGGGCCTGGCGTGCCCTAGTGGGTTGTGCCCCCCTCGGGGCACCCCCCCCCCACCAAGTGTTGCCTTGGCCCATCACGTGTCTTCTGGCCCATAAAAATTCTGCAAAAAGTTTCGCGGTGTTTGGGCTCCGTTTGATATTGATTTCTTGCGATGTAAAAAGCATGCAGAAAACAACAACTGGCACTTGGCACTATGTCAATATGTTAGTACCAAAAAATGATATAAAATGATTGTAAAACATCCAAGAATGATAATATAACAACATGGAACAATCAAAAATTATAGATACGTTGGAGAGGTATCATTCACCAGCCTGTTGATTTACAAAGTTGATCTCCCAGCACATCATAACCTTGCTTTTGTTGATGGGCGTTCTCGTCCGATGATGAAACCGGTGATGCACAAAGATTCCCTTGGAAAATAATGGGTTTCTTTGCCGTTGGGTGTACGGTTTGATGACCTCTTGTCACACCTTCCAGTGCTAGAGTTGAAATTGCTCAACTCACTGATGTCACACCACTCAATGCCCCCGGCGACAACAATGTTCCCTCGTAAGCAAAGGCCGGATCCCTGACCCCCAGCCTTCATCACAATGATGCTTGTGATTAGAGGACAGAGCCCATGCCCATTGCTCGAGTGCTAGCACTTGTAACTGTTCTCAACTCCGGCCTACGTTGTTGAGGACAATCCCACCAATGATACACAATGCGGTGATAATGTGGATGCCACTAGAAGTCTCGCTTCCACGCTTCGGATTTCTCTTTCCATTTCCTATCCCTTGGCTGTTAGGGAAACTCTTCCCTCCATGCTTCGTTGGTGAGCCGGTGGATTCTCCACCCCTTTGTCCGCTGCTTAGGCGGCCCGTGGCAAGGAGTAGAATCCCGATACATGTGCTCTAGTTAGTAGTTTTTTTCGGGGATTTTCAATCCTCATAGGTGCGGTACTCGGGCGGATGGCAGCGCTTCTTCTTTGAGTTTGTCTTTTGGGCTTCGATCCTCCTCAAGTTTGTCCATCTGGATGTAGTCGACAAAGCTTCGCAATAGATTCATGTCGTCTCCTTGGGACAACAAGGCTAGGGTTTCTTGTCATGTGCCAAGATTTTTAGGGGCTTCGGATTATTGAAGGGTTCAACGACGACGACTGCGGTTGCAAGGCGCTGGTCCTTAGGGGCATCTGCACGAAGACTTCCCGGTTGTCATCGACAAGGTTAAGCTGGCTCTGGTAGGGTAGCGGCGACAGCGACGCGTCGGTGGCTCGTTCTCGCGACGGTAGTGGTCATTTGGTGGTCTTGAAATCGCGATGTAATTTTTATTATGTTTGAGATGCTTTGTACTTCCCTGAACTTTGATAATAGATTCGGACCATTTTCGCAAAAAAAGAAAATCTCACTTTTACTTGTTCATTCTTGGTTATGTGTTGAAATATCTAAAAGGCTAATTCTATATCTATATCTAATATCTAATAATAATAAAGGGGCTATTGCTTCTAGCGGTACGTCACCGAAATTTCCTTGAAAGTTGTACAATATTATCCACCAATGCCATCTATAAGTGATAAAAAAAACGTTTCACACAGGGGAATCTCTGCCTGGGCCGACCCATGCAGTAGGAACCTTCAATATTGCGCGTTGGAAAAAGACAAAGTGCGCCGGTATGGGCCAGCCCATGTCCAAACGGCTTGTTTTCAAAGTTTTGCTTTCCTTTTCCATCTTCATTTTTCGCTATAAATAATTTGAGACTTCAAAAAAGTTTCAATAAATAAATAAATACAGAATTTTGAAATAAAATGTTTCATAATTCATAAATTTTTGTGGATCTAGAAAATGTTCATTGTATTTAAAAAAATCGCATATTCAAAAAATAATTGCAATTTCGAAACAAATGTTCGGGAAATCAAAAAATCTCATGATATTATAAAAAATAGCATGTAGTAAAAAATGTTAATGAAATTGAAAAAACTATTTCTAATTACAAAAATGTTCATGAACTGAAATATATCCTAAAAATTCAAAACAAATCGTGACCTACAAAATAGTATAACAATTCATAAAATATCCTCTGATTCAAAAAAATAATCATGCATTCAAAAAATGTTCGTTAAATAAAAATAATATTCGTGAATTAAAAAATTGATCCACCAGCTTCCAAAAAAAAATTGTCGAATCTACAAATGTTCGCCTATTCAATCAAAATCTTTTAGAAAATGATCAATTAAAAAAATGTTTGCAAATAGTATAAAATATTCATGATTTTAAAATGCTCGAGCATCTGTAAAAATGTGCACGAATTTGAAAAATATTCACGATTTCAGACTCGTTCACGAGTAAAAATAAATCTTGATTTTTAAATCTTTTCATGATTTCACGAAAATGAGAGTCCTATTATATCTCGTTGATCCAGCAAAATGTGGTCATGGCCATTGGAGATTATTTATCTCCCGTTGCAACGCACAGGCCATTTAGAAGCGATAAAAACGTTTCAGACATGGCAATCTCCAGCCTGGGCCGGCCCATGCAGTAAGCACCTTCTATACTTCGCTCTGAGCGCTGGGAGAAGACTCGGTGCGCCCGTATGGGCCGACCCATGTCCCGGAGGCCTGTTTTTTGCATTTTAGTTTTAATTTTCTATTTCTGGTTTTATGTTTTATTTTTTTCTACTATTAATAAATTTGGAATTCAAAACAGTTCCGAAAAAAATTAAAAAAGAACTCTGTAATTGTTTTTAATAAATCATAACTCAAATGTGGATTTACAAAATGTCATGATTTCGCACGAAAAGCTTACTTATTAAAAAATGTTTGATATTTTGAAAACAAATGTTCAGGAAATCAAAAATTATTCAGGATTTTCTAAAAAAAATATGTATTTAAAATGTTAATTCAATTGAACAAAATTTCGCCAATTAAAAAAATGTTCATGAATGAAATAATATCCTGGAAACTAAAAAGTGGTTCGTCGATTACAAAATAGTTTATTCATTCATAAAATGTTCTCTATCCAAAACTTAATCATGCATTTCGAATTTTTTAAAAATTAAAAAACTGTTTGTGAATTTCAAAAAATATCCCACCAATTTCCCAAAAAATGTTTTTCAATTCTAAAAATATTCCCTAATCAAGAAAATTGTTTAATAATGTTCAAAAAAATTAGATAATGTTTCCTAATAGTATAAAATGTTTATGAATTCAAATAAAAAATTTGTTTTTATTAAAATGTTCACAAAATTGTAAAAGTATTCATGAATTTGAAAAATGTTCAAAACTTCAAATACGTGCATGAGATTAAAACAATGTTTTTGATTTCACGAAATTGAGAGTGGTAGTGTATCTCGATGATGCATCAAAATATGGTCATGGCAATAGGAAATTATTATTTATTTATTTTCTCCCTATGCAATGGATGGGCCCTTTTGCTTGTAATATTTATTATCATAGTATTATTAGTTGTGCTGTCGATAAGTAGAACTTAATTTGCTTGAGGTGGTGGTGCAATACCTTTTGAATGCTTATAATACATTAAACCTAATCTATGTTGTTTAGTAGAGCTTGTGTCTTTAATTTCCTGTTGCTGGTACCACCACTTCCCTCTTAGCTGCCGATGACAATTTACTGACAACCTTGACATCATTCCACTCTTCGACAATTTACTGCCATATGCCCTTTGTGGGCGTGTTGTGCTGATTTTCAGGTAATTAATGGCACAACCTTTTCTCTTAGTTAACGAATTGAGACCCTAATGCCCTTCCCAGTACTCCAAGGTGTACCGGTGCTAAGGATTCTACATAGGAAAAAAAAGTGATGTGGCAGAGCAATTAAAGAGGAGAAAGAGCATTATGGTGACCCCGGGGGGAAACGATGCTAAGCGCGTGGACCTATGCAAAATGACTACGAACCAATGCATGAAGGTGTTTTGAGATTAAAACATTAAATGAGGCATGCTTAGCTACAAAAGTTAAGCACCACTGCATTGGGGAGAGTGGTTGCTAAACTTTTTAATGCGTTTAGCACCCCACATTAGCACCAATGCATTGAAAGAGGCCTAAGAGCTCCAATTTTAATATAGTAATAATAGACATGTGATACTCCACCCCTTAAGAAACCTCGTGAGATTCATTGGTTTGCGCCTGATACATATTTGTTGTATATGTATGATGAGGCTATGAGATCATTGTTGTTGGAAATATGCCCTAGAGGCAATAATAAATTGGTTATTATTATATTTCCTTGTTCATGATAATTGTTTATTATCCATGCTAGAATTGTATTGATAGGAAACTCAGATACATGTGTGGATACATAGACAAACACCATGTCCCTAGTAAGCCTCTAGATGACTAGCTCGTTGATCAATAGATGGTTACGGTTTCCTGACCATGGACATTGGATGTCGTTGATAACGGGATCACATCATTAGGAGAATGATGTGATGGACAAGACCCAATCCTAAGCCTAGCACAGATCGTGTAGTTCATATGCTAAAGCTTTTCTATATGTCAAGTATACTTTCCTTAGACCATGAGATTGTGCAACTCCCGGATACCGTAGGAATGCTTTGGGTGTACCAAACGTCACAACGTAACTGGGTGGCTATAAAGGTGCACTACAGGTATCTCCGAAAGTGTCTGCTGGGTTGGCACGAATCGAGACTGGGATTTGTCACTCCGTATGACGGAGAGGTATCTCTGGGCCCACTCGGTAGGACATCATCATAATGTGCACAATATGTGATCAAGGAGTTGATCACGGGATGATGTGTTACGGAACGAGTAAAGAGGCTTGCCGGTAACGAGATTGAGCAAGGTATCGGTATACCGACGAACGAATCTCGGGCAAGTGCTATACCGATAGACAAAGGGAATCGTATACGGGATTGATTGAATCCTTGACATCGTGGTTCATCCGATGAGATCATCGTGGAACATGTGGGAGCCAACATGGGTATCCAGATCCCGCTGTTGGTTATTGGCCGGAGAGTTGTCTCGGTCATGTCTACATGGTTCCCGAGCCCGTAGGGTCTACACACTTAAGGTTCGATGACGCTAGGGTTATAGGGAAAGTATGTACGCGGTTACCGAATGTTGTTCGGAGTCCCGGATGAGATCCCGGACGTCACGAGGAGTTCCGGAATGGTCCGGAGGTAAAGATTCATATATGGGAAGTCCTGTTTTGGTCACCGGAAAAGTTTCGGGCGATATCGGTAATGTACCGGGACCACCGGGAGGGTCCCGGGGGTCCACCAGGTCGGGCCACCAGCCCCAGGTGGCTGCGTGGGCTAAGTGTGGGAGGGGACCAGCCCCAAGGGGGCTGGTGCGCCCCCCCACCAAGTCCCTAGGCGCATGGAGTGTGGAGGGGGGCAAACCCTAGGTCCAGATGGGCCTTAAGGCCCACCCTAGGGCACCCCCTCTCTCTCCCCCCCTTGGCCGCACCCTAGATGGGTTTTCTAGGGCTGGCCGC
This sequence comes from Secale cereale, assembly GCA_902687465.1. Taxonomy (NCBI): domain Eukaryota; kingdom Viridiplantae; phylum Streptophyta; class Magnoliopsida; order Poales; family Poaceae; genus Secale; species Secale cereale. The sequence continues at coordinate 637,111,117 of LR738711.1, read as the reverse complement.
ACCCCTAGGGGTGGGAAACCCTAAAGGGGGCGCAGCCCTCCCTTCCCCCTATATATATGTGAGGTTTTGGGGCTGCTAGACACACGAGAACGTCTCCCTCTTGGCGCAGCCCTACCCCTCTCCCTCCTCGTCTCTTGCAGCGCTTGGCGAAGCCCTGCTGGAGTCCCGCGCTCCTCCACCACCACCACGCCGTCGTGCTGCTGTTGGATGGAGTCTTCCCCAACCTCTCCCTCTCTCCTTGCTGGATCAAGGCGTGGGAGACGTCACCGGGCTGCACGTGTGAAGAACGCGGAGGCACCGTCCGTTCGGTGCTAGGATCTTCGGTGATCTGAATCGCGGCGAGTACGACTCCATCAACCGCGTTCTTGAACGCTTCCGCTTAGCGATCTACAAGGGTATGTGGATCCAACTCTCCTCTCGTAGATGCATCTCCTAGATTGATCTTGGTGAACGTAGGAAAAATTTTGTTTCCCATGCGACGTTCCCCAACAGTGGCATCATGAGCTAGGTTCTTGCGTAGATGCTTTCACGAGTAGAACACAAAGGGGTTTGTGGGCGTTGATGTTTAGATTGCTTCCCTCCTTGGTCTTTCTTGATTCAGCGGTATTATGGGATGAAGCGGCCCGGACCAACTTTACATGTCCACGTACATGAGACCGGTTCCATCGACAGACATGCGACTTTTGTTGCATAAGATGGCTGGCGGGTGTCTGTCTCTCCTATCTTAGTTGAATCGGAATAGACAAAGGCGGTCCTTGTAGAAGGTTAAATAGCAACTTAAATATCACCGTTGTGGCTTTGCGTAGGTAAGAAGCGTTCTTGCTAGATACCCATAGCAGCCACGTAAAACATGCAACAACAAATTAGAGGACGTCTAACTTGTTTTTGCAGGGTATGTATGTGATATGATATGGCCAATGACATGATGAGATATATTTTGATGTATGAGATGATCATGTTGTAATAGTTAATATCGACTTGCATGTCGATGTATACGGCAACCGGCAGGAGCCATAGGGTTGTCTTTAATTTTTGTATGACCCGCGTGTCAATCATTAAGCGCTATGTAATGCTTTACTTTATCGCTAAACGGTAGCAATAGTAGTAAGAGCATGGTGGGCGCGCGACAACCCCGATGGCGACACGATGATGGAGATCATGATGATGGGGATCATGATGTTACGCCGGTGACGATGGAGATCATGCCGGTGCTTTGGAGATGGAGATCAAAAGCACGAGTTGATGGCCATATCATGTCACTTATGATTTGCATGTGATGTTAATCCTTTTATGCATCTTATTTTGCTTAGGACGGCGGTAGCATTATAAGATGATCCCTCACTAAAATTTCAAGATGAAATTGTGTTCCCCCCGAGTGTGCGCCGTTGCGAAGGTTCGTCGTTTCGAAGCACCACGTGATGGTCGGGTGTGATAGACTCTACGTTCGCATACAACGGGTGCAAGCCAGTTTTGCACATGCAGAACACTCGGGTTAGACTTGACGAGCCTAGCATGTACAGACATGGCCTCGGAACACGGAAGACCGAAAGGTCGAGCATGAGTCATATAGTAGATATGATCAACATGAAGATGTTCACCATTGACACCACCTCATCTCACGTGATGATCGGACTTGGGTTGGTGGATTTGGATCATGTCACGCTCGGATGACCAGAGGGATGTCAATTTGAGTGGGAGTTATAAGTAATTTGATTAGTTAAACTCACTTATCATGAACAATAGTCTAAGTTGACTTTGCAAATTATGTTGTAGATCAATAGCTTGCGTTGTAGCTCCCTGTTTAATACGATCCTAGAGAAAGACTAAGTTGAAAGATATTGTAAGCAAGGATGCGGACTGGGTCCGTAGTCCGAGGAGTGTCCTCACTGCTGCACAGAAAGCTTACGTCTTTGATGCACCGCTCAATGTGCAAACCCCTACAACATTGTCTGTGGATGTTGTGAACACCTGAGAGACACGTCCTGATGACTACTTGATAGTTTAGTGCACCATACTTTACGGCTTAGAATCGGGATTCCAATGACGTTTTGAACGCCATAGAACATATGAGATGTTCTAAGAGCTGAAATTGGGATTTCAGGCTCATGCCCGTGTTGAGAGGTATGAGACCTCTGACAAGTTCCTTTGCCAAAAAGATGGAGGAGAATAGCTCAACTAGTGAGCATGTGCACAGAATGTCTGGGTACTGAAATCACTTGAACCAAGTGGGAGTTAATCTTCCAGGTGAGATAGTGGTTGACAGAATTCTCTAGACACTATCACCAAGCTACTAGAACTTCGTGATGAACTATGACATGCAAAGGATGGAGATGATCCCGGTGCTGTCAGCGGTTCTTAGTACCGCAAAAGTAGAGATCAAGAAGGAGCATCAAGTGTTGATGATTTAACAAGACCACTGGTTTCAAAAGGGTAAGGGCTAGAAGGGAAACTTCATGAATGGCAAACCTGTTGTCGCTCTGATGAAGGAACCCATGGTTGAACCCAAACCTCGAGACTAAGTGCTTCTATTGTAAGGGGAACGGTCACATGGTAGCGGAACCACCCCAAATACATGGTAGATATGATAGCTGGCAACTTCAACAAAGTATATTTGATATACGTGTTATTGATGTGTACCTTAGTAGTGCTCCTTGTAGCACCTGGGTATTGGATACCGGTTCAGTTGCTATTATTAGTGACTTGAAGCAAAAGCTACGCACTGAACGGAGACTAGCTAAGGGCGAGGTGACGATGTGTGTTGGAAGTGTTTCCAAGGTTGATAAGATCACCATCGCACACTTCATCTATTTTCGAGATTAGTGTTGAACCTAGATAAATGTTATCAGGTGTCTACGTTGAGCGTGAAAATGATTAGATCATGTTCATCGCAATACGGTTATTCATTTAAGTTAGAGAATAATGGTTATTCTGTTTACATGAATAATACCTTTATGGTCATGCACCCAATGGTTCGTTGAATCTCGATCATAGTAATACACATGATGATAATATTAATGCCAAAAGATGTAGAGTTAATAATGATAGTACCACTTTCTTGTGGCACTGCCGCTTAGGTCATTTTGGCATAAAATGCATGAAGAAACTCCATGCTGATGGATGTTTGGAGTCACTTGATTTTGAATCGCTTGACACATGCGAGCCATGCCTCTTGGGCAGGATGACTGAGATCCTGTTTTCAGGTACAATGAAACGGGCAAGTGACTTGTTGGAAATCATACATGCTGATGTATGTGATCCAATGAGAATTAAGGCGTGTGGTGGATATCGTTATTTTCTCATCTTCAATGACGATTTGAGTATATATGGTATATTTACTTAATGAAGCAAAAGTCTGAAACGTTTGAAAGGTTCAAACAATTTCAGAGTGAAGATTAAGAATCATCATAACAAGAAGATCATGTTCCTACGATCTGATCAAGGGGATATTATCTGAATTATGAGTTTGGCAATCACTTAAGACATTGTGGAATTGTTTCGCAGTTGAAGTCCCCTGGAACACCACAGTGTAATGGTGTGTCCGGACATCGTAATCGAACCTTATGAGATATGGTGCGATCTATGGTGTGTCTTACCGATCTACCGCTATTATTTTGAGGTTATGCATTAGAGACAGCTGCATTCACTTTATATAGGGCACCATCTAAGTCCGTTGAGACGACGTCGTATGGTTTGGCAAGAAACCAAAGTTGTCGTTTTCTTAAATGTTTGGGGCTGCGATGCTTATGGCTTCAGCCAGGAAAAGCTCGAACCCAAAGCGGACAAATACATCTTCATGGAATACCCACTGGTAACGGTTGGGTATACCTTCTATCTCAGATCCAAGGACAAAAATGTTTGTCGCTAAGAATGGGTCCTTTCTCGAGAAGGAGTTTCTCTCGAAAGAATTGAGTGGGAGGAAGATAGAACTTGATGAGGTCGTCGAACCCTCACTTCAACCGGAGAGTAGTGCAACACAGAAAGATGTTTCTGTGGAACCTGCGACGTTGAAGAGGAAACTAATGATAGTGATCATGAAGCTCCAGATCAAGTTGCTATCGAACCTCGTAGGTCGACAAGGATATGTACTACTCCTGAGTGGTACGGTGATCCTGTCTTAGAGGTCATGTTGTTGGACAACGATGAACCTATGAACTATGGAGAAGCGATGGTGGGCCCATATTCCGACAAATGGTTAGAAGCCGATAAATCCGAGATAGGATCCATGTATCAAAACAAAGTATGGACTTTGGTGGACTTGCCCTGTGATTGGCAAGCCATTGAGACAAATGGATCTTTAAGACTAAGACGGACGTGGACGGTAATGTCACCGTCTATGAAGCTCGACTTGTGGCGAAGAGTTTTCCACAAGTTCAAGGAGTTGACTACGATGAGATTTTCTCACCCGTAGCGATGCTTAAGTCCGTCGGAATCATGTTAGCATTAGCTGCATTTATGAAATCTGGCAGATGGATGACAAAACAAGTTTCCTTACCAGTTTTCGTAAGGAAAGGTTGTATGTGATACAATCAGAAAGGTTTTGTCGATCCTAAGGATGCTAAAAGGATATGCTAGCTCCAGCGATCCTTCCATGGACTAGAGCAAGCATCTCGGAGTCGGAATATACACTTTGATGGAGTGATCAAAGTTTTTGGGTATACAAAGTTTGTTGGAAACTTGTATTTGCAATAAAGTGAGTGGGAGCACTACAACATTTCTGATAAGTATATGTGAATGACATATTGTTGATCCGAAATGATGTAGAATTTCTAGAAAGCAAAAGGGTTGTTTGAAATGAGTTTTTCAAAGGAAGACCTGGATAAAGCTGCTTACATATTGGGCATCAAGATCTATACAGATAGATCAAGACGCCTGATGATACTTTCAAAAGAACACACACCTTTGACATGATTTTGAAGGAGTTCAAAATAGATCAGTCAAAGAAGGAGTTCTTACCTGAGTTGCAAGGTGTGAAGTTGAGTAAGACTCAAAACTTGACCACGGCAGAAGGAAGAGGAAGGACGAAGGTCGTCCCCTATGCTTTTGTCATAGGCTCTGTACGGTATGCCATGCTAAGTACCGCACCTGATGTGTGCCTTGCCACATGTCTGGCAAGAGGGTACAAAGGTGATCCAGGAGTGGATTACTAGATAGTGGTCAAAATTTTCCTTAGAGGAGTAAGGAAATGTTTCTCGGTTATGGAGGTGATAAAGAGTTCGACGTAAAGAGTTACGTCGATGCAAGCTTAACACCTATCCGGATAACTCTAAGTGGAGATACCGGATACGTATAATGGAGCAACAGTTTGGAATAGCTCCAAGTGGAACGTGGTAGCAGCATCTACGATATGACATAAAGTTTTGCGAAGTATATAGGGATCTGAATGTTGCAGACCCGTTGACTACAACCTCTCTCACAAGCATAGCATGATCAAACCCAGAACTCATTGAGTGTTAATCACATATTGATGTGAACTAGATTACTGACTCTAGTGAACTCTTTGGATGTTAGTCACATGGCGATGTGACCTATGAGTGTTAATCACATGGCGATGTGAACTAGATTATTGACTCTAGTGCAAGTGGGAGACTGTTGGAAATATGCCCTAGAGGCAATAATAAATTGGTTATTATTATATTTCCTTGTTCATGATAATTGTTTATTATCCATGCTAGAATTGTATTGATAGGAAACTCAGATACATGTGTGGATACATAGACAAACACCATGTCCCTAGTAAGCCTCTAGATGACTAGCTCGTTGATCAATAGATGGTTACGGTTTCCTGACCATGGACATTGGATGTCGTTGATAACGGGATCACATCATTAGGAGAATGATGTGATGGACAAGACCCAATCCTAAGCCTAGCACAGATCGTGTAGTTCATATGCTAAAGCTTTTCTATATGTCAAGTATACTTTCCTTAGACCATGAGATTGTGCAACTCCCGGATACCGTAGGAATGCTTTGGGTGTACCAAACGTCACAACGTAACTGGGTGGCTATAAAGGTGCACTACAGGTATCTCCGAAAGTGTCTGCTGGGTTGGCACGAATCGAGACTGGGATTTGTCACTCCGTATGACGGAGAGGTATCTCTGGGCCCACTCGGTAGGACATCATCATAATGTGCACAATATGTGATCAAGGAGTTGATCACGGGATGATGTGTTACGGAACGAGTAAAGAGGCTTGCCGGTAACGAGATTGAGCAAGGTATCGGTATACCGACGAACGAATCTCGGGCAAGTGCTATACCGATAGACAAAGGGAATCGTATACGGGATTGATTGAATCCTTGACATCGTGGTTCATCCGATGAGATCATCGTGGAACATGTGGGAGCCAACATGGGTATCCAGATCCCGCTGTTGGTTATTGGCCGGAGAGTTGTCTCGGTCATGTCTACATGGTTCCCGAGCCCGTAGGGTCTACACACTTAAGGTTCGATGACGCTAGGGTTATAGGGAAAGTATGTACGCGGTTACCGAATGTTGTTCGGAGTCCCGGATGAGATCCCGGACGTCACGAGGAGTTCCGGAATGGTCCGGAGGTAAAGATTCATATATGGGAAGTCCTGTTTTGGTCACCGGAAAAGTTTCGGGCGATATCGGTAATGTACCGGGACCACCGGGAGGGTCCCGGGGGTCCACCAGGTGGGGCCACCAGCCCCAGAAGGCTACGTGGGCTAAGTGTGGGAGGGGACCAGCCCCAAGGGGGCTGGTGCGCCCCCCCACCAAGTCCCAGGGCGCCTCCAAGAGGGGAGGGGGGCAAACCCTAGGGCAGTTGGGCCCTAGGGCCCAATAGTGGTGCGCCTTCCCCTCTCTCCCCCTTGGCCGCCCCCCTAGATGGGATCTAGGGCTGGCCGCACCCTAGGGGAGGGAAACCCTAAAGGGGGGCGCAGCCCTCCCTTCCCCCTATATATATGTGAGGTTTTAGGGCTGTTTGACACACGAGAACGTCTCCCTCTTGGCGCAGCCCTACCCCTCTCCCTCCTCGTCTCTTGCAGCGCTTGGCGAAGCCCTGCTGGAGTCCCGCGCTCCTCCACCACCACCACGCCGTCGTGCTGCTGTTGGATGGAGTCTTCCCCAACCTCTCCCTCTCTCCTTGCTGGATCAAGGCGTGGGAGACGTCACCGGGCTGCACGTGTGAAGAACGCGGAGGCACCGTCCGTTCGGTGCTAGGATCTTCGGCGATCTGAATCGCGGCGAGTACGACTCCATCAACCGCGTTCTTGAACGCTTCCGCTTAGCGATCTACAAGGGTATGTGGATCCAACTCTCCTCTCGTAGATGCATCTCCTAGATTGATCTTGGTGAACGTAGGAAAATTTTTGTTTCCCATGCGACGTTCCCCAACAATTGTGTGTATATGTGTATGTATTTTTCTCTTGCAATGGAAAAGTACTATCCTATAAAAAGTGTTCCAAAGCCTTTTAAAAATATAATCTATAATACCTATAATAAATAGTTGATCCCTATTGCAGCCCTACACATCACAAAATGGCCACGTCATCATAAATTAAAACTATTTTGTAGCACAAGCATACCCTGATTTAATTGTTTCATCTTGAATGGTGCATGATTCATGCATATTTTTTATTCACTCACGTTATTTACGGGAAATAATAGCTTTTGATTTAGGTCATTTCGTCATACAAAATTTATCCAAAATTAATCTTTAAAACCCCGCGGCAACGCGCAGGGAAATCACCTAGTTATATCAAAAATTCATGATATAAACATTTTCGATAGCATGCTAGCGAATAATAGCAACAAGCAAGTTCATATTTCTCAAAAGGTTTTCCTCCCCTAACCCTAGGTGGCTAGGACAAACTTTTCCTCCAGACTTCACCAGCGAATCCGTGGATGTGCCTCCCCTCTGCCTGCCGCTCCGGCGTCCATTGCTGGAAGGAGAATTCTTGTGCTTCTGCTCCGGTTAGTAGTTTTTGTTAGGGTTGTTTTAGTCCTCGCATGTGCGGCACTTCTTCTTAGAGTTTGTCTTTCGGGCTTCGATCCTCCTCGAATTGGCCCGTTTGGACGTTGTCGACGGAGGTCCGGCATCCCTTGGGGCGGTGCAGTTGGGGTTTTCCCGTCATGTGGCGAGGCTTGATGTGAGATGATTCGGAACAATGCAAGGGTTCAACGGCGACAACTGCGACTCTAGAGCACTGGTCCTTAGGGACATGTGCACGAAGACCTCCTAACTATCATCGGCAAGGTCAAAGCGGCTCCGGTTGAGGAGCAGCAACAACGGCGCGTCGGCAACCCGTTCTGGTAGCATTAGTGGCCGTTTGGTGGTCCTGGAATCTTGATGTAATTTTTATTGTTTTTGAGATTCTTTGTACTTGATGAAAATTTATATAATAGATATGATCCTTCCCGCAAAAAAAAACATTACTCAATAAGAAAAAAGGGAAAGCATAGCATCTACACTATCTACACAACTATTCTACACTTCTACACTACTATTAAACAAGAGAACTTCCACAGGGCGGACGAAAACTCTGCCCGTACAAACAAATCCACGTCCGCACGAGTCTACAGGTAAACCCACATCTTTTTCTTTTTTTTCTCAAATTCTCAAAAAATAGGTAACAACCCACATACAATTAATACGGAGAGTCATATAGGGAAACAAATGAGCTAATTTAGCGGGAATCAATCCAGGCCCGGCATCCAGATTACATGCCCCGTTGCTGCCTTGCGTAGCCGCCGAGGCACCCGACAACGGCCGCAACGACGAGCTCGCCGAGTCACTCGACGACGGCCGCGACGACGCGCTGTTCCCCAACACAGGTGCAGCCGCGCAAGCGTCCTACCACGGCCGCGACGAGGAGCTCCTCGCCGACATAGGTACATGCTCTTATCTGATCTGAAGTTTGAAAGTCTTTTACACGCCGCTACCGCCAAGGCTTCGTTAGGCTAGAAGACGCCTCCGCCCAGACTGCGCTGATACGTCCAAAACGTATCTATAATTTCTGCTTGCTCCATGCCACTTTTGGGTGATATTGCTATGATATTTATACACTTCCATACACTTTTGATCATATTTGGACTAACCTACTAATCCAGTGCACCCCAGTGCCAGTTTCTGTTTTCGGCTGTTTTTGTATTTCAGGTTTTCACATTACGAGAACTGTCAGGAAAAATCCAGAAAAATTATATAAAAAATCAGCGTTCCAGAACCTACCTTGCGCCCGAAGTACAGCCGGGGGGGCCACCAGGGCCCCAGGCGCCCTGGCGGCGCCCCCCCCCCCCCGGGCCGCGCCGGGGGGGCGCCTGGGCCCCCCAAGCCCCGTCTGGTGCCCCCCTTTGGCATATATTTAGAGCGTCCTTCGAAACCCTCGGGACGGGAACTCTTTTTCGCGATCTCATCTCTGTTCCGCCGTCGCCGCCGCTTCCAAGATCGGGAGCACCAGGAGAACTCTTCCCGGCACCCTGCCGGAGGGGAGGATCATCATCGGGAGCCTCTCCACCACCATGGACGCCTCCCGGATGAGTTGTGAGTAGTCTCCCTTGGACCATGAGTCCATGACCAGTAGCTATGTGATGTTCTCCTCCCGTTCTTGTGCTTCACTAATTAGTCCTCGTGAGCTGCCCTACATGATCGAGGCACATATGTAATCCTTATGCTGTTGCTATGATGAGTTTGCTGGGATCGGATGGATTATGAGATTATGTTCAGATTGTGATTGAGTAATATATTTGATCTACCTCTTTTATATTTATGTTCGTAAGTAATTCTTGCATGTTCTCCGATTGTTATTTATTGCTTTGGCCAAGTAATACGTAGTGACTCCAAGAGGGAACGTTATGCTTGATTGTGGGTTCATGCCCCTCGATGACTAGCTTGAGTGACAGAAACATGAGTCTAGGGGATGTGCTGTTGCCACAAGGGGGAAAACAACGGTGCTTGTGCCCGCGGGTGCAAGGATTGTTTACTTTACGCAAAGTTCTTTTAATGCAGTTGTCTGTTGCATTGAGTTTACACTATGGGTGGGGCTCGCAACTTAATACCCGCGAGATGTTCTGGATAGATATCTCAAGGTGGATGATTAGTAGTAGATATTGATGGATTTCGGTCTACTTACTTTGGCGTACCGCCCATGCTTTGAACGTCAACCTTTCTTGCAAAGTAGTCAGCATTGGTTTGCGTTCGTGGTCCTGTCAATTGCCCAGCTGTAATTCGTTTACCTCACATAGCTGTTTTATCGTCTTTTGGGAGAGAGACATCACTAGTGAACATCATGAGACTCCGGTCCATATTACCATCATTGATCACATCCGCTATTTACTTTTCGCTTTTACTTACTATTGCAAACATTATCTATCACTACTATCATTTGCGTTTAATCCTTTGTGAACTACAAGGCCGGAGGGATTGACAACCTCTCTGTACTCGCTGGGAGCAAAGTTATTTGTATCTGTGTGCAGGTCCACGTTGATTGCTAATATCTGGCGCCGTTAGCAGTTGACACCTACTTGTTGAACCTAGGAGTCTCTGGGGATTCGATCCTTGACATCTTTGCTAAGGGAAAAACTTCCACAACACTGCATCTCACACCTTCCACTTGGGGTAACCAACGAGGGGTTAGAGGCCCATCAAGGAGTTTTTCTGGCGCCGTTGCCGGGGACTCCACTCTTCAGGATAGGGGAGTTGCATGCTATCTTTTACCTTTGCTTTTTAGTCTTGTTAGTTTACCTTTCAGTTTTTGCTTTAGTACCTTTTATCGAAAATCACAAAAATAGTTATCTTGTTTGCTTGCTACTATGGGTTCTACCAAAAACACTAAATGGGAGGAGTACACCCCTTCTTCCATTACCCCAATTACCACTGTTGGGATCTACAAAAGTAATAAACCTTGTGATTATATTAGTCTTGACGGAGGGTTATGCCCATGGCATGGTCTTCCAGGAAAAGAGTATGAGCCTCAGTTTAAAATTGCTCCTAAGCTTCCCCAAACTTGGGAAGATGTTCAAACTCTTATAATAGAGAGCGATTCAAACAAAGAGGATGACACTACAATTCTGCCCAATAATGATAAAATTGATTTTGATAATTGTAGTATTTCAGAAGTTGTCACCTTTCTACAAGGAATGGCCAAAGATCCCCGCACTAGCACGCTTAACCTTGCCTTCACAGAGCATATCACTAATGCTCTCATCAAAGCTAGGGAGGAGAAACTTAGAGTAGAAGCCTCCATACCTAGGAAGCTAGAGGATGGTTGGGATCCTATGATTAAAATTAAGATAAACAACTTCTCATGCTATGCTTTATGTGATATTGTAGCTAGTACCTCTGTTATGCCCAAAAGACTATGATATGCTTAAATTGAAACCTTATGATTCTTGTTCTTTTGGTGTTCGTCTCGTTGATTCTTCCATAAAGAAACCTTTGGGGAGGATCGACGATGTTCTTATCGTCGTCAATGATAATTATGTTCCCGTTGATTTTACTATTATGGATATTGAATGTGATCCTTCATGTCCAATTATTTTGGGACGTCCTTTTTTACGCACCGTTGGTGCTATCATTGACATGAAAGAGGGTAATATAAAATTTCAGTTTCCTCTCAAGAAAGGGATGGAACACTTTCCTCGTAAGAAGATCAAGTTACCTTTTGAGTCCGTTGTACGGGCTAGCTATTCTTTTACTCTTGATAAAACTTGATCTATATGCATTATGCCTAGCTTAAAGGCATAAAAGAAAGCGCTTTTGGGAGGCAGCCCACATGAATAAATTTTTATATTTTACTTTTGTTGTGTCTTGATGTTGTTTACTACAGTAGCATCATCATTGTATCTCTGCTTTTCATATTTGTGCCAAGTATAGCCTCTGATTGCTAGAAAGTTCAAAAGTTGTGAGGTGCTGTCCAGGAAACAGATTCTGTCCTTGGATAGAAAAATTCGTATAAAATCACCAGATAATCTTTTTGGTCTGAATTTTTTCGACAGCGTTCTCTATATAATTCTCTTTCGTGCATCTGTTCTGAGTTTTTTGATTTGAGTTGCAGAAGTACCCCGAACAAATCAATTACTACCTGCTGTTCTGTTTTTCACAGATTCTGTCCTGTTTTGCCTTTCCTTCATTTTGCAAACCAAGAGCTTGCTTTTTCTTTGCAAAAACCTTTTGGCAATCTTGATAAACAGTAGACCTTCAAGAATATATTTATTTCCAGCAAGGAACAATTATTTTATTAAGGGTACTAACCTCGCTAATCAGATTATGATGAGTTATGTATGAAGGGAGTTTTCAAGTGTGCGAGGAAAGATGATAAAAAGATTCAGGAGTGTCAAGCGCTCAAGCTTGGGGATGCCCCCATGCACCCCCAAGAAATATTCGAGGAGACTCAAGCGTCTAAGCTTGGGGATGCCCCCGTGCATCCCCTTCTCCATCAACATTATCAGTTCGTCTTTCGTTCCGCTATATTTTTATCACTTCATGTGTTAAGTGCTATGCTTGGAGCGTCTTGCTTTTTGTTTTCTTTTTAGTTTTTCATAACGAGTCGGAACTCAGCGTTCTTTATGTGGGAGAGAAACACGCTCCACTTCTACCTAGAACATAACATAGAATTTTCATGTCTATCTTTGCTGTGTGTGTTCTTTGTCTTTTAATAGCTACTATCATGTTCAGCTCTTAGTATTCATGCTTATCTTTTCAAAGAGCTTTTGTTTAGTTGGTTGCTTGAACTCTCTTTAATTATCATGCTTAACTTATTAAGAGAGTTTGCTTCCGTTGAATTGGTTAATATGTCTATGATAAAGATGCTACGTGCATAATGGCGCTTAGTAGTTCAGGTTTTCTTATGGTTAGTCTCAAATAGCTGGGGGATTCCCAATGTGTTATTGGAGTACCAACATGATTTGTTTGCCTATGATGTGGTATGATTTAGTAATATCTTCCTTCGAGAATTTATTTTGATTGACTTGGCGTATGCTCACGCATATTTAAGACTGTAAAGAAAGTCTGTCAAGCCTTGATGATCTTTTATTTCTGAGTAGCGATATAACTTCCATGCCTGATTCAATGTTGCTTTGTCGCTCTGCATGATTATGACCGTCATTGCTCTCTTAGTTGGTCGCTCCCAGTCTTTTGCTAACCTCCACCTGTACTAAGCGGACTAACTTTGCAATACATAGCTCATGGGAAAGTAGCTTAAAAACTATTGTGGTAAAGAATATGTTGCTTATGTATCTTATTTCTTATAAGTTGCTTGCTGAGCGGTAACCATGTTTCTGGGGACGCCATCAACTGTCACACTTTTGTTGAATATCATGTGAGTTGCTATGCATGTTCGTCTTGTCTGAAGTAAGGGTGATTTGCCATGGGTTGATTGAGTATGCATATTGTTAGAGAAGAACATTGGGCCGCCAACCAAAGCCATGCATCATGGTGGAAGTTTTAGCTTGGACATTAATCCTCAATCTCTTATGAGAATATGCTTATGCATTGAAGAGGAGTCCATTATCTATTTTCTATGTTGTCCCGGTATGGATGTCCTCAAGTTGAGATCTATCAAAAACGAGAAATCAAATGCGATTTATCTCCTTGGACCTTTGTACAGGTGGCATAGAGGTACCCATTTGTGACACTTGGTTGAAACATATGTAATGCAATGATAACCCATGGAAATCCGAGCTAATTAGGACAAGGTGCGAGCACTATTGGTATTCAATGCATGAGGCTTGCAACTTATAGGATGTCTTATGCATGACACATATGAAGTACTACTACCGTTGACAAAATTGCTTCTATGTTTTCAAAATAAAAAGCTCTAGCACATAACCATTCTTTTACTTTTTGAGTCTCCACCCTCTTTCTTCAAGCACCAACTACTGAGAGCATGATTGTCATTCTAAGTGTAATGTGCATTGTTCCAAAGTAGCATTGTCTTTTGCATGATTGTGATATCGTTTATTTTGAAATCATTGTATCTAGTCATCACTTAAACCTTGAAGGTGCCCCTGCATTTATATTTTGCTTCACTAAAGGGGGCAAGCTAGATATCACTTTATCATATTTGCACATCATGTTCATTGCAAATCTATTTGATGCTTCAATGTCATATTGTAAAACTTTCAGTCCTTTGTGATTTTCTCATGAGGCAACTTAATTACTATAGAATCATTGTCTCAGTAAGCTTTTGTCATATGACTATAAAAAGTCCTATATGGTTAATAGCATGTCACAACAGAAATTATTCTTGTTATCATTTACCTACTCGAGGACGAGCAGGAATTAAGCTTGGGGATGTTGATACGTCCAAAACGTATCTATAATTTCTGCTTGCTCCATGCCACTTTTGGGTTATATTGCTATGATATTTATACACTTCCATACACTTTCGATCATATTTGGACTAACCTACTAATCCAGTGCACCCCAGTGCCAGTTTCTGTTTTCGGCTGTTTTTGTATTTCAGGTTTTCACATTACGAGAACTGTCAGGAAAAATCCAGAAAAATTATATAAAAAATCAGCATTCCAGAACCAACCTTGCGCCCGAAGTACAACCGGGGGGGCCACCAGGGCCCCAGGCGCCCTGGCGCCCCCCCCCCCTGGGCCGCGCCGGGGGGGCGCCTGGGCCCCCCGAGCCCCGTCTGGTGCCCCCCTTTGGCATATATTTAGAGCGTCCTTTGAAACCCTCGGGACGGGAACTCTTTTTCGCGATCTCATCTCTGTTCTGCCACCGCTGCCGCTTCCAAGATCGGGAGCACCAGGAGAACTCTTCCCGGCACCCTGCCGGAGGGGAGGATCATCATCGGGAGCCTCTCCACCACCATGGACGCCTCCCGGATGAGTTGTGAGTAGTCTCCCTTGGACCATGAGTCCATGACCAGTAGCTATGTGATGTTCTCCTCCCGTTCTTGTGCTTCACTAATTAGTCCTCGTGAGCTGCCCTACATGATCGAGGCACATATGTAATCCTTATGCTGTTGCTATGATGAGTTTGCTGGGATCCGATGGATTATGAGATTATGTTCAGATTGTGATTGAGTAATATATTTGATCTACCTCTTTTATATTTATGTTCGTAAGTAATTCTTGCATGTTCTCCGTTGTTATTTATTGCTTTGGCCAAGTAATACGTATTGACTCCAAGAGGGAACGTTATGCTTGATTGTGGGTTCATGCCCCTCGATGACTAGCTTGAGTGACAGAAACATGAGTCTAGGGGATGTGCTGTTGCCACAAGGGTGAAAACAACGGTGCTTGTGCCCGCGGGTGCAAGGATTGTTTACTTTACGCAAAGTTCTTTTAATGCAGTTGTCTGTTGCATTGAGTTTACACTATGGGTGGGGCTCGCAACTTAATACCCGCGAGATGTTCTGGATAGATATCTCAAGGTGGATGATTAGTAGTAGATATTGATGGATTTCGGTCTACTTACTTTGGCGTACCACCCATGCTTTGAACCTCAACCTTTCTTGCAATGTAGTCAGCATTGGTTTGCGTTCGTGGTCCTGTCAATTGCCCAGCTGTAATTCGTTTACCTCACATAGCTGTTTTATCGTCTTTTGGGAGAGAGACATCACTAGTGAACATCATGAGACTCCGGTCCATATTACCATCATTGATCACATCCGCTATTTACTTTTCGCTTTTACTTACTATTGCAAACATTATCTATCACTACTATCATTTGCATTTAATTCTTTGTGAACTACAAGGCCGGAGGGATTGACAACCTCTCTGTACTCGTTGGGAGCAAAGTTATTTGTATCTGTGTGCAGGTCCACGTTGATTGCTAATATCTGGCGCCGTTAGCAGTTGACACCTACTTGTTGAACCTAGGAGTCTCTGGGGATTCGATCCTTGGCATCTTTGCTAAGGGAAAAACTTCCACAACACTGCATCTCACACCTTCCACTTGGGGTAACCAACGAGGGGTTAGAGGCCCATCATGCGCCATCACCACACACTGCTCACCCGACGACGTCAGTGCGGACGAACTGCTCCGCAAATGCATGCTCCTTTTTCAACCTGTTCATGTGATCCATCAATTGTTTAAATTGAATGAAATTATGAAAAAACAAGGAAAGTGTACGAACTGTTGACTTATGGCATGACCATATGCTAACATGATCCCTATTTTCCGTACCTGACATAAACTCGACGTCGTTCCATGAATCCTTGTCAAATGAGCATTGTACTGACCTCACCTAAATGCCTCATCAAGCTGCATATGGATCGTTCAATTCTCAGTTCCAATTCATATGAACACACATAAAGTCACTCTGAGATACACCTACATGAATAGCATTACAAACTACTACATCCTGAATCATTATTGCAGGTATATATATTAATGCAAAAGGAGTTCAATTGGTTGCTGAGTACTCTTAACAAAGCTTCCATGATACACAGTGGGATGAAGTTGAACATAAAACACTACTCTGTCCGAGTTACAATTGTGTGATAGCATTCTTGACATTCACAGGGTTGAAGGACTTCGTATGGCCCCGACCAGTCCCAACAGGGCGCGCACCCCATTCCAGGATATAAGCAACACCCAATCCTTGGGTGATGAGCATTACACAACCACCCAATTTCAGTTTTTGTACCGCAATACTGAATTGTGCCATTGATTGTAGACCCTAAAGAAGTAAAAAGGCAGAGGGATAGAGAGCGGTATGCACAAAAGAAGGATGAGATTAATAAGAGACGACGTGAGGCCTTAAAACAGAAGAAAATTGCCTCTGCTGAGATCAGTGGGGCACAAACACAGCTGGGTGTATCACAAGGTAATGAAGATGAACTTCATTCTCCATTATATATATTGCTATACATAATGATCTATTATTCATCTACTCAGGCAGTAATGAGATTAAGAATCGTATGGAAAGGGAGAGGTATGCACGAAATAGAGAGGAAATATTAAAGCGACAACGACAAACCCGCGAGCAAAATAAGCATATCACTGCCGTCCTTGATGGCACTAACATTGTAACGCAAGTGTCGACTACCGGACAATCTGCAATCACACAACTGCAGAACATAACAAGTGCAGGGGGTGCAGTACCAAATTCCGTTCATTTTACCATAGACAATGATGATGATGAGTCTGATTGGTTGCACAGAAATGATGCGTATCAGATGCAACAGAATTCAAGACGACTCACACCCACACAAAATGTCACTAGATGAGAACCCCCAAATTAGTACAGTCGACAACCTACGTATGTCAGAAGAGTCTTCTAAAAAAGGGTTAGTTGTCTGATTTATTAATGGTGCTAAAATATCCGGTGTTTATTTCTTCTCTATTTTGCCATTCTACTTTTTATTCAGGTACAGACCCTTCATATGGCAACAAACCTCTACCGATCCAACGTAATGATATTACTCTAGTTATGGAACCGTCCCAAGATGCAGGTTAAACCACTCATAATCAAATTGGTACGTTTTTGTGGTACCACCCTGTATACATTACTCTTTTGTGCCAAATAAATGTTTTCTGCCAACGACCACGCCAAAGATGCATGCGGACTACTGGAGCCCGATGTCCACACGATAAACATTGATGGTCTGCATAATGTCATTTTTAGTATCATCTCCCCAGTATGCATAACATCAAATGAGCATCATTTACTACTCCTAACGCACTATTATTCAATATGCACAAATAGAATGCTTGGGAGAAGGGAACCTAGGAGAAAAAAAGTGGAGACGTGGACCATGATGAAGAAGCTAGGATCTTCACCCAACCAGGTTTATTGTTGCTGTCATGAGTTACCAATACAAATGTAATATTAGTAATATGGTCTCTGGGCGAACTTTAATTAATGCAAATGTCAATTCTGCTCCATATGTTAATTTTCAATCCTACCGAGTGGAGCAACATGATGGTGATGGAGCTCCCTATAATGATGCTCATGACAGAGTTTACATGAACCTGCCCAAAAAGCATCATGTGCTTACAAAAGTTAGTGATTGCCGCCATTGTGGAGCTTTGCGATTTCAATACGAGGGGCCTGTGTTTTGCTGCAGAAAGGGGAAAGTGGATGTATTTACTCCAGATGTTTGTAAGGAGTTGAAACGGTTGTTTACAAGTCAACTTGATGAGGATGCTAAATATTTCAGAGAAATATATGTTATTTCAACTCCCACTTCTCGTTCACAAGTCTGGGAGTCACCCTAGATCGTCGAGTCAGCACCGCTGCAGGAACCGACGTATATACATTTCATGCGTGTGGGGCGTTGTACCACGCTCTTGATGATCTAGAGTCTGGTGATAATGGCCTTCGACATTTGCAGCTATATATTTATGATACAGATGAAAACT
The DNA here is from genome assembly GCA_902687465.1 of Secale cereale. Taxonomy (NCBI): domain Eukaryota; kingdom Viridiplantae; phylum Streptophyta; class Magnoliopsida; order Poales; family Poaceae; genus Secale; species Secale cereale. The sequence goes on along the minus strand of LR738711.1, from coordinate 637,092,833 downwards.
TATTTCACAGGGTTAAGAGGTCTCCAAATCTTAGGTTAGACCTCATACGGAAGATTCTGGCAATACTAGAGCATAACCCTTATGCTCAAGTATTTAAAAGCCTTGGTGCTGTTCCGAATCTAGATGAAGGATCTCATTAAATACCGATATCAAGCTTGATCAACGAAGGTACAATGCGCCAACAACTTCTCAGGTAGCAGCAATATGGGTTGAAGGGAGCGACCCACAAAAAACCTTTGATAGAAGTGTTATCGTGTACGGGAAAGGAGAGCGTCCACTGTATATTAGAGCATACTATGGGTGCTACGACCCTTTGTCATATCCACTATTCTTCCCATGTGGGGAGATCGATTGGAATCGTTTGATGCCATATATTGGGTCCGCCGATGACACAAACCAAGATTCAGTGGATGATTATGCAAGACAAGAGTACCCAGCATATGTTCTTCCTTCAGGTATAATGTTCATAACTGATTTATACATTTTTATCAAAGTTGAACTTATTCAGTAATCCATCTTGCAGACGATAACGTGATTAGAGAACAACTTGGTCCTCACGCACGACATGAAGACTAGGCCACTAACTTAGTTGCAGGTATTGGACGTGATTGCTGTTTTTATATTCTTATGATTATATTATACCTGATTTATGTTCATTATTGATTTATACATATTAATCAAAGTTAGCCTTTTTTGGTATCCATCTTTCAGACCATAACATGATTAGAGAAGAGCTTGGTCCTAGCGCAGGGCATGAAGACCTGAACAATGATTTAGCTGCAGGTATTGGACGCGATTCCTGTTTTTCTATTCTTATGATTCTATTATACCAACTTTAATGTTGTTAAACAATTTTTAGATGACTACGAGGATAACCCAGATGAGGATTTTGGTGACAATGAGATGAATGCCACAAAAACAAGGAAATATGTTAGCGCAAGGGAGTACTATGCCTTCAAACTGCACGTCCGGAAGAAGCTTTTTAACATCGTCTTGTTTGGGGGGGGGGCGCCTTTTCCAACAATGGGCGGTTGACATGTACATCAAGATTGAGACAATGAGGCTTGACTGGTACTCAAAGCCAGCAAATCAAAAGGTCATACGCGCTGACCTCTACCAGGTAACGTGCTTGTGTTTATACTATTAAATTGTATTACATGCCACTCTTTGCTTCAACATGGTATGCTAATTGGCGTCAAATATTGATTTATTATAGGGCCTTGTTGACACTGTCATCGCTGGCGAGTCACGCGCTGATCGTATTGGCAAGAGAATCGTGCTTCCACGTACCTTTCGTGGTGGTGACCGTGACATGCAACGCATGTTCCTGGATGCAATGGCAATAGTTCAACGATGGGGTAAACCGGATTATTTTATCACGATGACATGCAATCCCTACTGGGAGGAGATAACTATTGAATTGTTGCCTGGACAGCTGCCACAAGACCGTCCAGACCTTGTGACAAGAGTATACAAAGATAAAAAACGATCCATGATGGACTTACTGATTAAGGGTAAGCATTTTGGAGAAGTTGCGGCTTATGTACATGTCACTGAGTTTCAAAAACGAGGCCTCCCTCATGAGCATATACTTGTAATCATGAAAGGAAAAAGTAAGTTAAGGACCCCGGATGACTATGATCGGGTGATATCGGCAGCCCGACAAAAATAAATATCATGTTCTCCATGATCTGGTGGTCAAACACATGTTGCATGGTCCATGGCGCGCTCAAGAAAAGTTGCCCCTGCATGATAGATGGACAATGTCGGTTTCATTACCCGCGAGATTTTTGTGATGCTACATTACAAGGGAAAGACTCATATCCCATCTATAGAAGGAGGGATGATGGGGTGAGAGTTAGGATCAGAGGAGCAGATTTGGACAATAGATGGGTGGTCCCTTACAACCCCTTTCTGCTGATGACATACAACTGTCACATCAATGTCGAAGCATGCTCGAGAATCAAGGCAGTGAAGTACTTATTCAAGTACATCTACAAAGGGCATGATAAGGCATCATTTGCGTTCGAGCAGGATATTATCAATGATGGGGGGATCATCGATGAAATTCGACAATATAGGGATGCCCGCTATATTCCTCCTCCCGAAGCTATCTATAGGATTTTCGGTTTTAAAATGTTTGGTGTCAGCCGAGCTGTGTTGCAGCTCCAGCTTCATTTGCCAAACATGCATACAGTCGCATTTCAAGCTTATGAAAATCTGGAAGATGTTGTCGCTCGGCCATCTTCTTCCAAATCCATGCTTACCGAGTACTTTGGGTTGAACCAGAAGTATCCAGAGGCACGGAAATTGTTGTACAGAGAGTTCCCAGAACATTATAGGTGGATAGCCAGTAATAAGAAGTGGCAGCCGAGAAAAAAATAAGAGATCACAGATTGGAAGATTGGTGCATGCACACCCTGCTGAAGGAGAGAGGTACTACTTGCGGGTGCTCCTAAACCATGTCCGAGGTGCCACTTCATTTGATGATTTAAAAACAGTAAATGGCAAGCCATGTGTGTCCTTCAGAGAGGCGTGTGAGCAATTAGGACTCATTGAGCACGACAGGACACTTGATGATTGCATGACAGAGGCAGCGACATTTCAAATGCCTTCTGCTCTTAGACGGTTGTTTGTGACTATACTGGTATTCTGTGAGGCAACACAAATCCGTCAGTTGTGGGACAAACATCTAGCATCCATGTCTGAAGATTATCGCCGTACTCAATCGAATGATGCAGCACCTGAGCAAATGGTCCTTAGGGATATCAAGGATCTGCTGCAATCAATGGGAAAGGATATTAAACTCTATGGACTTCCGGATCTGGTTGACGTAGATGGTTCTTCCGACATTAACAATACAGAGGTAACAGAGGAGAGACATGTCAAAGTGGACCAGGAACATCTAGATCTATTCAGTTGTTTGAACAATGAGCAACTAGATGGTTTCAATGACATAATGGATCATGTGACGAAACAAAAAAGCCAGATATTCTTTGTTGACGGTCCAGGAGGCACTGGGAAGACGTACATGTACAAGGTGTTGCTTGCAAAGGTCCGTTCGATGGGCCTAATAGCGATCGCAACTGCTACATCAGGTATTGCAGCTTCGATAATGCCTGGAGGTTGGACTGCACACTCCAGGTTCAAAATTCCTATCAAGCTCACTGACAATAGCATGTGTAGCTTTACAAAGCAGAGTGGTACGACAGAGTTGCTTAAACATGCGTCCTTGATAATTTGGGATGAAGTTGCTATGACAAAGCGTCAAGCAGTTGAGACGCTTGATAGATCGCTGCAGGATATAATGGAATGTTCTTTACCATTTGGTGGAAAGGTTGTCGTCTTTGGTGGCGATTTCAGGAAGGTCCTCCCCGTTGTGACCCGCGGGACAAGAGCACAGATCACCGATGCTACACTACTGAGATCCTATCTGTGGCAGAAGATCCGCAAGATACGCCTCACACGCAACATGCGGGCACAGCCAAACCCTTGGTTCTCGGAATACCTCCTACGGATCGACAATGGAACGGAAGAAACAATTGGCGACGACTATGTGCATCTCCTTGAAGACATTGTGATTGCCCATACCGGCGATGAAGAACCTATTAACAAGCTTATCGAAGATGTCTTCCCATCCCTGCACACCAATGCTAGCTCGAGAGAGTACATGAGCACACGTGCAATTCTCTCGACCAAAAACGAGCATGTGGATGACCTGAATGACAAGATGATCTCCAGGTTTCCGGGCAAATAAAATGTGTACCATAGCTTTGACTATATCGAGGATGACTTCCAGAATAATTACACAATTGACTTCATGAACTCGATCACACCAAATGGATTTCCCCCACATGTCTTGAGAGTAAAAATCAACTGCCCGGTCATTTTGCTACGGAACCTCGACCCTCATAATGGGCTATGTAATGGAACACGGCTTATGATAAGGGCCTTCCAGGATAATGCAATCGATGCAGAGATTGTTGGTGGCCAGCATGCTGGGAAGAGGGTATTCATACCTAGGATCCCTATGTCGCCCTCGGAGGACACCTCACTTCCCTTCAAGCTTAAGAGAAAACAGTTCCCCATCCGCCCGAGTTTTGCGATGACCATTAAAAAGGCACAGGGTCAAACCATTCCAAATGTCGGTATTTACCTTCCAGAACCTGTTTTCTCACATGGCCAACTATATGTTGCATTGTCAAGGGGTGCCTCAAGGAAGACGACACGGATTTTAGCCAAGCCTAACAAGGAGGTTGATAAATCTGGGAGAAGCACCAAAAACATTGTCTACAGAGATGTTTTAGAGGGGTGAGGTACGTGCAATAGTTCGTGTTGTGTTTGCACCTATGATTTTGTACCCTATATAACTAACTCTGAACCTAACACGTTTCTCTTATTTTATTTGCAGGTTTTCATAACAGCGCGCTACATAATAGGCATGAAACACGAATGATGTCGATGTGACCTTCGACTCTTTATGTCAAAGTCGTTTATTAGTCTGACTTATTTGTTAAAAATCGTTGACATATCAACTATCCCGAAATGAAAAAGTACAGACTTTAAATGTGTCACACTTGTTATTCCGATCATGTTCTGGTTACTTACACCATTCATTTGGGAACGTAGAAATTTCAATTTATTCTGTCAATTCCAGAAGATAAGATTGCTATAGCAGCAAAATGTAAGCTGCTGGGATCATTGACAAAAATAATGAAATATTGCAAATTTATGATGGCTGTTTTTCTCTGAAGTGCATATGTGATTGTTTGACCAGAGTCTCAAATAAAACTGGTTGAATTGCCAAGCGCACGTGAACTAACTAAATTGAAACGATCCATCTAACATTTAAATGGAAGAAAGAAGTGTCAATTTCAGTCTTGAATGGACGTGGTCATCATGGAGTAATAAGTATTCTCAGTCCCTAACACTAACAGCCGTCGATAAAATAGTATAATGTGTAAACACAAAACTGAAGACAGCATAAGCAACAATGAACAAAAAGAGATAAAGGGCCAATAAAACAATCATTTTTTTGACCACACGTGAGCAGCAATAATAATAAAACACAAGTACGAAACTCACCTTGATGGTTTCTTCATAAAATGGAAACCTATGATGTCACCACTCCCAGTAGCTTTGGGCTGTAGTACAATATTTGCAAGGTTACATGATTTGATCTCAGGAATAGTGGATTCTGCCGTTTTATCAATCTCAGTCTTGAAACAACCGAAATCACTTCCCTGACCCCTCCTGTCGAACACGGCCAGTGAGGGCACATTAATTAACTAACTTCCAAGACAAAGGATAAAATAATTATATTTTTGTAGAGAATGATGAACTTTCTGTACATAGTAAAAAGGTATAAGAGAAAGCACACAAAAAATGGAATAAACGTTCTGATGAGCCGAGCCCAATATTTCTGTATAAACATGTATTACAAAAATAACTCAATTATTTCTATATGCGTGGGGTATAAAAAAAGAAAAAGAAAACATGCGTCCTGAGATAAATCAAAGGAGTTGCCAAAAAAAGATATATCAAAGGAAAGTGTGGGGCCTGAGATAACAATCACGATTCCCTTGCCTCCTCACGCTATGGAAGTCCTTCCCCTGATTTCCGCCTTGCATATTGCCTACAGCGAACGATCTCTCAATCAGGAGCCCACAGAAGCAACGAGTTTTGCACCGTAGGGTTTCCTTCATCCTCTCTCGCGAAGGATTGTCACAGTCTCATACCCCTCCACCGCGTCGGCCTCCTCGACCGCAAGTCTGTCCAGCTTGCCATACACAATTGTCCGTGGTGAACTACCATCGTCCCCCCATGTGACGCCCCCGATTTGACCGTACACTAATCATGCACGCAAATGTGTACGACCAAGATCAGGGAATCACTGAAAGATATCACAACACAACTCTAGACACAAATTAAAATAATACAAGCTTTATATTACAAGCCAGGGGCCTCGAGGGCTCGAATACAAAAGCTCGAAAACACAAGAGTCAGCGGAAGCAATAATATCTGAGTACAGACATAAGTTAAACAAGTCTGCCTTAAGAAGGCTAGCACAAATGTAGCAACGATCGAAAAGGCAAGGCCTCCTGCCTGGGACCTCCTAACTACTCGTCGAAGCCGAACTCCACGTAGAAACATCCTCGGGATCTTCTGGCTCCTAGACTCCATCAATCTGGTTGCATCAACCGAGAAGAAGGAACAAAAGGGGGAAACGAGGGAGCAAAGCAACCGTGAGTACTCATCCAAAGTACTCGCAAGCAAGGATCTACACTACACATGCAATGGTATCCGTGTAAAGGGGTAATATATGTGGGTTAAACTGCAGAATGCCAGAATAAGAGGGGGATAGCTAATCCAATCGAAGACTATGCTTCTGGCCACCTCCATCTTGCAGCAGTAGATGAGGGTAGTTGGAAAGTAACAAGTATCCTCGCTTCTCGCAGCCTCCGTCTTGCAGTAGTAGAATAGAATAGATGGTAAGTTCACCAAGTAACATCGTATAGCATAAACCTACCCGGCGATCCTCCCGCACATCACCCTGTGAGAGAGCAACCACCGAGTTATATCGGGAACTTGTCTGGGTGTGTTTTATTATGTATCCAGTTCTAGTTGTCATGAGGTCAGAGTACAACTCCGGGTCGTCCTTTAACCGAGGGACACGGCTATTCGAATAGATTAACTTCCCTGCAGGGGTGCACCACATAACCCAGCACGCTCGATCCCATTTGGCCGGACACACTTTCCAGGGTCATGCCCGGCCTCGGAAGATCAACACGCCGCAGCCCTACCTAAGCACAATAGAGAGGTCAGCACGCCGGTCTAAGTCCTAGGCGCGCAGGGGTCCGGGCCCATCGCCCAACGCACACCTACACGTTGCGTACGCGGCCGGTGAGCAGACCTAGCAACCTCCATTACTAAGGAAGTTGCGTTACGCGGTCCAACCCGGCGCGCGCCGCTCAGTTGATGACGTCAAAAAGGCTTCGGCTGATACCACGACGTCGAGAGCCCATAACTATTCCCACGCAGCTGGTTAGTGCGTAAAGGCCAATGGCCAGACTCAGATCAAATATCCAAACTCGTTAAGCGTGTTATTATGAAAATCACCGCGGATAACGACCAGGGCCAGGCCACCTCTCGACTGGGTGTCTCAACCTGCCCCTGTCGCTCCGCCACAAAGATCCACTCGGGGGCCGTCGGGAACTCAGGCCCACCACTGCCTGGATGGAGCCACGTGTCCTTTCAGCCCCCACATCGGAATCACTTGCGGGTACTCAATGAGCCGACCCGACTTTAGTCACATCATGTATCATGTAAAGTATGTATATAGTATATACCCGTGATCACCACCTGAGGTGATCACGGCCCGATAGTATAGCATGGCAGACGGACAAGGATGTGAGGCCATTGATGGAATACTAGCATCCTATACTAAGCATTACGATAGCAGGTACAGGTATCAACAGATGTAGCAACAATGACAAGCTATGCAATAGAATAGGATTATTCGATAGCAGTAACATGCTACACTACTCTAATGCAAGTAGTAGAGAGAAGAATAGGCGATATCTGGTGATCAAGGGGGGGCTTGCCTGGAAGCTCTGCAGACGAAAGGAATCTTCGGAAGCGTAGCCGTAGTCGAACACCGAAGCATCAATGGTCTCGAGGTCTATCACGGTATCGGAGTCTACCGAAAATAAGCAACGAAGGGGAAACAAATAAATAACAGAGCAAACAATAGCATCACAAAGCATAACACGGCAAAATGCGGTGCTACGTGTGACCTAACGCGGTAGGAGGTGATACTGGTGAGGATGAAAAACATCCGGGAAAGTATTCCCGGTGTTTCGCGTTTTCGAGCAGATGAACGGAGGGGGAAAGTTATGTGTTCGGTATGATAGAGATGTGTGGCGGACGAATGGACGCGTATTCGGATTCGTCTCGTCGTTCTGAGCAACTTTCATGTATAAAGTATTTTCATCCGAAATACGGTTTAAAAGATATGATTTTCTAAAGTTTTTATTAATTTCTGAAATTTAATATTAATTAAAATAATTTCAAAAAAGGATTTATGACATCAGCATGACATCATGCTGACGTCAGCATGGTTGACTGGTCAAACTGACCAGTGGGTCCCACCTGTCATTGACTGATTAACTAATCAGAATTAATTAGGTTAACTATTGTTTAGGTTAAGCTAATTAAGATTAATTAAATTAATTAATATTTAATTATTTTTATTTACTTTTATATATGTATTTTTTTATTCTTTTTTTTCTTAGGGCTGGGCCCCCCAAGTCAGTGGCCCAGAGGGCCTTAGTGGGCGATGGGTAACGGGCGCCCGGGTGCTCGCGCCGGCACCCGAGGCCATCGAGGCGAGGAAGGGGCGCGGCTGAGGCTGGGCTCAGCCGGAGCGGAGCCCCGGCGAGGCGAGGGCGGAGCTACACAGACGCGCGGGCGGGGCAGCGCTACGCGCGGCGGCCGGCGGGGCGCAGAGCGGCTGAGGCGAGCGGCCTCGGGGTGTTGGCCGTGGGCGGTCGGCGCGGCGGCATGGGCGGGTGCTCGCGCGCGGCAGGAGCAGGCGGCGGCCGGAGCAGGCGAAGCTAGGCGGCGACCGGAGCAGGAGATAGGAGCGGCGACGGGCTCGCGAGCGGCGGCCAACACTCGGGAGGGGCGCGGGCGCTGGGCGGCTGTGGTGGCAGTAGGAAGCAGCAGAGCAGCGGCAAGTAGCAGTGAGCAGCCGCGGCAAGCAGTTGAAGCAGCTAAGAGGCCGCGAGCAGTAGCAGTTGCAGGCACGCACGGTCCAGGGCGGCTACGGGCGCAATGCACGGCGACGGGAGCAGCGGAGTGCGCCCAGGGAACTGCCGGAGCTTGGGCGGCGCGGGGCGGCGACAAACGGCGTCGGGGAGAGGGGAAGAAAGAGGAATGGGTGGAGGCTCACATGGGAGTCGTAGGGCATGGCAGCAAGCTCGGGAAGGCTCGAGGTGGCCACCGTCGGCGGCGGTGAGGAGGAGGCCGGGGACGAGGACGCGAGGTCCGACGGCGAGGCGCGGCGGCGAGATCGACGATGGAGTTGTTGACGGTGTGGCGGAGGCGGGTGCGTTCCGGGTAGCGGCGGTTGGTCGACGGGCGCCTGGGCGCCGGGGCGCGGTCGGGTCTAAAGCCCCGATCCAGATGGGATCGGAAGAAAAAGGGGGGAATGAGTTCTAGGTCACGG
>LR738711.1:636885328-637075360 GCA_902687465.1 Secale cereale | reverse complement strand
TCTTCTTTTTTTGTTTTGTTTTTCTTTTCTTTTATCTATTTTTCTTTTTTTGTTATAGTTTTGTATCCTATTATTTTAGTTTTAGTAAAATATATACTTATTATATAAATTAGTAATTCAACTTCGTCCATACTCAAAAAGTCCAGTCCTCAATAAATTAGTTTGACATTTTATTAATTACAAAAAGGTATTTAAATAATTGTTTTTGCTGCTGTTTTATTCATCTCATATTATTTAAGAATTTTAAAAAGGTGTGGTTTCTCCAGCATATTTACTTACGATTTATTTGACACAACTTGAACATTTTAGTTTGATATTTGTAATCTTTTGTTGTTTTCTTTTAATTCAATTTTTAATTTGGATCGGTTTCGAACTAACACGAGATTGGCAACAGTGATCGTGGTGACGTGGCGTCATTAGCGCGGAATTACTGTAGCGTAATTATCCGGGCGTCACACCCCATGTCTGCATCACAATCCCCGGTGGCCTCTACGGATCAATCTGCTATCATCGTGGTAATAATGATATCTCTCTGTAATTACATCATATTCACGATTTCACATCTACAAGGCAACATAGTCGCTAGAGGCAATCCGACGAAGTGAATCAACATGCCTTGTGTTACCCCGCAAAGTTACAGAGATATCATTATGTGACTTAGGAAATTCTTTGGGCAACATCCACCTGATTACTAAAGAGAATAGTCACGCAAGTTGTTCTCAAAAAATTTACTGAACAATTAAAAAAATGAAATAGATACAGAAATTTAGTTGGAAAGGATGTCCTGGTACCACTATGTTAAGTAAACATAAGCAGATATGTGCACACAGTTGTGATGTACTCCCTACGTCACAACATATAAGATCGATTTTCAAGCTAAAAAAATATGCAGATTGAATGTGTACGGCGTGATAATAATATATGCTTTGATTTTCAGGAAAACATCGACAAAGGAGTGAAGGACGAGCATACACAAAATATGCAGATTGAATGCATGATAACCAAACATGAAGATATGAACACCGAGTCAACAAGGGCAATAGAAGAACAAGGCATCATGGAAGATACAGAAAATATGCAGATTGATGAGGTGATATCCTAACACAAGCATACAAACCCCAAGCCGACAAAGGCGGTTTTTATTTTCCCATGCCATTATTATTCTTCTTATTCAGGGGGACAAAACAATATGTAATCTATAGTGATTATTCTACATAGGGATTATTCTCAGGGATTATAATACTACATAGGGATTATTCTTTGTAATGTTGTTCTCAGGGATTAACCGTCAAGGAAACAAGTGAAGAAATACAGCCAGCTCAAGACAATGAATTAGCACAAACATTCGACACCGAAGAGGCAGAAACTGTAGGGGACAAGCTTGCAGAATTAAATGGAATAGCCAACAAAGATGGAGTGGAGAAAGGGAAGAGCACGCGGTCCACAGATTCCGAGGTGACAGAGGCATATTTTCTTTTCCAACTATACGACCCAAATAGTTCTAATTCTAATTATATAAAACCCTGCATACTGATTGTTCTTTGTAATCTTGCTCTCAGGAATTAACCTTGAATGAAACAAGTGAACAAGTGCAGTCAGCTCGGGTGAGGAATTAGCACAAACATTTGGCACCGAAGGGGCAGACACTATAGGGGACACAATGAGAGAATCAAGTGGAACAGCCGACAAAGAAGTGGAGAAAAAGCAGAGCACACAGTCCAGTGATTCCGAAGACTCCGAAGTGACAGAGGCATCTTCTCTTAAACATGTCCCAAATAGTTCTAATTATAAGTATATTATATCCTGCATACCCATTGTTCTTTGCAATGTTGCTTCCAGGAATTAACCTTCAATGAAACAAGTAAACAAATGGATGCAGCCGAGGACAGAGAATTAGAACTAACGTCTGGCATGGAAGGGGCACATACAGGAAAGCCTATCCGACTGCATAAAAAACCTAAGAAGGCACAAGACTACGTGGTGGCTCCAGAAGGCACAGACAAATCCTTCTATGCCCTGCTTTTGCTACATTTATTTTCTTTGTCATTAATAAATGTTGTTTCTTACATAATGATAGATTATGCCTGCACTGGCGATGATTGGTCCGTGATTGAAAATATCATGTATAAACCAAACGATAAAAGAAATTTAGTGAGCATCGACGACTCACATCTCCAAAGAAAACGGTTAGAACGTCTATTACTCCCCGAAGAATTTGTTGGCGACGAAGTAAGTATTTGGCCCGACGGAACCCCGCCTCCCTAGCCCCGCAGCGTTGCCACACCCCGCTCGAGCACCAATGCTTGGAGAAACTACCCTAACAACCCTATCTACAACGGCCACACAGTCGAGGACGATCTCCCCCACCTCCCGGCTTCAAGAGGCCGTCGGAGGCGAGGGAGACCAGCGACGACGGCCCGCCGGAACCACCCCTCTCGCGTTGCCTGTTTCTCGCCTCTGGGAACCGTCGCTCTTTGGTATATTTTTTTTTGAAGTCCATTTGTTTCATATTTGTTAATCTTGTGGTCTTTGGATGTTAAATTTTATGGTTCATGTAAGATATTTTTGGCATGCACTTCTGAGTAGATATACTTCTTCCGTTCCTAAATATAAGTCTTTGTAAAGATTCCACTATAAAGCACATACAGATGTATATAGATGCATTTTAGAGTGTATATTCACTCATTTTGCTCCGTATGTGGTCCATAGTGAATCTCTTCGTAAACTTATATTTAGGAACGGAGGGAGTACTTTATATTGTATGACGATACTTTATTATTTTATAATATACGTGCGTGCACGTGCATGCTTACTAGTGTGCACAAATAATCATACGGAAACGAGCAATGATGTCCTCTAGCGTTGCTTAAGCGCCAATACTCTGTTGACTCTTGGCCCTATTATTGGGCCAGTAAGCCAACTGGAGCTGCCTCTCTGAATATGACCCATGATTTTTGTGACTTCGACATGGCTTCAATGAACACACGTCCTCCTGCAGCGCTTTCATGATTTATTTATTTTCAAATCTAGCACAAACCATAACACTCAAGAGACGTGAAAGCTATGGCAATTAAACCAGTGGATCAGGTCAGTCTGACCCGATGACATGAAAGAAGAAATCCAAAAATTGTTCATTGTGATAATGATGTATTTTTTCCAAGCTGCCAGTCTTCTTCTGTCTCGCCCGTGTCATTCATCGGAGGCCTGTTGATTTTTTGTCTCACCCTTTTGAACTTGAATTTTATGCGCCATGCCAAAGGGTCTGGCACAAGTGTTGCAGTTCTCCCGGCCCCTGAGCCGCTGAGCACTTTGCCGGTGACTGTGAGGCTTGTTAGAGCAGCTGGTGGGAAGCGGTAGGTGAGAAATTTCCGCTCGCTTCTGTTCTACCCGACGTCAACATATAAAATGCTGAGTGACTGACGACGTGGGACATATTTGCCGGCGGGAATCGCCGAAGGGTCACAGGCTCCCAGCGAAGACATGATTGGATTAGGTTGTGTTGTGACGCTTTTGGTAGTTGGTGGCGATGCTAAAAGATGCACTGATGTTATTTATTTATTTTGAAAGGAGATGCACTGATGTCAGTCTAATGTTAAAGTTACCAAGACACCCCTACGACCCCTTTGGCCGGCAGGAAATGTGTCGCAGGCATAGCTCACAAAGTCTCCCATTCACGACATATTGTTCGAGTTTGTTTTCAAGTTTACTGTCCTCCGCCGATAATCGCGGCCCTCCTCATTCGCTAGCTTTGTCGGTGAGAATGTACGGGGAGGCCCCGATCACGGATGAGAGACGTAGTTTTCATTATTGATGAGCATTTCTAACATCGACCCGCAAATCTTCCGTAGTTGTTTAAACCACGTTGTTTCTATCGCGGAAGCCATCAAACGCCGACCTGGTCACGGCTATTTAAGCCGCGCTCCAGCATCGTCCACATCGTATCCTCCTCTTCCTTTTCCTCATCGCCCATCTTCCTTCACATCTTCGGCGAAGGGCAAGTCATCGGTGTCAGCGCCGGCGCTCCGTTCCGGGCTGGATTTGCAGCTCGTGGAGATGCCACCATCGAACTTCGGGGCTGTCGTCCTTGTCGGCTGGCAGCGACGAGGAGGACCAGCAGCCGCCGCAGTCTGCGCGGGCGGTGCCGGGCCAGGTCTACGCCGGCATGGACGCAGAGTTCGAGGACCAGATGGAGTTCATGCTCCATCGCTTCGTCGTCCACACCAATGGCCCGGCTCCGCGACCGGGGGTGCTCCTCCTCGTGAAGTCGCAGCCGGCATCCCCTCCACGCTCTTCGCCGCCACGTAGCCGCGGCGTCCAAATTGGACACCGCGTTAAGGAAGAGCAGCTCTCGCCACCGCCCCGATGCTTCAAGGAAGAGCGGCTCGACGCTTCGTCAAGGAGGACCGCCGCTCGTCGTCGCCCCTGCCCAAGGCGCGCAGGCGCATTCTTCACTACCTCCGCAACGGCGGTTGCTCGTCGTCGTCCCGGAGCGCCATGACGGTGCAGAAGTGCGCCTGCCGGGAGCAGCGTCGGCGGGACAGCCGCAAAGGCGCGCGCCGATCCAAATTATTGGACTCGAACGTCCCGCTGGCACACATAACGACGAATCAGACCTTGCGTACGCCTAGGCCCTGGACCACTCCGTGACGACGTCAGAGACGGCCAAGCATCGTCTTCGCCGCCTCGACAAAGAGATGGCCAGGTACGGCAAGGATTGGTCCCTCGCCTAGATCGCCGCCGCCGCCAACGATGCCGTCTCCAAGGTCCGATGCCTACTCCCCCAGCCCACGTCCTCGGTGGCCGCAGCCGCACTGCACACGACACGGGAGGAGGCGGAGAGGATTATCAGCGAGCATCAGTCGGTCGCTGGGAAGCCCTGCCGCGAGCCGCCACCTTTCGCCGCCCCAAACCCGACGACGATGACTCTGCGCCCGGTCGGGCAACGATGACGGAGGAGGAGCTGCCGACCAGCCCGACATGGCCTACTGATGAGGACATTACTACCTTGGATACGACCAAAAATATTTCATACATGCATATTTGTGAGGTGATTTCTAATGCAAACTATGCAATAATTTATTTATATTATCCATGACAAAAATACTTCACAAGCTTTTGTGCCATGTCTAATTGCAGGTGTATAGGACATTTGTACAATCCACATATGAAGATAAGGGGAAAAGAGATGTTTTTGTGTTGTTCAAAAAGTCCTCTCACATCACTTTTGGGCCAAGAGAAGATATAGTCCAAGTCTCCTATGTTCTGAACTCAGATTCGTACTCCACATACATACCTAACTCAAAACGTCAAGATCTCCTTCATCCGGACTCCGAATTGGGTGATTCTTTTTTTTGTTGGGAAGTTTATTTCGTGCACTTTCTAACCCAATTGGACACATTCAAGTTCGCCCGAAGCGTTGAGATATTGGCGAAACAATCTGACGTTGCAGCAGTTTCTGAGTCAAACTACGAGTCCAAATGTGTTGCATCACCTCTACTTGGGCCCATGAGCCTTGTATGACCTAGGGTTCGTTGTAGGTTGCCTTGATCCTATATAAGTAGATCAATCATTATATTTTTTCCTTGGGATTTGATTAGTTAAAAATTATCCATTGCAACTTCTTCTACGTCGTTTGTGTCCAACGACCAGATCGTTTTCGGATCCCCACTTTTATCAATATGTCATATATATTCGCAATATTCAAATTGTTTTATCATATTCTTGCTTCTTCTTTGATTTCTTGCAGGAATAGACCTTCGTGGTCAGGCTAATCATGCTTTCAGCATCGTCAATAACCTCAGGAGATTGGTTTAGCGATTGCTAAGGCGCAACGTCGTGCACATTTGTAGTCGGATCATAAAATTCACCTCCATCAAATCGATAGTTTTTATCTCATCAAAAGATTGGGACCCTCGCCTCTATCACCAATGAGGTCGTCGTGAAGTATAAGATTGTTTAGGTTTTTAGTTCACTGGACGAAAAAATGTTCGATTTTATGTACAAATTATCCTACTTTCAATGAAATATGTCGTGTTTATATCAAAATTTATTTGGTTTGATCGAATTCGTCCGGTAGGTTCGAGTTGTTGTGAAAATGTATGTGACTACGGTTGGATGGTTGCCTCCCATATCCGTGTCCGTGGACGGATGCAGGAGGAAATTTGCGGGTTGGCGTTGGATATGCCCTTAGGTAGGTCTCCGTTCGGCGATGTCGAGCCGATATTTTCGCCGTCGACATGGAATAAGGTCTCCCCATCGTTTTCGTGACGGTGATGCTTCCTCGTACCGCCGAGATTATTGTGGAAGATGAATCTAGTTCTTCGGGTCTGGCATTTTATTCTACAGGTTTGTCTTGATCTCTCTTAATGGCGGAGCTTGATGAAGATTGTTGAACGGGACAGAGAAGATAAGTTATGCATGAACTCCGAGAAATCTTTGATATCTAAGCCTAATAATATATAGGGGTACACTAAAGAGTTTCCTAGAGTAGGGGTGGCCCCTTTGCCTCCATGAAGCTTCGACACTGATCGCGCTATCTTGCGGAGCGGGCGGCATTGTTGTACGTTTTGGTCCTTTTTCTCTAATTTTGACTGACAAAGGTTGGTCAGTCTTGGCCTCGTCGGAGAGCTTGTGAGGTTTGTGCTTCCCGACTCCGGCTGGTCGGAACTTGGACGTTCTATAAGCTCTACATGTCGTTTTCTTCTCCGGGGTGGCGACTTGCTATGCATATTGCTACCACCGATGTCTTCTAGTCTACATCAGTGACTTTCCGCCTGTTGTTTCTACAAGCTCCTGGGTTTAAACAAGTTCACTCTATTGAGATGGAGGCCCAGAGGCGGTAACGAGCATTAGTCATGGCGCAACGCTGATGGGTGCAAGAGGAAGGTGATTTTCGGCACCCCAAAGAAACCGAAAGAGTTTTTCATTTTTGCAAGAATGCATTTCTAAGGATTCGTACTACGTGTTAGAAGGGACAGAGAGATTTGGTGGAATTGTTGTTGTATTGCTTGAGCCTCATGGGCATATATATAGGAGTACATGGTTATCTTGGAGCACAAGGCAAGCTAGAATAATATCCTACGCTATCTAGCTTTCCTAATAATCATGATACTCAACACCCCCCCCCCCGCAGTCACAACGGTAGTGACGCAGAGGGTGAGACTGGAGAAGAATCCGAAGGCAAGCCGATGGACACCCCCCATAGTCATAGCGGTCGATGCATCACGGAGTCATGGCTGGAGTGGCAACCGACGAGGTTGCTCAAGCAATGCGGTAGGCCTTTGTGCCATTTGTCGTGATAACCGAGAGCGTAGGTGGTGGAGCCGTGGTCGAGGTAGCCGTGCGAAGAATTCCATGGTCGATGTCGAGTCGGGGTGGCCGGTGTTGAGGAAGTCGTCGTGGACCCGCGGGCGCAAGGAGGCGCCGAGTTAGTCATGGGCACAGTAATGTCGAAGTAGTGGTGCTCGGGAGGAAGACAATGTTGACGACGCGCCGCGGCGGGTTTGCCAAGCCTGGGGACACATCATGTACGAAGGCACACGTCGGTGTTGCCAGCACCAGGCATGCGTAGACGGACGAAGATGAAGTTGACGAAGCGCCGACCAGGCTTTCCAGGCCCGAGGACACATCATTGATGAAGGCACGCATCAGTGTTGCCAGCACCGGGCATGCGTAGATGAGGGACCTGCATGAGTTGTACGCCATGTCGGAGATGTCGGAGAGGCTAGCAAAGAAGGACTCGACGATGGTTGCAGCGCCAATCAGCGCGGGGCTGATGCCGCCGACGATGGTCGGAGTAGACGAAGTGGTCGGGGAAGATGACGGCGACGCTGGCGACGGGCTGGTGCTTGACGAAGACAAAGGGGGTGGACAAGCGGCGGCGGCTATGGAGGTAGTAGCGGCGGCGGCCAATGAAGAGCGGCGGCGGTGGCCTGACGGCGGCGGCGGCGGCTAGGTTAGAAGCGGGGCAGCGGTGCTTGAAGTAGGCGAAGAACCCGACAGCTTGACGAAGACAGGCACGGACAGTGGCGTTCCCGTGCCAAGGGAGGCGGTGCGGCACATACCACGGGAGGTCGACGCGCGGAGACGGTGGGGGACCGCGGGCCGCGGCGCTACGGCCCAAAGGGGCGACGCAACGACGGCGGGCAGGTCGGGGTGACGGCGGAACACCTCGGGGCTGTTGCGGGGACCGCGGGCCGTGGTGCGACGACCCGAAGGGGCGGTGCATCGGCGAAGGGGCGGGTCGGTGCAACCGTGGGGACGACCTCGGGCGGCGGCGTGGATCACGTGCCACGCTCGCTACGGCCCGACGGGGCGACGCAGTGGTGGCGCAAGGGTCGGCGCAACCACGGGGACGGCCTAGAGCGGATGCCTCGGGGCGGCGGTGGACCGCGGGACGCGGCACTACGGCCCGAAGGGGCGACGCATCAGTGACGCGGATCGTGCAGTCACGGGGGAAGTACCACGGGGTGCGGCGCTGCGGCCCGATGGGGCGACGCAGCGGCAGCCCATTGCTCGATCGGTAGTGGGGCACGCTATACTTGGGATGGTCTTCACAGGTCCTGCGGAGGCGCGCGCAACCGACTGGCCAGGTCGTTTACATGGCATAGATGAGGCGGATCGCGGCGGTGGACGGGTGATCAATCCGATCGCGCGCGAGGTCGGGGACGCCACTCGGTGAAGGTGGGGTAGCGGCGGAGTCCGAGATGAAGCAAACGATGACGGACGGCGTGGGACATCGTGCGTACGAGCGCGTCAGCATCGGCTCCCGGACTGCCAAAGCAGCATCGGCGCCTGGGCAGCGAGGCCCAAGCGACCAGCGTAGCAGCGGCGCCCGAGTTGAGGCAGCCGACGAGCCTGACGCAGTCGGTCGGACATAGTCGAGGACGAGGCCGACGAGGCAACCCGCAGGGCCGTCGTGTAGACGCGGCGGAGGCGGGTGGCGTGAATCTGGTGTGCCGGAGCTATGACTGGCCGACGCATGGCGCGAGGCCGTTGGCTGGGGGCAATGCAGGAGTCCCGGTTGGGGCAGGGTGGTGACGGTCAGCACAAGTAGTGGGCCAGTCACGCCGGTGTCAGAGTAGAGGCGCGTGGATTTCTACGGCGGCGATGGGCGACTCAAACTGATATTAGACCGGAAAACCAAAAAGTAAACGCCGATCAAAACGACTGGCGAGAGAGAGAGAGAAAATCCGGAGCAAGGGCTGGGGAAAAGACTCTCTAGGGCAGCCGGTCAACACGACCGGTGGACGAACCCTTGGTACGGGCGGCGCGGCCCCCAGCGGAGGTCATGGAGGCCGACCACCTCGGGGGCGGTGCTACTTCTCGAGCTTGCGTTGTATTCCCTCGAAGAGGAAAGCGTGATGCAGCACAGTAGTGTAAGTATTTCCCTCAGTTTTTGAGAACCAAGATATCAATCCAGTAGGAGACCACACGCGAGTCCCTCACACCTGCACAAACAAATAAGAACCTCGCAGCCAACGCGATAAAAGGAGTTGTCAATCCCTTCTCGGTCACTTACGAGAGTGAGATCTGATAGATATGATAAGATGATAATTTTTGGTATTTTTGGTATAGAGACTGAAAGTAAAGATGCAAAGTAAACAACGACGATAGAAATTGGCAAGTTGACGGGAAACTAATATGATAAAGATAGACCGGGGGCCATAGGTTTCACTAGTGCCTTCTCTCATGATAGCAGATTTCTACGGTGGGTGAACAAATTACTGTCGAGCAATTGATAGAAAAGCGCATAGTTTTGAGAATATCTAGGCATGATCATTGTATATAGGCATCACGTCCGTGACAAGTAGACCGAAACGATTCTGCATCTACTACTATTACTCAACACATCAACCGCAATCCAGCATGCATCTAGAGTATTAAGTTCATAAGAACATAGTAACGCCTTAGATGACATGATGTAGAAAGATAAACTCAAGCAATATGATATAAACCCCATCTTTTTATCCTTGATGGCAACAATACAATACGTTCCTTGCTGCCCCTGCTGTCACTGGGAAAGGACACCGCAAGATTGAACCCAAAGCATGGCACTTCTCCCATTGCAAGAACTATAGATGTAGTAGGCCAAACCAAAGTGATAATTCGAAGAGACTTGCAAGGATATAATAATCATACATAAAAGATTTCAGAAAAGAATCCAATATTGTTCATAGATAATCTTGATCATAAACCCACAATTCATCGGATCTCGACAAACACACCGCAAAAAGATTACATCGAATAGATCTCCTTGAAGATCGAGGAGAACTTTGTATTGAGATCCAAAGAGAGAGAAGAAGTCATCTAGCTAATAACTATGGACCCGAAGGTCTGTGGTAACCTACTGACAACTCAACGGAGAGGCTATGGTGTTGATGTAGAAGCCCTCCGTGATCGATGCCCCCTCCGATGGAGCTCCGGAAAAGGCCTAAGATGGAATCTCACGGGTACATAAGGTTGTGGCGGTGGAATTAGGGTTTCGTGGATGTCCTCGATGTTTTCAGGGTATGGGAGTATATATAGGCTGAAGAGGCACGTCAGGGGAGCCAGAGGGGGCCCACGAGGGTGGGCGGCGCGCCTACCCCCTGGGCGCGCCCCTACCCTCGTGGCCTCCTCTCTTGCCTCCTGGCATGTACTCCAAGTCTTCTATGTTGATATTGTTCCAAAAATAACTCTCCCGAAAGTTTCATTCCGTTTGGACTCCGTATGATATTCCTTTTCTGCGAAACACTGAAATAGGCAAAAAAACGCAATTTGCACTGGGCCTTAGGTTAGTAGGTTAGTCCAAAAAATAATATAAATGTGTATAATAAAGCCCATTAAACATCCAAAACAGAATATATAATAGCATGGAACATTCAAAAATTATAGATACGTTGGAGACGTATCAAGCATCCCCAAGCTTAATTCGTGCTCGTCCTTGAGTAGGTAAATGATAAAAACAGAATTTTTGATGTGGAATGCTAACCAACATAATTCTTCAATGTATTTTTCTTTATTGTGGCATGAATATTCAGATCCGAAGGATTCAAGACAAAAGTCTATATTGACATAAGAATAGTAATACTTCAAGCATACTAACAAAGCAATCATGTCTTCTCAAAAAAACATGGCCAAAGAAAGTTATCCCTACAAAGTCATATAGTGTGGCTATGCTCTATCTTCATCACGCAAAATATTTAAATCATGCACAACCCCGGTTTCAGCCAAGCAATTGTTTCACACTTCAATTTTTTCAAACTTTTCAATTTTCACACAATACATGAGCGTGAGCCATGGATATAACACTATGTGGAATAGAGTGGTGGTTGTGGAGAAGACAAAAGATAAAGATAGTCTCACATCAACTAGTCATATCAATGGGCTATGGAGATGCCCATCAATAGATATCAATGTGAGTGAGTAGGGATTGCCATGCAACGGATGCACTAGAGTTATAGGTGTATGAAAGCTCAACAAAAGAAACTAAGTCGGTTGCATCCAACTTGCTTGCTCACGAAGACCTAGGGTATTTGAGGAAGCCCGTCGTTGAAATATACAAGCCAAGTTCTATAATGAAAATTCCCACTAGTATATGAAAGTGACAAAATAAGAGACTATCTATCATGAGGATCATGGTGCTATTTTGAAGCACAAGTGTGGAAAAAGGATAGTAAAATTGTCCCTTCTCTCTTTTTCTCTCATTTTTCTCTTGTTTTCTTTGGGCCTTTTCTCTTTTTTTTCTTCCTTTTTTATGGCCTCTTTTTTTTTTCTTATGTCCGGAGTCTCATCCCGACTTGTGGGCGAATCATAGTCTCCATCATCCATTCCTCACTAGGACAATGCTCTAATAATGAAGATCATCACACTTTTATTTACTTACAACTCGAAGCTAGAACAAAATATGACTCTATGTGAATGATAATGATGAAGCGTGTCATATTAACGGAACGGTGGAAAGTTGCATGGCAATATATCTCGGCATGGCTATGGAAATGCCATGATAGGTAGGTATGGTGGCTGTTTTGAGGAAGGTATATGGTGGGTGTATGGTACCGGTGAAAGTTGCGTGGTACAAGAGAGGCTAGCAACGGTGGAAGGGTGAAAGTGTGTATAATCCATGGACTCAACATTAGTCATCAAGAACTCATATACTTATTGCAAAAATCTACGAGTTATCAAAACAAAGTATTCAAAGCATGCTCCTAGGGGAAGGGTTGGTAGGAGTTAACCATCGCGCAATCCCGACCTCCACACAAAGGATGACACTCAATAACTAAATCATGCTCCAACTTCATCACATAACGGTTCACCATATGTGCGTGCTACAGGAATCACAAATTTTAACATAAGTGTTTCTCAAATTCACAATTACTCCACTAGCATGACTCTAATATCACCATCCTCATATGTCAAAAAAATCATCAAGTATCAAACTTCTCATAATATCAATGCACTTTATATTGAAGTTTTTACTATACCCATCTTGGATGCCTATCATATTAGGACTAGTTTTATAACCAAAACACATTACCATGTTGTTCTAAGAGACTCTCAAAAAGATATAATTTAAGCTTGAGAGATCAATAATTTCTATAAAACAAAACCACCACCGTGCTCTAAAAGATATAAGTGAAGCACTAGAGCAAAACTATCTAGCTCAAAAGATATAAGTGAAGCACATAAAGTATTCTAATAAATTCTGATTCATGTGTATCTCTCTCAAAAGGTGTGTCCATCAAGGATGATTGTGATAAACTAAAAAACAAAGAATCAAATCATACATGACGCTCCAAGCAAAACACATATCATGTGGTGAATAAAAATATAGTCTCAAGTAAAGTTACCGATAGATGAAGACGAAAGAGGGGATACCTTCCCGGGACATCCCCAAGCTTAGGCTTTTGGTTTTCCTTGAATTTTACATTGGGGTGCCTTGGGCATCCCCAAGCTTAGGCTCTTGCCACTCTTTGTTCCATAGTCCATCAAATCCTTACCAAAATCTTGAAAACTTCACAACACAAAACTTAGCCAAAAATCTCGTGAGCTCCGTTAGTACAAGAAAACAAACCACTACTCAAAGGTAATGTAATGAACTCATTATTTGTTTATATTGGTGTTAAACCTACTGTATTCCAACTTGTCTATGATTCATACCCCCCGATACTACTCATAGATTCATCAAAATAAGCAAACAACACACAAAAAACAGAATCTATTAAAAACAGAACAGTGTGTAGCAATCTGTAACTTTCGAATACTTCTGTAACTCTAAAAAAATTGAAATAAATTGGTGGACGTGAGGAATTTGTCTATTAATCATCTGCAAAAAGAATAAACTAAAAATCACTCTCTAGTAAAAAAAATGGTAGCTAATCTCGTGAGCGCTAAAGTTTTTGTTTTTTACAGCATGATCGCATAAACTTCACACAAGTCTTCCCAAAGGTTCTACTTGGCACAAACACTAATTAAAACACAAAAACACATCTAAACAGAAGCTAGATGCAATATTTATCCCTAAACAGAAGCAAAATCAAATAAAATAAAATTGGGTTGCCTCCCAACAAGCGCTATCGTTTAACGCCCCTAGCTAGGCATGATACAAGAATATATCTAGGTATTGCCGTAATGATAAGGTAGATCGCGAAAAATCATCTCATACTCCCTACGTTCAGCAGCAAGTTTTCTTTGTGGCAAGAAAAAGTAATCAAAAGGGCTAAATTTAATAGGACAAAAGGCCCCCATATCAAGCTCAGGAGGTATAGGTTCCTCCTTTGGCCCTTCATATTGCACAACCAATTCATCATTATAAGCATTCTTTTGGCAAAAGGTCATGAGCCTTCGCTCAAGGGAAAAACCTAACCCATTGTTTTGGATAGCAAAATCATCATTAAATTTAGAGATTCTATCAACCAAGATATCAATAGGAACCTTTTTCCTAAGGTTTTTATTAAAAGCAACATGATCTAAAGATTGCAAACGCATTATGTCCTCTTGATTAAATAAGATGGCTTCTATGGGAGGACGACCAGCGTCCACCCTATAATAT
This sequence comes from Secale cereale, assembly GCA_902687465.1. Lineage (NCBI taxonomy): Eukaryota > Viridiplantae > Streptophyta > Magnoliopsida > Poales > Poaceae > Secale > Secale cereale. The sequence continues at coordinate 637,061,328 of LR738711.1, read as the reverse complement.
GTAAAGATTTCTTTGGCCTCTTTCATTATGAATCTGAACTTGTGAGCCAAAAAGATAGTAGAAGAATGCTCAATATTGGAAAATCCCAGAAAAATTCTCTGAATGCAAGGATGCATATGGATAAATTGCCTTTCAATTTCAATTACAAGCATAGATATGGCATCCGCAAGACTACAAATTCTATGAAGAATAGATACACCCATAGTGGGTAAATCACCGACAGAAGTAAAGAAGTCTTGAAGAACTCCTTTTCCAATAATATTACCACTACCAACCCGGAACGTCTTAGTATGTAAAGTGGTAGTTTCATCCGGAGGATCAACAAAGGCAAAGTTGCCCTCAATGTTACTACCCTTTTCAACGACATCCTCCCCCATCTCAGACATGATAGCAACAAACCATAATAAAGACGAACACACACGAGGCAAGCGAGCTGTAAAACACATGGAAAAAGAAGGGCGAATAAAACGACAAGGGTGAAGTGGGGCAGAGGAAAACGAGAGGCAAATAAAGTAGTGCGAGGGATAAGGGTTTGTGATAGGTACTTGGTATATGACTTTTGCGTAGATCTCCCTGGCAACGGCGCCAGAAATTCTTCTTGCTACTTCTCGAGCTTGCGTTGTATTCCCTCGAAGAGGAAAGGGTGATGCATCACAGTAGCGTATGTATTTCCCTCAGTTTTTGAGAACCAAGGTATCAATCCAGTAGGAGACCACGCGCGAGTCCCTCGCACCTGCACAAACAAATAAGAACCTCGCAGCCAACACGATAAAAGGGGTTGTCAATCCCTTATCGGTAACTTACGAGAGTGAGATCTGATAGATATGATAAGATAATATTTTTGGTATAGAGACTAAAAGTAAAGATGCAAAGTAAACAACGGCGATAGAAATTGGCAAGTTGACGGGAAACTAATATGATAAAGATAGACCCGGGGCCCATAGGTTTCACTAGTGGCTTCTCTCATGATAGCAGATTTCTATGGTGGGTGAACAAATTGCTGTCGAGCAATTGATAGAAAAGCGCATAGTTATGAGAATATCTAGGCATGATCATTGTATATAGGCATCATGTCCATGACAAGTAGACCGAAATGATTCTGCATCTACTACTATTACTCAACACATCGACCCCTATTCAGCATGCATCTAGAGTATTAAGTTCCTAAGAACAGAGTAACGCCTTAAGCAAGATGGCATGATGTAGAGGGATCAACTCAATCAATATGATATAAACCCCATCTTTTTATCCTCGATGGCAACAATACAATACGTGCCTTGCTGCCCCTGCTGTCGCCGGGAAAGGACACCGCAAGATTGAACCCAAAGGCAAGCACTTCTCCCATTGCAAGAACTATAGATCTAGTAGGCCAAACCAAACCGATAATTCGAAGAGACTTGCAAGGATATTATAATAATACATAAAAGATTTCAGAAAAGAATCCAATATTGTTCATATATAATCTTGATCATAAACCCACAATTCATCGGATCTCGACAAACACACCGCAAAAAGATTACATCGGATAGATCTCCTCGAAGATGGAGGAGAACTTTGTATTGAGATCCAAATAGAGAGAAGAAGCCATTTAGCTAATAACTATGGACCCGAAGGTCTATGGTAAACTACTCACAACTCATCGGAGAGGCTATGGTGTTCATGTAGAAGCCCTCCGTGATCGATGCCCCCTCCGGTGGAGCTCCGAGAAAGGCCCCAAGATGGGATCTCACGGGTACAGAAGGTTGCGGCGGTGGAATTAGGGTCTCGTGGATGTCCTCGATGTTTTCAGGGTATGGGAGTATATATAGGCTGAAGAGGCATGTCAGGGGAGCCAGAGGGGGCCCACGAGGGTGGGGCGCGCCTACCCCCCTGGGCGCGCCCCTGCCCTTGTGGCCTCCTCTCTTGCCTCATGGCGTGTACTCCAAGTCTTCTGTGTTGATATCGTTCCAAAAATAACTCTCCCGAAGGTTTCATTCCTTTTGGACTCCGTTTGATATTCCTTTTCTGCGAAACACTGAAATAGGCAAAAAAATAGCAGTTTGCACTGGGCCTTGGGTTAGTAGGTTGGTCCCAAAAATAGTATAAAAGTGTATAATAAAGTCCATTAAACATCCAAAACAGAATATATAATAGCATGGAGCAATAAAAAATTATAGATACGTTCGAGACGTATCAGGCGGCGCGCGAGTGCGGAAGCGGCGGCGGCTAGGGCTTAAGATCGATTAGGCCGATACCATGTTAGAAGGGAGAGAGAGAGATTTGGTGAAATTGTTGTTGTATTGTGTGAGCCTCATGGACATATATCTAGGAGTACATGGTCATCTTGGAGTACAAGGCAAGGTAGAATAATATCCTAAACTATCCTAACTTTCCTAATAATCATGATACTCAACACTACTTAATCCGTGTATTTTCTCCTTGAAGTAAAGGGTTTTTATCATTTATGCCAGTGGTTGTGTCTCACTACTCAGTTTTGCCATTAGAAGTTACAACTACTCAAAAATTCCATCGATCCGTGAGATGCTTGCTCAAAAATGCCATTAGATATATAAAAAATGCCATTGTTTCGTTAGATGTTTGCTCAAAAATGCCGTTAGACATTGTTATTTTCACATCAAACCAGTTGACCATGTTATATGAAAAAAATAAGCCTAGATCCACATGTTGGTTCTCTCTATCTCACAATGATAAGTGTGGCCCCATTTGTCAGGAGTAACCAAGCAATAATTTTACAGGAAAATAAGAACGTTGTTGGGATGAAGTAGGCCCCACACTTTATTGCAATGAGATAGAGGGAGAGCCGGCATGTTGGTCCATATGTATTTATGTAATTATAACATGAAAAAAGATATTTGAGATCACAATAATGATATCCAGTGGCAATTTTGAGTATGTGTCTAACGAAGCGATAGCATTTTTGAGCGGTTGAAATTTCTAGTGGTAAAACTGAGTAATGGGACATAACTGATGACATAAATGATGAACCCTAGGTGTTGTGCGTCATCCCCATGGGCAACTCTGGTGGCGCCCCCGTGGCAACTCCTATACCCCCCTCCCCCCCTCTCCACATGTCTCCTCGCCTCCGCCGATCGGCGTTGCCATGGCAAATCCCCAAACAGTGATTAGCGGCGACGGGTGTTCGCACCTCACTTGAGCCTGGCACACTGCCCTCCCTTTCTCCTCTCATCGCGATGCTCAGCTAGTGCCGCAGTTGGCGGGATCAGACCTATTCGCCATGCCTCGCCGCGCCTTGATTGTGGTGCGCAGGGTGGTGCTACGAGCGTGCGGTGCAGCCCTGCCAGATCCCGTACTCCGGGTACGTTGCCTGCTGGAGGCCAGATCTAGTCCACTCGTCTCGGATCTAATGAGTACCAACACCTTTTTGTAGAGCATCTACTGCCAAGGGGACAAGGTGGCATGAGCGTCGACCGGAGTATGCTGCGTTGCATGAGCTGGAGGGTGGCCGACCCGCGGTAATTTTGACAATTTTGACCTATGGACGAAATCAAATCATAGAATGAACTGTTCGTAAAACTATTTCACGCGGCTAACCTTTTTGTGTAGCGCCCGACACGAAGGCGCCACACCCTACGGTGCAACGCCTAGCTTGGAGGCGCTGCACGTCTGTCCAGCGTGGCACCGCGGGGGCCCGCACTGAGCGGTGCAGCGCCTCCAAGCTAGGCGCCACACATGTAATGTGCAGCGCCTGGCCTGCAGGCGCTGCACATGCTGTTACAAGTGGCCGGCTGGGCCCCCCTCCCCCACTCCCACCGACACACCCCCACACCCCCACCCGAGATCTGCCCCCTCCCCATCTCTCTCCCCTTCTCAAATCCTTCTCTAAATCTTCCAAATTTGAAGATTTTGTCCATGGATTTCAAACCCAATCCCTCCCTTAAGGTAATCTCCTCCGATCCCTTTCTTTTCATCCAAGAAATGTGAAGAAATCGACCATTTGTTGCTAGTTTGGGGAAACCCAAGTTTTTTATGGATCTAGAGATTTGTATGGAGCTATGAGATGTTTGTTTGCCAATTTCTTATGATTAGGGTTGTTAGTATGTTAGGTTTATTCTTATTGGTATTCTTATGTTGGTTCTAGGGTTAGGCTTATTACTATGTTAGGTTTAGGGTTATGGGTGTTGTTATGTTGGGGCAAGGTTTAGGTTTAGGGTAAGGGTTATTGTTTCATATCTATGTTAGGGTTTGTATTCCGTGTTAATGCTGGGATTAGTACTCATGGAAGAAATGTTAAGTTTTGTTGTTTGAATGCTTAATTATAGGGATGGGAAGAACATGTGTGTTTGTTCATCAGGGGGACAAGATGCCTTCTTGAAAGGCAATGTTGAACCGAACTCGGATGAGTTTGACATGGTGTTCGATAATAGCGCTAGCTATGCGGAGGTCTTGGAACAAGTGAAAAAAGATTTGAATTGGATGGACCCTAGTGATATTGTTGAGTTGGAGGGAAGGCATAATGTTGGTTTTGGAGTGCACATCCGTTGGAAGACCATGCGTGTGAACTCGGAGCAACGTTGGGTTGCATACAAGGAGACGGTGGCCAACTCACTAGACAAGTCTCTTGAGATATTTGCAATGAAGAATGTTGATTCAATGTTGCATTTGGACTTGAACCGGAACCCCTCACCTTTGTTTGCTATTAGCCCCCCACACTTGAACCGAGATAAAATTGTTGAACCTCTTTTGACCCAACAAGTGAGGCCAACATTGACCCCATTTCCAAACAACCAAAATGAAGCTTTGCAAGAGGAGTATGATGAGTATGCGGATGATGACAATGAAGTTGATCTCCATGACAACAATGTGGGTGATCTCGACAAATATCATTTGCAAGAGACAATGGACCATTCCATCCCTTATTCATGTGGCTATGCATTGGATTCAGATGACGAAGGTCCCGACGAAAAATTTGATGAGGAGGGGTTCACGGTGAAGGAGGCCGAAGCTTTCGAGAAGGTATTCGGACGGGATCATCGTACTACATTGTTCAAGGATGTTAGTCTCGCGGATGAAGCCGTGGTAGATGGTGGCCAAGGTATATCTCTTGGGGTTAGGCCAATATCTCACCGTGATTTGGAAGACGGAAAGAACGGGATTGCTCGTGGGTCTAAGTTCGAAACCTTCTTGGAATTGAAGATGTGGCTCAACAACTACTCCATTACGCATTACCGTCCACACAAGGTGGTGAACTCGGACGTTAGTGTGCGCTACACGGTTGCATGTGAAGATGATAAATGTCTGTGGATTGTGGATGCAAGACCATGGAAAGGAGGTCCAACTTGGCATGTAGTGAGTTGTGTACCAACTCGCATATGCCGAGGCAAAAGGGTGGATGGCAAGGTTGTGTCCCAAGACCACAGACAACTCACGTCCGAGTTCATTGCTTACAGACTCTCCAACTCAATATCCACACTTCCAACAATGAGCATCCAACATGTCATGGACCTTGTGAAAGTCATCTTTCATTACAAGGTGAAATACGACAAGGCATGGAAGGCGAAGCAAGCCGCATTTAAGATGTTGTATGGTAATTGGGAGGAAGCATACAACCGAATCCCTAGGTTGTTGTTAGCCATGGCCTCCACAAACCCGGGCATGGTTCATGTGGTCGAGCCTCATGGGGAAAAACAACGGTTCATGACGGAAGGAAAGTCCGAGTATTTGGCCGTGCATTTTGTGCGTTTGAGCAACGCATGAGGGCTTTCGAGCACCGCAGGCCGGTCATCGCTGTTGATGGCACGTTCTTGACCGGACAATACAAGGGCACCTTGTTGGTTGCGATAGCAAGTGATGCCAATAACCGGGTGTTGCCATTGGCATTTGCTTTGGTTGAGGTGGAGAACAATGACAACTGGGAGTGGTTTTGCGTCTTTTGAGGACGAAGGTGTTACCCGCTAAGAGGGAAATTTGTGTCATATCAGATCGGCATCAAGGCGCCATGTATCTTTTTGCCAAGGCTCATAAAATTTCTGCCACATCTTAGTTACAAATAGACTTGCATGACAGAAATAACAGTTATGCCATTTTCAACACCTCTCGAACTTCAACAAATCCAACATTAAGATTTACCATCACTTCAAGTTCAACATTACTAGGAGATAATGATACTTCTAGTTCAACAAAGTTCGACATAAGAAAACGGCCACTAGGAAAGTTACATAACAAATAGAGGACTAGTTCCTTCCGCGCCTATTGGCTCCTCCACCCCTCTTCACGGCTATCTTCTTGATCTTCTTACCACGACGAACCGGCTTAGGCTCAGGCTCAGGTTCAGGCTCCTCCACATCCGCCTCGTCGTCCAAGTACTCATCCAAGGACGCCATTCACGAAGTACCGACCACCCTCTTTCCTTTTTCGGTGAAATCTTAGGGTGTGTATTTGTTGATTCCCCTCCTAGGCTTTAACATGTATGCTAACCGAACTTGAAAGTTTTTCAGTATCATGTCATCATCAACCTAAAATGAAAACAAACGACATAGAAAAGACCGTGCGTCAGGATGAAGTTAGCAATGCATCAACAAATGAATAGAATATATGCTTTCGGCATACCTCTTGGGTGACGACACCCACATCCCCGTCCTCCATAGGAGCCCCATTGTCAGAAGTGGGATCTGATGGTGTACCTGACCTAGATCGCTCAGGTGATACATATTCGGGGTCACGACAACCGACAAGGTTCGATAACTGCCTTAACCTTTGGCCCTGACGCTGCAACATGTACAAATGAATGAGATATCGAACGTGGCAAGACAAAGAAATCATGGATAGTGGAAAGAGATGTGTACCTTAATGAATGCATGAAGTGCACCTTCCCTGTCGCCTTTTCCAACCGGGGTTGTCTCCAAAATATTCTGGCTCTCATCAGCTGCTTTTTTTATTTGGGTACACTGTTTATAGAGACGACATTAACGTGTTAGGCAAATAACTATGTGAACATGGCAAACGTCATATCACATAGGGGAAGTCTTTACCACAAAGTTCATCACTGGAGCTGAAGGGACTCGGGTGCCTTTCCTAACAAGTTTGTTGTACTCGTGTTGGGTTGGCTCATCAAAGACGGTGGGATCATCTAAAATCTCCTCATTGAAATCCGCCTTGCATATCTCCACACGGGTATTTGCAAGAAACCATGTGAGGTAGTTGTTGAACACGGTCGAGCAGTGCTCATGAAGCTCTTGTCGTTTTGAAGCATTGGCACGCTCCACACTAAGTGCAAACTCCACGACATACTTCCTATGATGCTTGGCCCAGTCCTTGATCTTGCGCTGCTTTGTCCTATCCAACTTTCATGTTAGAAAACAGAATATTAGCACCATCGAAACCACCGATAATCTGCTAAGTGCACGAAGTTCATTCTCTCTTACCCGTGTAGCAACTTGTCCGTGTCCTCCCACTCCGGCGGGTGCGCCTGGAACAAACCAAACTAGTGAAACACCCGATGTGGCATGTGAAGCTCGACCGCCCAGTTGCATATAAGTGGGCACCGCATACTCCAAAGATCCCTATCCCTAAGGCACATCGGATTCAACACGAATTCTCAAGGATTACCAAATGTATCACCATTCCCATATGGTTCCCATTCCACCTGCAACATAACATACAACAAGGCAACATTAATGTCAGAGGTAAGATAATGTAATGACAATGACTGATGCAATGTCAACTAACTTGCTCAGCCATAATTGTGTCCAACTCGCTCGTGTACTGCTTGTACATGAGCGAGGGATCGTCCGTTATCTCTGGTAACACATCCCACTTGTAAGCCCAAGTGGGGTACCGTAGTGGGTCGTCTTTGTCGTCCCAAGCCTCGTACTTCATGGTCTTCGGTCGTCCAACCGGCAATCGCTCCCAGCTCCACACAGATAGTACGAGCATACAACCAGCAATACCTCCGTCCTTCGTGGTCCTACAACAGGCATCATCCAACTGCACGTAAAATAGAACATAGTTTAATTAACTCTAAAAAAGCATTGATAATTTGTCAATTAAGTGAAAAGAAACAACTGGATACCTGTCTATATAAGTATGTCAGTGTCGCCGAACCCCAGCTCCAATTGCTATCGAAGACGGTCAACGCCTTCAGGAACAACCATGGAGCATTCTTCCCGGTGCCGCAGCAAACATAGTCCTCGATATGACGTACCACATGTACACACGAGCATATGTCTTAACCTCATCCTCAGTTGCATCCTGATGGCACCACCCAAGGTTCGATGCAATCCATGTGTAAGGAGCACCGGCTACGACTCTATCCTTCTTCTTGTCTCCTACTGGTTCCGGAGGCTCTGGAGGAACCATACCGATAAGGGCCTGCATTTGCTCGTGTCATCCATCAAAATCTGTGCTCATACAAAGAGGATTCCCATCGATAGGAAGACCGGTGATCATAGCTATATCCTGTAGCGTCACGGTCATCTCGCCGGCCCGAAGATGTAAACTATGTGTCTTCGGCCTCCAACGATCAACAAGCGCGGTGATTGTTGCATCATTGAGGGTTGGCGTCGAACGGCTGACCAAATGAATGAAAGGGAGAAGTCCTGCCTCCCTTATGTACGGTGTGTACCGCTCGTCATACTGCATCCCACCGAGAACGACCCCATGAGTCCGAATTTTCAGAGGTTGAAGCTCCTATGCACAAGCAAATCAGAATATTACATATGTGCCATCTGTGTTTGAAATAAAGACAAATTACCTAATATAAGACACTTTGATTATTACCCGCTTCTCCACCGACATCATGTATGACCGGTGTCGAGTGTCATAGTGATCATCGAGAAGCCAAACCATCCTACAAATTCCAAACAATAAACATAATTTAGCTAACTAACTATGCTTCTTAATAAATGTATCCAAAACAATATAGGGTTCTATAATGGTTTCATGTAAATAAATCTCAACATATGCATCCAAAGCATTGTTGTCAATAGGAATATAATAGTTCATCTAACTCATCTAAAAATACATCAGCACAAACATCTAGATTTTTTTTACAACATTAACAATCTAGGTTTTTGACATACAAGCATATCTTCTCAATACAAATCAACTAAACTAGGGTTACAACATAATTACAAATCATCTACAAATCTTAAATCCCACAAGTCTACATACATGCAAAAGTCTAATCTAATAAAACAATGGTTCCACAAATCTTCAAAATAACATACAATTTCTGGATAGAAAGAAGGGGATCGGAGGAGAATACCTTCTAGGATGGAATGGAGACAAAATCCACGGACCAAATCGACAGATCTGAAAAACTTGTGAGAGAGGATTGAGGGGGGAAGAGGAGGAAGCCGCCGCCGCACAACGCCTCTGTAACTGAATGGTGAGATGGGGGGAAGGGCTGGCGCGCGACTAGATCTAAGTCACAGTGCAGCGCCTGCGGGCTAGGCGCTGCACATTACATGTGTGGAGCCTAGCTCAGAGGCGCTGCACTGCTCGGTGCGGGCCCCCGCGGTGCCACACTGGACAGATGTGCAACGCCTCCAAGCTGGGCGCTGCACCATAGTGTGTGGCGCCTTCGTGTCGGGCACCACACAAAAAGTTCAACCACGCGAAATAGTTTTACGAGCAGTTCATTCTATGATTTGATTTTGTCCATAGGTCAAAATTGCCCCGACCCGTGGCTCTGGCACATTTGATTTGGGGGCTTGGTGTGGCATGGTACACGGGGGTGGTCAGTTGTCATCTGGATGTGAAACGAGGTGTCCTTCCATCCCCTCCCGTGGTTCATTCTGATGCCAGCATGCAGTGGATGGTTGTCCGGGGATTCGAGCCCTTGCGCTCCATCCCTGGAAGGTGGACTACACATTCCTCTTTTTGGCGGCTGACATTGCGGTGGTGACTTCTCTCCCTAGCTATGTGGATGGTGTGGAAGGGTGTGACGGGGGATCCTCGTGATGGCGATGCTTCAGCAATGACGTATTTTGATCATGATGTGGAGGCTTGATTTGGTGATGGCGGGTGATGACCCACAATTGCAGGGGACCAGTTATAGTCCGTTCGATAAGTAAGAGTGTCGAACCCAATGAGGAGCAGAAGGAATTGATAGGCAATTTTCAGCAAGATTTTCACTTCAAGTGTTGTAAGATAGTTTTGATACATAGTTTGAGAACAACATAATTTGTAGCAAGATAGCAAGTAACAAGACAACAAAGTGTAGCAAGTGGCCCAATCCTTCATTGTACTAAGGACAAGACGACGCTACTTCTTATAGCGATTAAAACGCTCTCGATGATGCATGTGAATGTCGCCAAGTTACTTCCACCTTCATCAACTTACGTTCATTGCCTTGATAAGTGTTATGTGGGTGGACCATACCTAAAGTATTGTCCTAACTTGAAAAAATACCTACCGATGATTATACTCTCCATGCAATCATCCACGACTACAAGAGAAGTAATTAAGATAAATCTAATCATAGCTTTAAACAATTCGATCCAAATCTAACCGGCCCCTTACACAATAATTCATAAATTGGGGTTTAGGTTTCTATCGCTCCCACAACCCATCATCTACAAACTGATTTCACAATGCCTCCCCCTAGGCCCAAAGATGGTGAAGTGTCATGTAGATGACGTTCACATAACACTAGTAAAGGAAGAATAACACAAGATAATATGAAAACACTGAACGATGATCAAGTTCAAATGATTACCAGCAACAAGATTTCTCCCATGTCCTCAATAACTAAAGAAACTACTCACAACTCATCATATTGTTCATGAACACTTGGTATAAATATATGATTACCAATCTAAACAATAATAATCTTCCACCAATTAAACCAACAAGCATCAACTACAAGGTGTAATTAATGCTACTAGCACCCCCATGCACCAATCTGAGGTTTGATACAAAGATTGAACATAAAGGATGAACTTGGGTATGGAGATGAGATGATGTTGACGAAGATGATGATCCCCATGATGAACACAGTTTTCGTGACGATGAAGCATTCGATTTCCCCTCTCATAGGAAAGTTTCCCTAGTAGAATCGCTCTGCCGAAGAGCAAAAGTGCTTTGCCTCTATTCCGCCTCACAGGCGGCGATGGAAAGTCCTGAAATGTTTCTGTGATTTTTCTAGGGCAAATGGGATTTTATGGCCATAGGGTATCGGGATACAAGCCTCCCGAGGCCCACATGGACATAGGGCGACCGGGGGTAGAACAGGCCACCTGTCCATGTGGTTACCCTATGGGCCCCCTTTTGTACTTTTTGCTCCAATACTCTTCATATACTCAAAAATAATTCTTCAAAAAACCATGCTTCATTTTGTGCTCTAAAAATTGCTTTCTCTTTAGTTTCTATCTTAGGTCCAGAATCCCACTTGCCGGCAATCCCCCTCTCTTGGTATAACTTGCATTTTAAGAGAGAAAAGACATTAGAATTACACCATAATGTGAAATATATCGTTGAAATAATATAAATTATAGTAATAAATAATTATGCAAAGTGGACGTGTATTAGCGGGCATGATGAACATGGTACCTTGATGTGGTGTGGATAAGGCTTCAGGAGAAAGCTCAACTGCCCGGGCTCTGGTGCGGCCGGCAACGATGTTTGTGGGTGTCATGTCCCTGTTGGGGGCATCGTTGAGTCCCCGCATCAGGTCTTCGAGCGTAAATCCTTGATCAAACCTTTGGTCTTTGTGACGAGGACACATTGCATCGTCACCCTCCTAGGGGCGGTGTTGTGGATTCTAGGTTCTCTCTGGTCATGGCATGTTGTCATCAATGGGCAAGCTTTGATCCTAACTTGTTGTCCCTTCAGCTCTAGTGTGGGATGGTCTCGATTGCATCTTATCTTTCGACTTCATTGACATCGTTCTCAATCCTCGTTGCCCACTCACATGATTGGCGCTCCATGGCCCGAAGCGAAAGGGTAGATGGCCCTCTCTAGTGACAACTTAGTGTGTTCGTTGCACGATGTTCGATGTTTTCTTCTAGAGGTGTGGTTTCTCATCTAGTTAGTTGTCTCGGGTGCTTCTTGTTGGGGTCTAGCTGCTCATGTTCTTATGTTTGTCTTTGATCTACTTTGTAAGAGGATTCCCTCGTCACTTTGTATTCATTCGATCGTATAACTTTATATATAAAGCGGGGCTAAAGCCTTTTACAATTATATGTCTATGCACATGTCCGGATGTGTTTGCGGATAGGAGTCACCCGATCCACATTTATCCACCCAGGCAACCACACCACTTTTTCCAAACCTTAAATTCTGTATGAAACATGCACCATAGATTTACGTTGTTTATACATGAAGAGATAAAAGGGAACTACAAACTACAAACAAAATGAAAATTATAACTGAACAAACTACAAACTCCCCCACTCCTCGTCGGAGAGAGCTCCATGACCCTTTTGTCCCAGTTGTGGCCCTCTTGGTCATCGGTGGCGAGGCGAATATAGGGCATCTCCTTGTCGCCAGGGGTACACCATAAAGAGATGCTCTCGCTTGATGTCACAAAGGCAGATCTGGCGGTAGTATGTTGTCACCATATGCTTGGACTAGAGGGATCCCAGGATGGTGCGGTTCATTGCAATGAGGGTGGGGTCGCTGACGATCTCGGCAAGGGCAACATGCCGCACCGTACCATGAATGCGGGTGGGTAAACCGATGAGCTCTGCGACTGATCGCTCGATTTTTTTTATGGGTTCGAACCGTGAGCTCGACATGATAGATGCGTACAAGCAATCCTAAATTGTCCCAAATTTGGGCTGGGTTTGAAGAATGTTGGACAACCCATGCATTCGGGTTGGAAGTCAAGGGACCGGTTGAAAAACCTTTTTTCTGTCTGGACCCTGTCCACTCTATACGTTGGATAAAAGGGAAATAGAACGTCCGGTTAAAAATGGATTGAGCCACACGCCCATCAAACATAAAGCCCCAAGATAACAACAACATAAATTCAAAGTCTTTCTTTTGGACCGCAATAGCGAGTGGACCTTTCTTGGGGAGCATGGCATTTGCGAACATTTTTCATGGCAAGTTCTTCAAACACACCAGAGAACTTCTTCAGAAACACAGGGCAAAATCTGCAAACAAAAGGATCTTGCTTGAATTTTGCCGTGTTCTCTTAAAGGAATTGCCATGTTCCCGCAATATAAAATGCCGTGAAAAACGTTCGCAAACCCATACATAGTGAATGTTCGTTGAATATCATTAGCATTTTTTTTACTTATCCAAGAAACTCGGACTCTTAGAATTATGGTAAGAAAAAAACAGAATTGTGTGCCAACAATGCATGTCTGCACGATGGGCAACCAGCCGTCCTGTGTACCTTGATACATGCATGAACGGACTAATGTATGCTGTTGTGCAGGAATCATCATGCACATAAGGTCGTGTGCATAGTAGGGTAGCAAATTGGATCGTGAGGCGAAATCATTTTTTTCTTGGAGAGAAGCGGACGCCCAGGCGACTAGGGTTTTGTTGGCCAACGCCGCCCGCCTCCTCGGCGGCGGCGCTGTGCCAGCGATTTTGTCCTAGCATGGTGACCCTGTGTTGCCGCGGCTGGTTCTTTGTCTCTTCTGCAGGTTTTCTTGATGGTCTTCCACTAAGAACTTAGGAGTAGATTTTATTTGTTGCTTCTCCGTCTTCGGTTACTGAAGTACGAGCTGCAACTTTTTGGTGCTGATTTGTGAGGTCTGTGATCTGCCCTAGGCCAGGTGTATTGTTGTGAGGGGGTTCGTGATAAGGTACAATGAAGCTCATCGGTTGGAACCGCCGAGGTATTCTTGGTACCCTGACAGTCTGTTCGCTTCTGGACATCTACAGACGTCATGAACCAGATGCGTTTTTTTTGTCGGAGACACATCTGGATGAGGATAAGGCAGAAAACTTGATGAAGAAACTTCAGATGGATAAGATCATTGTAGTGCCGAGCCAGGATGGGAGAAAGGGCGGTTTGCTGCTTGTCTGGAAGGAGGAGGTTAGGATCTACTTCCACGTAGGTACCCTTGATATCATTGATGTTACAGTGGAGGAAGAGAATGGTGAGGTGTGGAGATTAACGGGCATATACGGAGAAACTAGTTGGGATCTTAAGCCCATACTTTTCAGCTGATCAGAGATCTTCATGACCAGTCTAGCCTGTTGTGGGCTGTTATAGGCTATTTTAATGAGATATTAATATCATTAGAAAAGGATGGGGGAGCCCCGAGCCAACAGTCACGCATGCAAGCATTTCAGGATGCCTTGTCCGATTGCTCATTGGAGGACATGGGCTATGAAGGAGATAAGTATACCTGGTTCCATGGGGGGCTTAGGGACAGGCTTGATAGAGCTGTAACTAATGCGAGTTTGATGTTGCTCCATCCATTCGCTGGTTTGTGCAATCTGGAGTTGGGTAATTCTGACCATATACCATTTTTACTGGATACAAATCATCTCGTGGGAGTTGCAGAAAATAAACCAACATATGGGAGGAAATTTGAAGCTCCTTGGCTGGCCGAAGATACTGTAGAAGAGATTGTTAAAATCGCCTCGCAAAAGGCTTCACTTCTTGGTCATTCCCCAAGGACAGATGAGAAGCTAGTTGTTGTACATCAAGAGTTGCACTTATGGGACAAGCGGGGTTTGAAGGAGCCTCGGTCCAGTTGCGCAAGGCCCAGTGTGAGCTAGATGTTTTGATGAGAAGTACGCCCACTACAGAGGTGCGTATGAAACAGAAGGAACTCATGTCATTTATTGAAAATTTGCTTGAACAAGATGAGACTTATTAGGCTCAAAGGGGGTAAAGTCAGTTGGCTGTGACGAGGAGACCAAAATACTGCGTATTTTCATCAATTTTCCTTGACCGGGAGACGGCGGAATTTAATAAAAAAACTGAAAAGGGATGGCAACAGATGGGCAAAAGGAAATGATGAGCTGAAGCCGTTAATTGCTGCTTATTTTAGTAATTTATTTACTTCCAGTCTGGATTTTATTGATCCCTCTTTGTTACATTATGTGAAAACTCTTGCTACTGACGATATGAATAATATGCTTCTTGCGGAGTACACTAGAGAGGAGGTCCGTAAAGCTCTGTTCCAAACAGGTGATATGAAGGCTCCCGGTCCTAATGGACTTCATGCAATGTTCTTCAAGAGGTTTTGGCAGATCTTAGGAGACAACTTAACTGACAAGGTTCTTGCTGCCGTGAATACACGTAAAATTCCCTCGAGTTGGAATTCAACAAATATTGTGTTACTTCCTAAAGTGGAAGGTCTAGAGGTAATTACTTAGTATAGACCCATCAGTCTTTGCAATGTGGTTCATAAGATAATCTCCAAGATGCTTGCTAGCAGATTGAAAAGAATACTTCCTGAAGTTATTTCCCCGACACAGAGTGCATTTGTGCCTGGCAGGCTAATTACAAATAACATGTTGGTGGCTTATGAGTGTTTTCATGCATTGAAGAAAAGGACCCATGGATCAACAGGGTATTGTGCTGTTAAACTTGATATGAACAAGGTGTATGATCGTGTGGAATGGGGCTTTCTAGAGAAGATAATGTTGAAGATGGGTTTTCATCATGATTTGGTGCAGTTGATTATGGAGTGTGTTTCCTCAGTCAGATATAGAGTGCGTTTTAATAATATGGAGACAGACGAATTTGTGCCCAGTAGAGGCCTGAGACAGGGGGATCCAGTATCCCCGTATTTGTTCTTAATACACTCAGAAGTTCTATCAGGCTTATTATCTCATCAGGAGGAAACTGGAGGATTGGAGGGTGCTAAGGTGTGTAGGAGTGCACCCGCTATATCACACCTTCTATTTGCGGATGACTCACTGGTGTTGATGAAAGCAGATGCTCATAATGCAAGCAATCTCAAGAAGGTGTTGGATCTTTATTGTAGCAGCTCGGGGCAAGTTGTAAGTACTGCAAAATCTAGCATATTTTTCAGCCCAAATACCGAGGTTGGTGTGAGAGAGAACATTTGCAGAGAACTTGACATTGTTACCGAGGCATTGTTAGATACTTATTTGGGTCTTCCCACAATGGTAGGGGTGGACAGGAGCAATTGCTTTCAACATCTGATTGACAGAGTTTGTCAAAGGTTGAAGGGTTGGAAATAAAAAACATTATCTATGCAGGGTAAAGAGATCTTAGTAAAATCTATGGCGCAAGAAATTCCTTCACATGTTATGACCGTGTTCAAAATGCCTAACAGTATTTGTAAGGCCATCACTGATGAGATATCTGGGTTTTGGTGGGGTGATAATGAAGTTGTGCATTCCGAAGAAGAAAGGGGGATTGTGATTTAGGTACCTACACAATTTTGGTCTTGCTATGTTAGCAAAGCAGTGTTGGCGACTAATTCAGAATCCAGATTCTTTGTGTGCACAAGTTTTAAGTGCAAAATATTACCGATATGGAGATATACTGAAAGCTGGACCTAAGAAGGGTTCGTCATATACTTGGAAGAGTATTGTTTTAGGCATTCAAACTTTTAAGAGAGGATGCATTTGGCGTGTTAGAACTGGCTCCAAAGTAAACATATGGTAAGATCCATGGATCTCATCGAGTCCATCACGGTGAGTAATCACTCCAAGGGGCGGTATAATGCTCACAAAAGTTGAAGAGTTGATCGACCCGCATACAGGGCAATGGGATGAAGCTTTGATCCGTGATGTATTTTCTCTAGTTGATGTGTGGAGAATTCTCAGTATACTACTCAATGTTCAGTTGACAGAGAATTTTGTATCCTCGAACTTGCTACTTCTCGAGCTTGCGTTGTGTTCCCTTGAAGAGGAAAGGGTGATGCAGCACCGCAGCGTAAGTATTTCCCTTAGTTTTTGAGAACCAAGGTATCAATCTAGTAGGAGACCACGCGCGAGTCCCTCGCACCTGCACAAACAAATAAGAACTTCGCAGCCAACGCGACAAGGGGTTGTCAATCCCTTTACGGCCACTTACGAAAGTGAGATCTGATAGATAGGATAGTTTGATATTTTTGGTATTTTTGGATATAAGAACATAAAGTAAAAGCGGAAAAGTAAAGTAGATTGTAGATTGATATGTTGAGAATAGACCCGGGGGGCATAGGTTTCTCTAGTGGCTTCTCTCATGATAGCATAATTCTACGATGGGTGAACAAATTACTGTCGAGCAATTGATAGAAAAGCGAATACTTATGAGACTATCTAGGCATGATCATTATATATAGGCATCACCTCCGAAACAAGTAGACCGAAATGATTCTGCATATACTACTATTACTCCACACATCGACCGCTATCCAGCATGCATCTAGAGTATTAAGTTCATAAGAACAGAGTAACGCCTTAAGCAAGATGACATGATGTAGAGGGATAAACTCAAGCAATATGATATAAACCCCATCTTTTTATCCTCGATGGCAACAATACAATACATGCCTTGCTGCCCCTACTGTCACTGGGAAAGGACACCGCAAGATTGAACCCAAAGCCAAGCACTTCTCCCATTGCAAGAACTATAGATCTAGTAGGCCAAACCAAACCAATAATTTGAAGAGACTTGTAAGGATATTATAATCATGCATAAAAGAGTTTAGAGAAGAACCAAATATTTCTCATAGATAATCTTGATCATAAACCCACAATTCAACGGATCTCAACAAACACACCACAAAAAGAGATTACATCGAATAGATCTCTTCGAAGACCGAGAAGAACTTGGTATTGAGATCCAAAGAGAGAGAAGAAGCCATCTAGATACTAGCTATGGACCCGAAGGTCTGTGGTAAACTACTCACAACTCATGGTGAGGCGATGATGATGATGTAGAAGCACTCCGTGGTAGATCCCCCCTCCGGCGGAGCTCCGGAACAGGCCCCAAGATGGGATCTCACGGGAACAGAAGGTTGCGGCCGTGGAACTAGGGTTTTCTCTGTTGTTCTGATGGTTTCAGGGTACGTAGGGTACTGGGGTATTTTGCTCCAAAAATGTCTCTCCCGAAGTTTCATTCCGTTTGATATTACTTTTCTGTAAAACCCTGAAATGGGGGAAAATAGCAATCTGGACTGGGCCTTTGGGTTAATAGGTTAGTCCCAAAAATAATATAAAAGTGTATAACAAAGCCCATTAAACATCCAAAACATGATAAATAATAGCATGGAACAATCAAAAATTATAGATACGTATCAAGCATCCCCAAGCTTAATTCCTGCTCGTCCTCGAGTAGGTAAATGATAAAAAAAGAACTTTGACGTGGAATGCTAACCAACATAGTTTTCAATGTAATTCTCTTAATTTTGGCATGAATGTTCAGATCTGAAAGATTCAAGACAAAAGTCTATATTGACATAAGAAATAATAATACTTCAAGCATACTAACAAATCAATCATGTCTTCTCAAAATACTATGGCTAAAGAAAGTTATCCCTACAAGATCATATAGTCTGGCTATGCTCCCTCTTCATCACACAAAATATTCATATCATGCACAACCCCGGTTTCAGCCAAGCACTTGTTTTCGTACTATATTCTTTCAAACCTTTCAACTTTCACGCAATACATGAGCGTGAGCCATGGATATAGCACTATGTGGAATAGAGTGGTGGTTGTGGTAAGACAAAAAGGAGGGAGATAGTCTCACATCGACTAGGCGTATCAACGGGCTATGGAGATGCCCATCAATAGATATCAATGTGAGTGAGTAGGGGTTGCCATGCAACGGATGCACTAGAGCTAAAAATGTATGAAAGCTCAACAAAAGAAACTAAGTGGGTGTGCAGCCAACTTGCTTGCTCACGAAAACCTAGGGCATTTGAGGAAGCCCATCGTTGGAATATACAAGCCAAGTTCTATAATGAAAATTCCCACTAGTATATGAAAGTGACTAAACATGAGACTCTCTATTATGAAGAACATGGTGCTACTTTGAAGCACAAGTGTGGAAAAAGATAGTAGCAATTGTCCCTTTTTCTTTTCTTTTTTTTCTCTTTTTTTGGAGGGGCCTTTTCTTTTGTTCGGCCTTTCCTCATTTGGGACAATGCTCTAATAATGATGATCATCACACTTATATTGATTTACAACTCGATATTACAACTCGATACTAGAATAAAGTATGACCCTATATAAATGCCTCCGGCGGTGTACCGGGATGTGCAATGAATCAAGAGTGTAATGTATGAAAAATTATGCATGGTGGCTTTGTCACAAATACGATATCAACTACATGATCATGCATGTCAATATGACAATATGAAGCGTGTTATATGAACGTAAGGGTGGAAAGTTGCATGGCAATATATCTCGGAATGGCTATGGAAATGCCATGATAGGTAGGTATGGTGGCTGTTTTGAGGAAGATATATGGTGGGCGTATGGTACCGGCGAAAGTTGCGCGGTACAAGAGAGACTAGTAATGGTGGAAGGGTGAGAGTGCGTATAATTCATGGACTCAACATTAGTAATAAGAACTCATATACTTATTGCAAAAATTTACGAGTCATCAAAACAAAGCAATCAACGCATGCTCCTAGGGGGGAGGTTGGTAGGAGTTAACCTTCGCACGCCCCCGACCTCCACACAAAGGATGACACTCTACAAATACCTCATGCTCTAACTTCGTCACATAGCGGTTCACCATACGTGCATGCTACGGGAACCACTAACTTTAACACAAGTATTTCTCAATTTCATAATAACTCCACTAGCATGACTCTAATATTACTATCCTCATATCTCAAAACAATTATCAAGCATCCAACTTCTCTTCATATTCAATGCACTTAGTATGAAAGTTTTTACTACATTGATCTTGGATGCCTATCATGTGAAGGATAGTTTTATAGCCAAAGCACATTACCATGCTGTTTTAATAGACTCTCAAAAGTATATAAGTGAAGCATGAGAGATCAACAATTTCTATAATTACCACCGTGCTCTAAAAGGTATAAGTGAAGCACTAGAGCAAAAACTATTCAACTCACAAGATATAAGTGAAGCACATAGAGTGCTCTAACAATTCCTAGGACATATTTATCTCTCTCAAAAAGGTGTGTCCAGCAAGGATAATTGTGGCAAACTAACAAGCAAAGAATCAAATAATACATGACGCTCCAAGTAAAACACATATCATGTGGTGAATAAAAATATAGCTCCGAGTATAGTTACCGATAGATGAAGACGAAAGAGGTGATGCCTTCCCGGGGCTTCCCCAAGCTTAGGCTTTTGGTTGTCCTTGAATTTTACCATGAGGTGCCTTGGGCATCCCCAAGCTTAGGCTCTTTCCACTCTTTGTTCCATAGTCCATCAAAGCAATACTCAAAACTTGAAAACTTCACAACACAAAACTTAGACAAAAATCTCATGAGCTCCGCTAGTATAAGAAAACAAACCACTACTCAAAGGTACTATAATGAACTCATTCTTTGTTTATATTGGTGTTATACCTACTGTATTCCAACTTCTCTATGATTCATAGTCCCCAATACTACTCATAGAGTCATCAAAATAAGCAAACAGCACACGAAAAACAGAATCTGTCAAAAACAGAACATTCTGTAGTAATCTGTAACTTCCACATACTTCTGTAACTCCAAAAAATTGAAATAAATTGGTAAACGTGAGGAATTTGTCTATTAATCATCTGGAAAAAGAATCAACTAAATAGCACACTCCAGCAAAATCTGGTGACCATTCTAGTGAGCGCTAACGATTCTGTTTTTCACAGCAAGATCATATAAACTTCACACAAGTCTTCCCAAAGTTTCTACTTGGCACAAACACTAATTAAAACACAATACCACATCTAAACAGAAGCTAGATGCAATATTTATTCCTAAACAGAAGCAAAAAAAATGGGTTGCCTCCCAACAAGCGCTAGTGTTTAACGTCCCTAGCCAGGCACTGAGATTTCAATGTTGCTCACATGAAAGACAAGAATTAAAGCACAAAGAGAGCATCATAAAACACGTGATAAACACATCTAAGTCTAACACACTTCCTATGCATAGGCATCTTATAGGTAAACAAATTATCATAGCAAGCAAAAACTAGCATATGCAAGGAAGTGGACAGAAACAAGATCAATCTCAACATGAAGAGAGGTAATTTAGTAACATGAAGATTTCTACAACCATATTTTCCTCTCTCATAATAATTGCATGTAGGATCATAATAAAATTCTACAATATAGCTATCACATAACATATTCTCAACACGATCCACATGCATGCGAAGTTGACACTCTTCCAAAATAGTGGGATTAACATTAACTAAAGTCATGACCTCTCCAAACCCACTTTTATCAAAAATTTCATAAGATTGAACATTCTCCAAATATGTGGGATCTAAAGTTGACACTCTTCCAAACCCACTTTCAATATTATTGCAAATATTATTATCAATCTCATATAAATCATGGAGCTTAAATAAGTTTTCGAGATCGTAAGAAGGATCACCCCAATCATGATCATTGCAACAAGTAGTGGGCATAGAAAAATAAGCATCCCCAAGCTTAGGGTTTTGTATATCATTGGCACAATTGACATTAATATAATTTATAATAACATCATTGCAATCATATTTTCATTAAAAGAGCTATCGTGAATCACTTCATAATTTTCTTTCAATACTTCATCACAATTTTCAGATTCACAAATTTCAAGCAAAACCTCATAAAGATAATCTAGTACACTCAACTCACTAGCAATTGGTTCAACATAATTGGATCTCTTAATAATATTAGCAAGTGGATGAGGATCCATAATTTAGCAAGCGAAGATGCAAGCTAATAAAGGGCACATAGCAACACAAGCAAACAGAAAGGTGAACGGAAAAAGGGCGAATAAAACGGCAAGGGTGAAGTGGGGGAGAGGAAAACGAGAGGCAAATAAATGTAATGCAAAGGATAAGGGTTTGTGATAGGTACTTGGTATATGACTTTTGCGTAACCCTCCCGGCAAAGGCGCCAGAAATTCTTCTTGCTACTTCTCGAGCTTGCGTTGTATTCCCTCGAAGAGGAAAGGGTGATGCAACACCGTAGCGTAAGTATTTCCCTCAGTTTTTGAGAACCAAGATATCAATCCTGTAGGAGACCACGCGCGAGTCCCTCGCACTTGCACAAACAAATAAGAACTTTGAAGCCAACGCGATGAGGGGTTATCAATCCCTTTACAGTCACTTACGAAAGTGACATCTGATAGATAGGATAGTTTGATATTTTTGGTATTTTTGGATATAAGAACAGAAAGTAAAAGCGGAAAAGTAAAGTAAATTGTAGATTGATATGTTGAGAATAGACCCCGGGGGCATAGGTTTCTCTAGTGGCTTCTCTCATGATAGCATAATTCCACGGTGTGAACAAATTAATGTCGAGCAATTGATAGAAAAGCGAATACTTATGAGACTATCTAGGCATGATCATTATATATAGACATCACGTCCGAAACAATTCTGCATCTACTACTATTACTCCACACATCGACCCCTATCCAGCATGCATTTAGAGTATTAAGTTCATAAGAACAGAGTAACGCCTTAAGCAAGATGACATGATGTAGAGGGATAAACTCAAGCAATATGATATAAACCCCATCTTTTTATCCTCGATGGCAACAATATAATACATGCCTTGCTGTCCCTACTGTCACTAGGAAAGGACACCGCAAGATTGAACCCAAAGCCAAGCACTTCTCCCATTGCAAGAACTATAGATCAAGTAGGCCAAAGCAAACCAATAATTCGAAGAGACTTGCAAGGATATTATAATTATACATACAAGAGTTCAGAAAAGAACCAAATATTTATCATAAATAATCTTGATCATAAACCCACAATTCATCGGATCCCGACAAACACACCGCAAAAAGAGATTACATCGAATAGATCTCCTCGAAGACCGAGGATAACTTGGTATTGAGATCCAAAGGGAGAGAAGAAGCCATCTAGATACTAGCTATGGACCCGAAGGTCTGTGGTAAACTACTCACAACTCATGGTGAGGTGATGTCTACTACGCAACCTTCTTCTTGTAGACGTTGTTGGGCCTCCAAGTGCAGAGGTTTGTAGGATAGTAGCAAATTTCCCTCAAGTGGATGACCTAAGGTTTATCAATCCGTGGGAGGCGTAGGATGAAGATGGTCTCTCTCAAACAACCCTGCAACCAAATAACAAAGTGTCTCTTGTGTCCCCAACACACCCAATACAATGGTAAATTGTATAGGTGCACTAGTTCGGCGAAGAGATGGTGATACAAGTACAATATGGATGGTAGATATAGGCTTTTGTAATAAGAAAATATAAAAACAGCAAGGTAACTAAAGGTAAAAGTGAGCATAAACGGTGTTGCAATGATAGGAAACAAGGCCTAGGGTTCATACTTTCACTAGTGCAAGTTCTCTCAACAAGGATAACATAATTGGATCATATTACTAGCCCTCAATATGCAATGAAGAGTCACTCCAAAGTAACTAATAGAGGAGAACAAACGAAGAGATTATGGTAGGGTACGAAACCACCTCAAAGTTATTCTTTCTAATCGATCTATTCACGAGTCTGTAGTAATGTTCAATCTATCATAGAGTTCGTACTAGAATAACACCTTAAGACACAAATCAACCAAAACCCTAATGTCACCTAGATACTCGATTGTCACCTCAAGTATCTGTGGGCATGATTATACGATATGCATCACACAATCTCAGAAACATCTATTCAACCAACACATAGAACTTCAAAGAGTGCCCCAAAGTTTCTACCAGAAAGTCAAGACGAAAATGTGTGCCAACCCCTATGCATAGATTCCCAAGGTCACGGAACCCGCAAGTTGATCACCAAAACATACATCAAGTAGATCACGTGATATCTCATTGTCACCACAGATAAGCACGTGCAAGACATGCATCAAGTGTTCCCAAATCCTTAAAGACTCAATCCGATAAGATAACTTCAATGGGAAAACTCAATCCATTACAAGAGAGTAGAGGGGGAGAAGCATCATAAGATCCAACTAGAATAGGAAAGCTCGTGATACATCAAGATCATGCCATCTCAAGGACGAGAGAGAGAGAGAGATCAAACACATAACTACTGATACATACCCTCAGCCCCGGGGGTGGACTTCTCCCTCTTCGTCATGGAGAGCGCCGGGAAGATGAAGATAGCCACCGGAGAGGGATTCCCCCTCCGGCAGGGTGCCGGAACAGGGTCTAGATTGGTTTTTGGTGGCACCAGAGACTTTCTGCGGCGGAACTCCCGATCTAGGTTAATTTTCGGAGGTTTCAGTATTTATAGGATTTTTTGGCGTAGGGCACAAGTCAGGGGGGCCTCTGGGCTGTCCACGAGATAGGGGGCGCCACCATGATACGTCTCCAACCTATTTATAATTTTTGATTGTTCCATGCTATTATTTATGAAGTCTTGGATGTTTAATGGGCTTTATCATTCATTTTTATATCATTTTTGGGACTAACCTACTAACCCAAGGGCCCAGTCCAAATTGCTGTTTTTTTGCCTATTTCAGGGATTTGCAGAAAAGGAATATCAAACGGAGTCCAAATGGAATGAAACCTTCGTAGGATATATTTTTGGAGGAAATCACGCACGAAAGACTTCGGGGCCAAGCCAGAGGACGGAGGGGCCACCCTCGAGGGTGGGGGGCGCGCCCCCCTTCCCAGGGTGCGCCCCCTGCCTCGAGGTCAGCCCCTGTGGCCCCCGGTGCCCTTTTCTTCCTATATATACCTACGTACCCGAGAAACTCCATACGCAGAGAGAAAACCCTAATTCCACCGCCGTAGCTGCTGTTCCCGTGGAGATCCCATCTTGGAGCCTGTTCCGGGACGGGGATCCATCACGGAGGCCTTCATCATCATCATCATCGCCCTTACCATGAGTTGTGAGTAGTTTACCACAGACCTTCGGGTCCATAGCTAGTATCTAGATGGCTTCTTCTCTCTCTCTCTGGATCTCAATA
Source organism: Secale cereale (assembly GCA_902687465.1). Classification (NCBI taxonomy): domain Eukaryota; kingdom Viridiplantae; phylum Streptophyta; class Magnoliopsida; order Poales; family Poaceae; genus Secale; species Secale cereale. The sequence goes on along the minus strand of LR738711.1, from coordinate 637,036,418 downwards.
GAAAGTTCTCCTCGGTCTTCGAGGAGATCTATTCGATGTAATCTCTTTTTGCAGTGTGTTTGTCGAGATCCGATGAATTGTGAGGTTATGATCAAGGTTATCTATGAAAGATATTTGGTTCTTCTCTGAACTTTTTATGTGTGCTCATAATATCCTTGCAAGTATCTTCAAATTATTGGTTTGGTTTGGCCTACTAGATCTATAGTTCTTGCAATGGGAGAAGTGCTTGGCTTTGGGTTCAATCTTGTGGTGTCCTTTCCCAGTGACAGTAGGGGCAGCAAGGCATGTATTGTATTGTTGCCATCGAGGATAAAAAGATGGGGTTTTCATCATATTGCTTGAGTTTATCCCTCTACATCATGTCATCTTGCTTAAGGCGTTACTATGTTCGTATGAACTTAATACACTAGATGCATGCTGGATAGCGGTCGATTTGTGGAGTAATAGTAGTATATGCAGGCAGGAGTCGGTCTACTTGTCTCGGACGTGATGCCTATATACAATGATCATGCCTAGATAGTCTCATAATTATTCGCTTTTCTATCAATTGCTCGACAGTAATTTGTTTACCCACCGTAGAATACCGCTATCATGAGACAAGCCACTTGAGAAAACTATGGCCCCCGGGTCTATCTTTATCATATTACTTTCCCGTCAACTAGCCAATTTATGTCGCCGTTGTTTATTTGCTTTCTGTTTCTATATCGAAAATACCAAAAATATAAATTATCATCTCTATCAGATCTCACTCTAGTAAGTGACCGTAAAGGGATTGACAACCCCTTAAAACATTGGCTGCGAAGTTCTTATTTGTTTGCGCAGGTGCGAGGGACTGGCGCGTGGTCTCCTACTGGATTGATACCTTGGTTCTCAAAAACTGAGGGAAATACTTACGCTACTGTGCTGCATCTCCCTTTCCTCTTCGAGGGAATACAACACAAGCTCAAGAGGTAGCAAGAAGAATTTCTAGCACCGTTGCCGGGGAGGTTACGCAAAAGTCATATACCAAGTACCTATCACAAACCCTTATCCTTCGCACTACATTTATTTGCCTCTCGTTTTCCTCTCCCCCACTTCACCTTTGTCGTTTTATTTGCCCTTCTTCCACCGTGTGTTTTTCATTCGCTTGCTTCTTATTTGCTTGTGTGTGTTGGATTGCTTGCTTCTCACTATGGCTCAGAACAATACCAAATTGTGTGACTTTTCCAATACCAACAACAATGATTTTATTAGCACTCCGATTGCTCCTATTACCGATTCTGAATCTTGTGAGATCAATGCTGCTTTGTTGAATCTTGTCATGAAAGAACAATTCTCCGGCCTTCCTAGTGAAGATGCCGCTACCCATCTAAACAACTATGTTGATTTGTGTGATATGCAAAAGAAAAGGGATACGGATAAGGATATTGTTAAATTGAAGTTATTTCCATTTTCACTTAGAGATCGTGCTAAAACTTGGTTTTCCTGTTTGCCTAGAAATAGTATTGATTCGTGGCATAAGTGCAAAGATGCTTTGATCTCTAAGTATTTCCCTCCTCCTAAGATCATCTCTCTTAGAAACGATATTATGAATTTTAAGCAACTAAATCATGAGCATGTTGCACAAGCTTGGGAGAGAATGAAACTAATGATACGTAATTTCCCAACACATGGTTTGAATCTATGGATGATTATTCAGAAATTTTATGCTGGCTTGAATTTTGCTTCTAGAAATCTTTTAGATTCGGCCGCCGGAGGCACTTTCATGGAAACTACCTTAGGAGAAGCTACCAAACTCCTAGATAATATTATGGTTAATTATTCTCAATGGCACACCGAAAGATCTACTAGTAAAAAAGTGCATGCTATTGAAGAAATTAGTGTTTTGAGTGGAAAGATGGATGAACTTATGAAATTGTTTGCTGCTAAGAGTGCTTCTTCTGATCCTAATGATATGCCTTTGTCCACTTTGATTCAGAATAACAATGAATCTTTGGATATGAATTTTGTTGGTAGGAATAATTTTGTTAACAATGCTTATACAGGTAATTTTAATCCTAGGCCTTTTCCTGGCAATTCCTCTAAAATTTTTGGTAATTCCTACAACAACTCTTATGGAAAGATACCTTCTGAATTTGAAACTAGTGTTAAGGAGTTTATGATCTCGCAAAAGAATTTCAATGCTATGCCTGAAGAGAAATTGATTAAAGTTAATGAATTGGCTAGAAGTGTGGATAGAATTACTCTTGATGTTGATTCTTTGAAACTTAGATCTATCCCACCTAAGCATGATATCAATGAGTCTCTCAAAGCCATGACAATTTCCATTGATGAATGCAAAGAAAGAACCGCTAGAATGCGTGCTAAAAGAGAAGATTATATTAGATCGTGTTCTTCTAGTTATTGTGAAAATAAAGATGAAGATCTGAAAGTTATTGATGTGTCTCCTATTAGATCCTTGTTTTCTAGTATTAATCTTGATGAAAATAGGATTGGAGATGATTCTGCTTTAAGGTGTCCTAGTAATTCGGAGTTTTTAGATCTTGATGCTAAAATTGCTAAAAGTGGGATTGAAGAAATTAAAACTTTGCATAGCGATGAACCCACTACTTTGGATTTCAAGGGATTCAATTATGATAATTGCTCTTTGATTGATTGTATTTCCTTGATGCAATCCGTGCTAAATTCTCCGCATGCTTATAGTCAAAATAAAGCTTCCACTAAACATATAGTTGATGCTTTGATGCAATATTATGAAGAAAAACTTGAGTTGGAAGTTTCTATACCTAGAAAGATTTATGATGAATAGTAACCTACTATCAAAATAAAAATAAAAGATCATGGATGCTATGCTTTGTGTGATTTGGGTGCTAGTGTTTCCACTATCCCAAAAACTTTGTGTGATTTGCTAGGGTTCCATGAGTTTGATGATTGCTCTTTAAATTTGCATCTTGCGGATTCCACTATTAAGAAACCTATGGGAAGGATTAATTATGTTCTTATTGTTGCCAATAGGAATTATGTGCCCGTAGATTTCATTGTTCTTGATATAGATTGTAATCCTTCATGTCCTATTATTCTTGGTAGACCTTTCCTTAGAACGATTGGTGAAATAATTGATATGAAGGAAGGAAATATTAGATTCCAATTTCCGTTAAGGAAAGGCATGGAACACTTTCCTAGAAATAAAATCAAATTACAATATGAATCTATCAAGAGAGCCACTTATGGATTGCCTTCCAAAGATGGCAATACCTAGATCTATCTTGTATCATGCCTAGCTAGGGGCGTAAGACGATAGCGCTTGTTGGGAGGCAACCCGGTTTTTTGTTTTTTTGTTTTTGTTGCTATTAGGGAATAAATATTGCATCTAGCCTCTGATTAGATGTGTTTTCATGTTTTGTTTAGTGTTTGTGCCAAGTAGAACCTTTGGTAAGAGTTGTGTGAAGTTTATTTGATCTTGGTGTGAAAAACAGAATCATTAGCGCTAGCTAAAGTAGTCTTCAGATTTTACTGGAGCATAATTTTTAATTTATTATTTTTTCTTCTGATTGGTAGACAAATTTCGCAAATTTACCAATTTAGTTTAAATTTTTGGAGTTCCAGAAGTAGGTGAACCCAACAGATTACTACAGACTGTTCTGTTTTTGGCAGATTCTGTTTTTCGTGTGTTGTTTGCTTATTCCGATGCATCTATGAGTAATATTGGAGGATATGAATCATAGAAAACTTGGATTACAGTAGGTTTAACACCAATATAAACAAAGTATAAATTCCTTGCTATACCTTTGAGTTGTGGTTTGCTTTCTCTTACTAACGGAGCTCACGAGAATTTTTGTCTAAGTTTTGTGTGAACTTTTCAAGTTGTGAGTATTGCTTTGATGGACTATGGAACAAGGAGTAGCAAAGGCCTAAGCTTGGGGATGACCATGGCACCCCAAGTAAATTCAAGATAATCAAAATCCTAAGCTTGGGGATGCCCTGGGAAGGCATCCCCTCTTTCGTCTTCATCCATCGGTAACTATACTTGGAGCTATATTTTTATTCGCAACATGGTGCATGTTTTGCTTGGAGCGTCTTGTATAATTTGAGTCTTTGCTTGTTAGTTTGCCACAATCATCCTTGATGTAAAAACCTATTTGAGAGAGTTAAATATGCCCTAGAAATTATTAGAACACTCTATGTGCTTCACTTATATCTTTTGAGTTGAATAGTTTTTGCTCTAGTGTTTCACTTATATCTTTTAGAGCACGGTGGTGGTAATATTTTGTAGAAATTGTCGAACTCTCATGCTTCACTTAGATATATTTGAGAGTCTATTAAAACAGCACGATAAAGTGTTTAGGCTAAAGAAAGTAGTCTTCACATGATAAACATCCAATGTCAATGTAGTAAAAAAATTCACATCAAGTGCGTTGAATAGAAAGAGATGTTGGATGCTTGATAATTGTTTTGAGACATGAGGATAGTGATATTAGAGTCATGCTAGTGGAGTAATTATGAAATTGCATATTTGTGTTAAGGTTGGTGATTCCCGTAGCATGCACGTATGGTGAACCGTTATGTGACTAAGTTAAAGCATGAGGTATTTGTAGAGTGTCAACCTTTGTGTGGAGGTCGGGGGCGCGCGATGGTTAACTCCTACCAACCTCCCCCCTAGGGGCATGCGTTGATTGCTTTGTTTTGATGACTCGTAGATTTTTGCAATAAGTATATGAGTTCTTATGACTAATGTTGAGTCCATGGATTATACGCACTCTCACCCTTCCACCATTGCTAGCCTCTCTTGTACCGCGCAACTTTCGCCGGTGCCATAAACCCACTATATATCCTTCCTCAAAACAGCCACCATATTGTTCCTCAAAACAGCCACCATACCTACCTATCATGGCATTTCCATATCCATTCCGAGATATATTGCCATGCAACTTTCCACCGTTCCGTTTATATGTCACGCATCATATTGTCATATTGCCATTGCATGATCATGTAGTTGACATCGTATTTGTGGCAAGGCCACCATGCATAACTTTTATACATGTCACTCTTGTTTCATTGCACATACCGGTACACCGCCGGAGGCATTCATATAGAGTCATACTTTGTTGTAGTAGTATCGAGTTGTAATCTTGTGTTGTAATGAAAGTGTGATGATCATCATTTTTAGAGCATTGTCCCATGGGAGGAAAGGCTGAATCTATAAAGCCCCTCCGCAAAAAAAAGAAAAAAGAGAAAGGCCAAAGAAAAAAAGGCCCAAAAAAGAAAAAAAAGAAAAAAATAGGGAAAGAAAAAAGGGACAATTGCTACTATATTTTCCACACTTGTGCTTCAAAGTAGCACCATGTTCTTCATTGTAGAGAGTATCATGCTTAGTCACTTTCATATACTAGCGGGAATTCTCGTTATAGAACTTGGCTTGTATATTCCAACGATGGGCTTCCTCAAATACCCTAGGTCTTCGTGAGCAAGCAAGTTGGATGCACACCCACTAGTATCTTTTGTTGAGCTTTCATTCATATTTAGCTCTAGTGCATCCGTTGCATGACAATCCCTACTCACTCATATTGATATCTATTGATGGGCATCTCCATAGCCCGTTGATACGCCTAGTTGATGTGAGACTATCTCCCTCCTTTTTGTCTTCTCCATAACCACCTCTATTCCACGCATAGTGCTATGTCCATGGCTCACGTTCATGTATTGCGTGAAAGTTGAAAGGTTTGAAAACATAGAGCATGAAAACAAATGCTTGGCTGAAATCGGGGTTGTGCATGATATGAATATTTTGTGTGATAACATGGGAGCATAGTCAACACTATATGATTTTGTAGGGATAACTTTCTTTAGCCATAGTATTTTGAGAAGACTTGATTGCTTTGTTAGTATTGCTTGAAGTATTGTTATTTCTTATGTCAATATAGACTTTTATCTTGAATCTTTCAGATCTGAACATTCATGCCACAATTAAAAGAATTACATTAAAAAACTATATTGGTTAGCATTCCACATCAAAAATTCTTTCTTTATCTTTTAACTACTCGAGGACGAGCATGAATTAAGCTTGGGGATGCTTGATACGTCTCCAACGTATCTATATTTTTTTATTGTTCCATGCTATTATTTATGAAGTCCTGGATGTTTAATGGGCTTTATCATTCATTTTTATATCATTTTTGGGACTAACCTACTAACCCAAGGCCCCAATCCAGATTGCTGTTTTTTTGCCTATTTCAGCGATTTGTAGAAAAGGAATATCAAACGGAGTCCAAACGGAATGAAACCTTCGTAGGAGATATTTTTGGAGGAAGTCACGCACGAAACACTTCGGGGCCAAGCCAGAGGACGGAGGGGCCACCCTCGAGAGTGGGGGGCACGCCCCCCCTTCCCAGGGCACGCCCCCTGCCTCGAGGGTAGCCCCTGTGGCCCCCGATGCCCCTCTTCTTCTTATATATACCTACGTACCCCAGAAACTCCATACGCAGAGAGAAAACCCTAATTCCACCGCCGTAGCTGTTGTTCCCATGGAGATCCCATCTTGGAGCCTGTTCCGGGAGGGGGATCCATCACGGAGGCCTTCTTCTTCATCATCATCGCCCTCACCATGAGTTGTGAGTAGTTTACCGCAGACCTTCGGGTCCATAGCTAGTATCTAGATGGCTTCTTCTCTCTCTCTCTGGATCTCAATACAAAGTTCTCCTCGGTCTTCGAGGAGATCTATTCGATGTAATCTCTTTTTGCGGTGTGTTTGTCGAGATCCGATGAATTGTGAGTTTATGATCAAGGTTATCTATGAAAGATATTTGGTTCTTCTCTGAACTTTTTATGTGTTCTCATAATATCCTTGCAAGTCTCTTTGAATTATTGGTTTCGTTTGGCCTACTGGATCTATAGTTCTTGCAAAGGGAGAAGTGCTTGGCTTTGGGTTCAATCTTGCGGTGTCCTTTCCCAATGACAGTAGGGGCAACAAGGCACGTATTGTATTGTTGCAATCGAGGATAAAAAAATATGGGGTTTTCATCATATTGCTTGAGTTTATCCCTCTACATCATGTCATCTTGCTTAAGGCGTTACTCTGTTCGTATGAACTCAATACACTAGATGCATGCTGGATAGCGGTCGATGTGTGGAGTAATAGTACTAGATGCAGGCAGGAGTCAGTCTACTTGTCTCGGACGTGATGCCTATATACAATGATCATGCCTAGATAGTCTCATAATTATTTGCTTTCTATCAATTGCTCGACAGTAATTTGTTTACCCGCCGTAGAATACCGCTATCATGAGAGAAGCCACTAGAGAAAACTATGGCCCCCGGGTCTATCTTTATCATATTACTTTCCCGTCAACTAGCCAATTTATGTCGCCGTTGTTTATTTGCTTTCTGTTTCTATATCAAAAATATCAAAAATATAAATTATCATCTCTATCAGATCTCACTCTCGTAAGTGACCGTAAAGGGATTGACAACCCCTCATTGTGTTGGCTGCGAAGTTCTTATTTGTTTGTGCAGGTGTGAGGGACTGGCGCGTGGTCTCCTACTGGATTGATACCTTGGTTCTCAAAAACTTAGGGAATACTTACGCTACTGTGCTGCATCTCCCTTTCCTCTTCGAGGGAATACAACGCAAGCTTAAGAGGTAAGACACCACCTGGAGTGGGCGTGCCCCCACCCTCGTGGGCAGCCCGTGGCTCTCCTGGCCCAACTCTTTTACTTCGGGGGCTTCTTTTGGTCCACAAAAACTCACCAAAAATTGGCACGTCAATTGGACTCCGTTTGATATTCCTTTTCTGTAAAACTCAAAAACAAGGAAAAAAAAACAGAAACTTTCACTGTGCTCTAGGTTAATAGGTTAGTCCCAAAAATAATATAAAAGTGTATGACAAAGCCCGTTAAACATCCAAAACATCATAAATAATAACATGGAACAATCAAAAATTATAGATACATTGGAGACATATCAAGCATCCCCAAGCTTAATTCCTGCTCGTCCTTGAGTAGGTAAATGATAAAAAAAGAATTTTTGATGTGGAATGATAACCAATATAATTTTCCAATGTAATTCTCTTAATTGTGGCATGAATGTTCAGATTTGAAAGATTCAAGACAAAAGTCTATATTGACATAAGAAATAATAATACTTCAAGCATACTACCAAAGCAATCATGTCTTGTCAAAATACTATGGCTAAAGAAAGTTATCCCTACAAAATCATATAGTCTGGCTATGCTCCCTCTTCACCAGACAAAATATTCATATCATGCACAACCCCGGTTTCAGCCAATCACTTGTTTTCATACTCTATTCTTTCAAACCTTTCAACTTTCACGCAATACATGAGCGTGAGCCATGGACATAGCACTACGTGGAATAGAGAGGTGGTTGTGGAGAAGACAAAAAGGAGGGAGATAGTCTCAAACCGACTAGGCGTATCAACGGGCTATGGAGATGCCTGATACGTCTCAAATGTATCTACTTTTCCAAACACTTTTGATATTGTTTTGACCTCATTCTTGCATGATTTGGACTAAACTAACCCGGACTGACGCTGTTTTCAGCAGAGCTGCCTGTATGGTTTATTTGTGTGCAGGAAAACGGATTTTTAAGCATCTCAGAAAAATCCACGAAAAATCACGAAAAATCCACGCACCCGAAGAAACAAAATGCCAGAAGTGGGGCCAGAGGGGGGCCAGGGGGTGCCCAGGCGCCCTGTGGGCGCGCCCCCCCTGGGCCGCGCCGGGGGGGCGCCTGGGTGGGCCCCACACCCCCTGGTGCCCTACTTTAGCCCGTATTTTTCCTCCTGACGCAGAAACCCCAGATCGGAAGTTCTTTCGCTGTTTTTGGCCGCGGAGCCGCCGCCACCCTTTGTTCTTCTTCGGGAAGGCTAATCTGGAGGCTGATTTGGCATTCGGAGAGGGGAGATCGTCGCCATCGTCATCATCATCACCACTCCATCATCCATCCATGACTTCCCCCTTCATGTGTGGGTAATTCCCCTGCTGTAGGCGAAGGGGATGGTAGGGATTAAATGAGTTAGATCATGTAATAGTTCGTCAGATTGTTGGGGGCATGTTGCCTATCATCTAGTATGGTGTTTATCATCTTTGCTACAACTTGTTATTCTTAATGCTTGACACTTAGGGCCCGAGTGCCATGATTTCAGATCTGAACCATATGTGTTTGCATGAATATATTTGTGTTCTTGATCCTATCTATGAGTTGTATGCACCTGTTACGGTTCGGAACCGGCGATCCCAAAAGTGACAGCCTGGGACACCAAAGGGGATGGTCCGTAGTTTGAGGATTACATGTATCCATTGAGTTCATTGCTTTGTTCCGGTGCTCTTTGACAGGAGCACCTTAATATCCATTAGTTCCTTTTGGCCCCGTTCGTAGCGGGATGGTAGGACAAAAGATGTTGTGCAAGTTCTTACTGCAAGCACGTACAACTACATACGGGATACATGCCTAATGTTTGATATTTGCCTAGATGATCATTAATTTTCCGTGTGTCGTGCCCCAAGTTAGAATCTATCTCATCCATGCAGCACCCAACCATCCATCTCCCTAGCCTACAGTATTTTAAACCTTGCTTGTCACTAGTTGCTACTTTTGCCATTTACTACTGCTATTTGCTTTTGCTGTTTACTTTTACTATTACTATCATTACTATCATATCACTGTTACCACTTATATTTTGTTGCAAGTTAGTATATGTCAGGTGCGGTTGAATTGACAACTCAACTGTTAAAGCTTATAAATACTCTTTGGCTCCCCGTGTGTCGAATCAATAAATTGGGTTATTCTTACCCGCGAAGACTATCTCGATCCCTTACGGTTGAGGGTTATCAAGTACCGTTTTCTGGCGCCGTTGCCGGGGAGCATAGCAATATTTAAAAGTCTACTTGAGGTATCCTACCTGCTGCACTTTATTCACCATGGGTAAGAAAGGAGACCCCAAGGTTCCGATCTTACGATCCACTACAAGAAGAGGTACTGCTCTGAGCACTAGTGCTACGCTTGATTCACCTTCTGTTATGAGTAAGTTTGCCTCACCACCGCCACATGATGCTCCTATTGAATCTGTTACTATGTCTGATACTCTTGATGATGCTTCTACTACTTTTGATTATGATATTAGTTCGCTTGGTTATGCTCTTGAGAAACAAATTACTGCTGCTGCTGAAAAATATGGAATTGAACTTCCTGTTACTCGCTACCCTATTGGTGAAACTTATGATTTTCCTGAATTGAGTAAACTTCAGGGGAGGCTCCTTGATGATGATTATTATATACTTGCTGAAGATTTATGCAGGGAACTGACAGAGTTTGTCGGCTCTCACCCTGAAACTATTAAGAAAATATTTGAAAAACACTCTTTGAAAAACAAAACCGTTCCTAATCCTGAGTTTGCTACATCTCCTATATGTATTGATGATCCTGATTTTGATTTCTCTGTTGATCTTTCATTTATACCTTTGGTTGAAGCTGACCCCTTTTATGGCAGAGAAAATGATGATGCTATTGCACACCTAACTAAACTTGGTGAATTAGGTAGCCTGTTTACCACAGATGAGAAGATACGCTACTTTTATGTGACCAAGCTTCTTCCTTTCTCCTTGAAGGAAGGTGCTAAAGCATGGTATGATTCACTCCCATGCGGTTCTATTAAGAGTCCTCAGGACTTAGCTCACTCTTTTGTTGATAAGTACTTTCCTGCTCATATGCAACATGCTGCTTTACAAAGAATTTATAATTTTAAACAGTTGCAGGATGAGTCCCTCCCTAAAGCTTGGGGGAGGTACTGCAGTTTGATTCAGGCTAGACCAGGACATGGAGTTCCTAAGAATGAATTAATTGATATATTCTATGCTGGTCTAACTGATGAATCTAGGTCCTATCTGGACAGTTGTGCTGGTTGTGTTTTCAGGAAAAGAACACCGGACGACGCGGAAGATTTAATGGGCAGGATTGCCAAAAACCATGAAGATTGGTCCGTCCCTGAACCACCTCCACCCACAAAGAAGAGGGGCATGTTTGTTCTAAGCCCCGAGGATATGCGAGAAGCAAAGAAGTCTATTAAAGAGAAAGGTATTAAAGCTGAAGATGTGAAGAATCTACCCCCTATTGAGAAGCTGTGTGAGCCTACCACTCACCCTCCTACGGTAGAGGTACACTCTCTTTTAGATTTCAACGCAAGTGACATCCCTTATGGTAAGCCTCCTGATCAATGTTTAGATGAGTTTGATAATTTTATTATGAAACAGAATCATTTTAATGAGAGGATAGAAAGTCAGTTGCATGATAATTCCCTTGCTATCAAAAAGTTGCTTGGTGTTTTAGATAGAACAGTTAATGATGTCCAATGTCTTGTGAAGCATTTTCATATGGTTCAAACTCAGCTTGATCAAATTTCTAATGTGCAAAGAGATTTGCTTGCTAACAATGCCAAACAAGATAAACTGCAGGCTTTTGGGATTAAGACCCGAGGAGGAACTAGTACTCAAGATCCTCTTTATCCAGAGGGACATCCGAAGAGAATCGAGCAAGATTCTCAAATGCAGGAAGAAGAAATTGTTGTCTCTCCAAATAAGAAGAAGAAACATAAAGAGACTGACAATTCTAATGATCCTAATGCAGATGAAGAGCCAGCTATTGATCCCAACAGTGTATCTATTTCCGATGCTGAGACTGAAGACGGTGCTGAACCTGAAGGTAATGATAATGAGAAAAACGATCCGCCTGAAGTTCGAGAAGAAGAAGCACCTGACAAACGTAAGAGGTACACTAGAGAAGACTTCATCGCAAGAAAACATGGGAAGGAGAAAGAACCATGGGTACAGAAACCAATGCCCTTTCCAGGTAAGTCCATCAAATCTAAAGAAGAAGAGCATTACAATAAGTTTGGTGAATGGATTAAACCTCTTTTTCTTCAAATTCCTTTGACTGATGCTATTAAGTTACTTCCTTATTCAAAATATATGAAAGATATTGTCACTAACAAAAGAAAAATTCCTAATGATGCAATATCTACTATGCTTGCTAACTATTCTTTCAGTGGAAAGATTCCTGAGAAGCTCGGTGATCCAGGTATACCCACCATTCCTTGCTCCATAAAGAATAATTATGTCAAAACTGCTTTATGTGATCTTGGAGCGGGAGTGAGTGTTATGCCTCTCTCTCTCTCTCTTTATGAGAGGCTTTGTTTAGAGAAACTAATTCCTACAGATATCTCCCTTCAGATGGCTGACAAGTCAACCGCTGTTCCGATAGGTATTTGTGAGGATGTTCCAGTTGAAGTTGCTAATTGTTTAATTCTTACTGATTTTGTTGTGCTCGACATGCCCGAGGATGGGAGCATGTCCATTATTCTTGGTAGACCTTTTCTTAACACCGCAGGTGCTGTTATTGATTGCAACAAAGGGAAGGTTACCTTTCATGTGAATGATAAAGAGCACACGGTATATTTTCCAAAAAAGACTGATAGGAGGCATGCCCTCAACTCTATAGAGAATATCGAAACCGTGAAAATTGGAGAATGGGACTGTCCACTACATGTGCCTCACAAATACAAAACTATCATGGTAGGGACAATGTCCATCAAGGTAAAAGTTCAGTGATTACTTCGTAGGAGGTGAGACTTTTTGTTCTATATACCGCTTGTTTGTTGGTAAGACTTGATCAACCTTACTAGTGAACGTGTTATATATGGATAAAAAGTTGAGCTTTCTATGTTTTTATTTGTTTTTAGTGTTGTCATATTTGCTGTACCAAGTATCTATGTTTTTGAAGCTTCACAATTCTACTAACTGCTTCAAGTTTTCAGAGAGTTTCGCAGCTTTATGAACTTCGAAAAAATTTCAACAGTGAAGTTTTCAGAAAAATTCCAGAAAAATTATATTAAAAATTTCCACAACGGGAGAGACCCGGAAAGTCCTGGGGCCAGCCAGGGGGGGCCACCAGTGGCCCAGGCGGCCAGCTGGCGCGGCCCAGCCCCTGGCCGCGCCCACAGGGCGCCTGGGGCCCACGGGACCCCCCTCCAGGTACTTCTTCTTCCCCTCTCTCTCTCTTTTCCAGAAACCCGAGTTCTGGTCTTGTTCTTGCTGTTCTTGCTGTTCTTGGGGGCGATTCTTCAATCTCTCTCTACAGCCCATCATCTGAGCTGAAATTTTGAGCAAATACTCCCTGGTATGTGACTCCTCCACCCCTCCAATTAGATTTTTGATTGGTGGCCTCATTTGTGAGTATTTAGTAGTTCTTGGTGCTGTAGAGATGAGCTTGCATGCATGTGTAGAAAGTTGTTTTCCAAGTTTTGATGCAAGTTTATGCCTTGGGCAAGTGAGTTGAGTAGTTTGCCTTAGCTCACTTTGTTTTAATCCTCGTTTTTATAAATTATAAAAAATTCAGAAATGAGTTTGTTAGGAAGGGCAAAAGGATGGCTTGAGAAGAGGAGGCCCGCACACTCCGATCGAGTCACTAGAGCCGTAGCTTCACCATCGACTGTTAGGGTGAGCTATAATGAAGATCATGTGCCCCTGGAGTTGTTGGAGGACACAAGTCCAGCACGTGCGATGACATTTCCATGTGATGAATTCATGGAAGCTGCGGGAATCAAGGATGAGTTTTATAATCTCTGTGCTAATGCAGCTTTGACACGACTCGTCATGAGCCGTGTTACTCAGTATCAGAAACTCACCTCCAGTTTCATTAACAGTTTTAGATATAATCCTGATTCAGGTGCTATTGAGTTTAAAATTTATAATGATCTTATCACCATGACTCTGGGAAATTTTTGTGAAGTAATAGGTGTGCCGAACGTTGGGAGGACGGCAAGGATGGCCACGCAGCCCTCCGAGCTGAAAACCGTCATCAACTCTCTCTGCAGCATGGGTACGAGGGATATTCATCGATCGAAGATCTCCAGCATCTTGTTTCCTCACCTCAGGTATTTTGCATATTATATTGCTAGAGGGGTGTTGGCTCGCGACAACACGAGCAACATTTCTGCTCCGGATATTGCTATCCTGGTAGCAGCCCTCTCAGGGAGGTCTGATTATAATCTGGGTACCTTAATTGCTCGACGCCTTGCTATGAACGGTAACAAGGGGGACTTATATGGTGGCATTTATGCCACGCTTATCTTAGAGCATCTTGGAGGCACCCCACACCCTGATGATACTCCTTTTACTTATTTAAGCTTTGATCTTGCTGCTATGAAAAGGCATAAGTTTGTTACCATGGGCTCTGAACTTGATAACCTTATTTATATCTTGCGTTTCGGAACTACCGCGGAACGCGAGATCCGTCTACCTGCACCTCTTTTGTTTGATTTTTCTCGCAGGAACGGATGGTCTTTTGATGTTGTCCAGTTCGATGAGTTCATGGTCCAGCATCAGTTCCATAACCCCATGGAGGGGGTTGTGCCCGACGAGGAGAGGCACGGTGAGATACCACATTTTCAGGATGAGACCGCCACCGAGTTTGGTGAAGGGTCTTCCTCTGTTTGGCGCTCATAACCTTCCTCGTGGGCGACTCCGAGGAGTTCGGTGTACGCGCCATCATCCTTCTACGACCCTTGGTCTCACCACCATACCCCTGGAGCTGGAGGCTCCTGGGGGCAGTAGCTGCTACCAACTTAGGCCAAAAGCCTAAGCTTGGGGGAGTACGTGCCCTTCTCACTTTTTCATTGTATTATCCGTTTGATTCACTTTGATCTTTTTGAAGTTTTTGCCCGTTCTTCTTTATTTCTCTCTTTGCAAAAACAATAAAAAGATTTTCTCTTTCTTTTGCTTTTTATTCAACTTTTGAAAAACCCAAAAAGATTTCATTTCTCTCTTTAGTTTGCTTTGTTTTCAGAGATCAGCTCGAGTCCGTGATGGCATTTGATTATATTTCCTACGTTCAATCGTGCAAGTGACAAGCAGTAATGACGAAGATCGACTGAAAGGAAGCAACAAGGAAGACCGGTATGAACTCTTATTGTTTCTACTTTTGTACATATGCCTGTACTTATGATCTAGAGACCAGCTTGTAGCAACATAGTGCTATGTTTACAATGCTCTTCCAGTGGTTCATGCTTTCCTTGTGGCTAGTCTCCAATAACTAGAGTATATAATGTGTTATTGAAATGATCTACATGCATCGCACTGTTCATAGTATGGCATACTGAGGTGGCATTTCCCTTTAGAGAATTTTTGGATTGACTTGGCACATGCTTACACATGTTTAAGACTAAAAGTCTACTTTGCCTTGATGATCTTTGAGTTTTAGAATAGTTATATCACTTTCATGCCCGATTCAATGTTGCTTTGTCGCTCTGCATGATTATGACCGTTATTGCTCTCTAGTTGGTCGCTTCCCAGTCTTTTGCTAAACCTCCACCCGTACTAAGCGGAATGACTGCTTGTGCATCCAAAACCTTTAAACCTCTTATGCCATATGAGTCCACTATACCTTCCTATATATGGTATTTACCTGCCATTCCTAACGAAGACTTTCATGTACCATCTCGAAATTAATCAAAAGCATTTCCCTTTTTTGTGCCTATGTTTTAGCTCATGAGGAAGTAGTAGTTAATTCATGATCTCTTTAAGTTGGACAAGTTTCACCCCTGGATTGCATGTATAATGTGCAAACCCCTAATATGAAAAGGAACTGGCATTGAGTGCGCCCGGCTCAAAAAGATAATATAACAAACAAACCCTCCTTCACGCTTTGTTCATGAGAAATCAGAAAACTTTGGCAGTGATAAACAAAGGAGATTAAGAGGATGTGATCGTCCTCATGCGGGAGCCGTTCCTCGAGACTTGTCTAGCTTAAAAAGTAATTGAGTTATCTGCTAGCATTCGTTGACGAAATATGCACCTCTCAAAAACATATTTACTTCTGTTTTAAAAAAAACCCAAGAGCTCTGGTACATGTTTAGTTTTTGTTTCCGATCATGGGTTTTCAACCTTGCCAATAGAAGCCACGGTTCGAGAGTCTCATCTTCTTTCTTCAAAGCACTGACTAGGAGAGCATAATTGTCATTCTGAGTGTAATGTGCATTGTCCCAAAGTATTACATTGTCTTCTGCATATTTGTGATGTGATTTATTCTGAAATTCTTAGTTCTAGTCTCCTTTAAATATCTGGAGGAGTCTCTGCATTTATGTTTTGCTTCACTCATGGAGGCTAGCGAGATACCACCTTAATATGCTCAAGCTATGTGCAATGTGATATTGTCTTGATTTTCGGTAATATATTGTTTACTCTTAATTATTTTTGACTGGTCCCTCGAAAGAAGGATTGCTCCTTGCATTGTTCTCATAAGTACTGTTTTAATACTTGCTGAACTCTTTTCGTAGTACATGCTTATATACATCTAATGAATCAAAAGAGTTTGTCAAAGTTTTCTTTGTCGCGTCCAGTTCGTTGAACTGAATTGCTTGAGGACAAGCAATATGCTAAGCTTGGGGGAGTTGATACGTCTCAAACGTATCTACTTTTCCAAACACTTTTGATATTGTTTTGACCTCATTCTTGCATGATTTGGACTAAACTAACCCGGACTGACGCTATTTTCAGCAGAGCTGCCTGTATGGTTTATTTGTGTGCAGGAAAACGGATTTTTAAGCATCTCAGAAAAATCCACGAAAAATCACGAAAAATCCACGCACCCGAAGAAACAAAATGCCAGAAGTGGGGCCAGAGGGGGGCCAGGGGGTGCCCAGGCGGCCTGTGGGCGCGCCCCCCCGGGCCGCGCCGGGGGGGGGGGGGCGCCTGGGTGGGCCCCACACCCCCTGGTGCCCTACTTTAGCCCGTATTTTTCCTCCCGACGCAGAAACCCCAGATCGGAAGTTCTTTCGCTGTTTTTCGTCGCGGAGCCGCCGCCACCCTCTGTTCTTCTTCGAGAGGGCTAATCTGGAGGCTGATTTGGCCTCCGGAGAGGGGAGATCGTCGCCATCGTCATCATCATCACCACTCCATCATCCCTCCATGACTTCCCCTTCATGTGTGAGTAATTCCCTTGCTGTAGGCGAAGGGGATGGTAGGGATTGGATGAGTTAGATCATGTAATAGTTCGTCAGATTGTTGGGGGCATGTTGCCTATCATCTAGTATGGTGTTTATCATCTTTGCTACAACTTGTTATTCTTAATGTTTGACACTTAGGGCCCGAGTGCCATGATTTCAGATCTGAACCATATGTGTTTGCATGAATATATTTGTGTTCTTGATCCTATCTATGAGTTGTATGCACCTGTTACGGTTCGGAACCGACGATCCCAAAAGTGACAGCCTGGGACACCAAAGGGGATGGTCCGTAGTTTGAGGATTACATGTATCCATTGAGTTCATTGCTTTGTTCCGGTGCTCTTTGATAGGAGCACCTTAATATCCATTAGTTCCTTTTGTCCCTGTTCGTAGCGGGATGGTAGGACAAAAGATGTTGTGCAAGTTCTTACTGCAAGCACGTACAACTACATACAGGATACATGCCTAATGTTTGATATTTGCCTAGATGATCATTACTTTTCCGTGTGCCGTGCCCCAAGTTAGAATCTATCTCATCCATGCAGCACCCAACCATCCATCTGCCTAGCCTACAGTATTTTAAACCTTGCTTGTCACTAGTTGCTACTTTTGCCATTTACTACTGCTATTTGCTTTTGCTGTTTACTTTTACTATTACTATCATTACTATCATATCACTGTTACCACTTATATTTTGTTGCAAGTTAGTATATGTCAGGTGCGGTTGAATTGACAACTCAACTGTTAAAGCTTATAAATACTCTTTGGCTCCCCGTGTGTCGAATCAATAAATTGGGTTATTCTTACCCGCGAAGACTATCTCGATCCCTTACGGTTGAGGGTTATCAATGCCCATCAATAGATATCAATGTGAGTGAGTAGGGATTGCCATGCAACGAATGCACTAGAGCTAAATAGGTATTAAAGCTCAACAAAAGAAACTAGTGGGTGTGCATCCAACTTGCTTGCTCACGAAGACCTAGGGCATTTGAGGAAGCCCATCGTTGGAGTATACAAGCCAAGTTCTATAATGAAAATTCCCACTAGTATATGAAAGTGACTAAATATGAGACTCTCTATCATGAAGAACATGGTGCTACTTTGAAGCACAAATGTGGAAAAAGATAGTAGCAATTGTCCCCTTTTTTTGCCTTTCTTTTCTTCTTTGGCCTTTTTTTGGAGGGGCTTTATTGATTTAGCCGTTCCTCACATGGGACAATGCTGTAATAATGATGATCATCACACTTTAATTGAATTACAACTCGATATTACAACTCGATGCTAGAACAAAGTATGACTCTATATGAATGCCTCCAGCGGTGTACCGGGATTTGCAATGAATCAAGAGTGAGATGTATGAAAAATTATGCATGGTGGCTTTGCCACAAATACGATATCAACTACATGATCATGCATGGCAATATGACAATATGATGCGTGTCATATGAACGGAACGGTGGTAAGTTGCATGGCAATATATCTCGGAATGGCTATGGAAATGCCATGATAGGTAGGTATGGTGGCTGTTTTGAGGAAGGATATGGTGGCTGTTTTGAGGAAGGATATATAGTGGGTGTATGGTACCGGCAAAAGTTGCGCGGTACAAGAGAGGCTAGTAATGGTGGAAGGGTGAGAGTGCGTAATATCCATGGACTCAACATTAGTCATAAGAACTCATATACTTATTGCAAAAATATACGAGTCATCAAAACAAGGCAATCAACGCATGCTCCTAGGGGGGTGGTTGGTAGGAGTTAACCATCGCGCGCCCCCAACCTGCACACAAAGGATGACACTCTACAAATACCTCATGCTCTAACTTCGTCACATAGCGGTTCACCATACGTGCATGCTACGGGAATCACTAACTTTAACACAAGTATTTCTCAATTTCATAATAACTCCACTGGCATGACTCTAATATCACTATCCTCATATCTCAAAACAATTATCAAGCATCCAACTTCTCATCATATTCAATGCATTTAGTTGTGAAAGTTCTTACTACATTGATCTTGGATGCCTATCATGCAAAGGCTAGTTTTATAGCCAAAGCACATTAACATGCTGTTTTAATAGACTCTCAAAAGGATATAAGTGAAGCATGAGAGATCAACAATTTCTACAAAATATTGTTACCACCGTCGTGCTCTAAAAGATATAAGTGAAGTACTAGAGCAAATGACAAACTACTCCAAAGGATATAAGTGAAGATCAATGAGTAGTTGAATAATTATGTAACTATGTGAAGACTCTCTAACATTTAATAATTTTAGATCTTGGGGTATTATTCGAACAACAAGCAAAACAAGCTAAAACAAAATGACGCTCCAAGCAAAACACATATCATGTGGTGAATAAAAATATAGCTCCAAGTATAGTTACCGATAGATGAAGACGAAAGAGGGGATGCCTTCCCGAGGCATCCCCAAGCTTAGGCTTTTGGTTGTCCTTGAATTTTACCTTGGGGTGCCTTGGGCATCCCCAAGCTCAGGCTCTTGCCACTCTTTGTTCCATAGTCCATCAAAGCAATACTCAAAACTTGAAAACTTCACAACACAAAACTTAGACAAAAATCTCGTGAGCTTCGTTAGTATAAGAAAACAAACCACTACTCAAAGGTACTATAATGAATTCATTATTTGTTTATATTGGTGTTAAACCTACTGTATTCCAACTTCTCTATGATTCATACTCCCCAATACTACTCATAGATTCATCAAAATAAGCAAACAACACATGAAAAATAGAATCTGTCAAAAACAGAACATTCTGTAGTAATCTATAACTTTCGCATACTTCTGTAACTCCAAAAAAAATTGAAATAATTTGGTAAACGTGGGGAATTTTTCTATTAATCATATGCAAGAAGAATCAACTAAATAGCACTCTCCAGTAAAATCTGGTGACTATTCTCATGAGCGCTAACGTTTCTGTTTTTTTACAGCATGATCATATAAACTTCACACAAGTCTTCCCAAAGGTTCTACTTGGCACAAACATTAATTAAAACACAAAACCACATCTAAACAGAAGCTAGATGCAATATTTATTCCTAAACAGAAGCAAAAAAAAATTGGGTTGCCTCCCAACAAGCGCTATCGTTTAACGCCCCTAGCTAGGCATAATGATGCTCACATAAAAGATAAGAGTTGAAACATAACGGGAGCATCATGAAGCATATGAATAGCACATTTAAGTCTAACCCACTTCCTATGCATAGGGATTTTGTGAGCAAACAACTTATGGGAAAAATAATCAACTAGCATAGGAAGGCAAAACAAGCATAGCTTCAAAATTTTAAGCACATAGAGAGGAAATTTGATACTATTGCAATTCCTACAAGCATATGATCCTCTCTCATAATAATTTTCAGAGGCATCATGAATGAATTCAACAATATAACTAGCACATAACGCATTCTTGTCATGATCCCCAAGCATATAAATTTTATTACTCTCCACATAAGCAAAATTCTTCTCATTCGGAATAGTGGGAGTATCATAAGAGACTTGGATACTATAGATTGTTTCCACATTAAAAGAGTAATGTTCAGAAAAGGGGTAACATAATCATGACGAGTTTGATAAATATAATCATCACTACTTTTTATAGCATAAGTGTCATCACAATAATCATCATAAATAGGAGGCATGCTTTCATCATAATAGATTTGCACATCAAGACTTGGGAGGCTAAAAATATCATCTTCATCAAGCGTAGCATCCCCAAGCTTGGGACAAACATTAATTGCAGCAAATAAATTCTCAAATATATCATTCTCATCAAACATAGCATCCCCAAGCTTGGGCCTTTTCATATCATAAGCATAATCACTCTCATTGTTAATAGTATGGATAGCACCGATAGTATATCAATTATCATCATCACAATGAGTAATAGAAGCAACATCATTTGGGAGGGATACCTTTTTGTCTTTGCTTCTCCATCTTTTCTTTTTCTTCTTCACATTAAGTATGGGTTTAATCTTGTTTTTTTGAGCTCCTTATTAATGAGATTGGTAGAATAGGAGGCTCCTCCTCGTTATGTGATTCATCATAAGAAATAATAGGAGGATATTGGGAAATCTCTTCCCTTTCATTAGTATTCTCTTCATCTCCTATTTGTTTTCTTGTCTTAAGGTAATTGGAAATATAACGATTTTCAATGCAATTCACCGCACAATACATATATATTTCCTCTATATCAAAATCAAGAAGTTTATCAAGGGCAAATCCTGGAAGATGCTTAGTTCTACATTTGATTTCTTCATAACCCAAAAGCAAGATAAGTTCATTATGATGTGCAAGGGAAATCAAGTCATCACAATTTTTGGACACGATTCAATCATGAAACAATTCGCATTGGGTAATGAAATGACCATGTTCATTGCAAAGTTCACAAGTACGGCTAAGAAATTTTAAATTTTCAGCACAATCATCTAGCATCTGTAGCAACCATTTAGTTTCTAAATACTTATGCCTCTTGCAAAATCTATCTTCTCTATTTGGTATGTACTTGCAAACTCTATGAACTCCACAAAAATCAACATGCTTATATGAGATATTTTCATCATGACTAGTGCAATCATCATTAGTACCATGGATATTCAAAGGATTAACACTAACAATATTGCAAGCATGCTCATCATTCAAGTTTTTAGTGCCAAGCATTCTATGTAATTCTTCTTCTAGTACTTGAGCACAATTTTCCTATCCATCATAAGTAGGGGCAACAAGGCACGTATTGTATTGTTGCCATCGAGGATAAAAATATGGGGTTTTCATCATATTGCTTGAGTTTATCCCTCTACATCATGTCATCTTGCTTAAGGCGTTACTCTGTTTGTATGAACTCAATACACTAGATGCATGCTGGATAGCGGTCGATGTGTGGAGTAATAGTAGTAGATGCAGATTCGTTTCGGTCTACTTGTCTCGGACGTGATGCCTATATACAATGATCATGCCTAGATAGTCTCATAATTATTCGCTTTTCTATCAATTGCTCGACAATAATTTGTTTACCCGCCGTAGAATACCGCTATCATGAGAGAAGCCACTAGAGAAAACTATAGCCCCCGAGTCTATTCTCAACATATCAATCTACATCTACTTTATTTTTCTTGCTTTTATTTGCTGTTTTATTAAACCAAAAATACCAAAAATATAATTATCATCTCTATCAGATCTCACTCTCGTAAGTGACCGTAAAGGGATTGACAACCCCTTATCGCGTTGGTTGCGAAGTTCTTATTTGTTTGTGCAGGTGCGAGGGACTCGCGCGTAGTCTCCTACTGGATTGATACCTTGGTTCTAAAAAACTGAGGGAAATACTTACGCTACTGTGCTGCATCTCCCTTTCCTCTTTGAGGGAACACAACGCAAGCTCAAGAGGTAGCAAGAAGAATTTCCGGCGCCGTTGCCGGGGAGGCTTACGCAAAAGTCATATACCAAGTACCTATCACAAACCCTTATCCTTCGCATTACATTTATTTGCCTCTCGTTTTCCTCTCCCCCACTTCACCTTTGCCATTTTATTCGCCCTTCCGCCGTGTGTTTTTCATTCACTTGCTTCTTGTTCTCTTGTGTGTGTTGGATTGCTTGCTTGTCACTATGCCTCAGAACAATACCAAATTGTGTGACTTTTCCAATACCAACAATAATGATTTTATAAGCACTCCGATTGCTCCTATTACCGATGCTAAATCTTGTGAGATCAATGCTGCTTTGTTGAATCTTGTCATGAAAGATCAATTCTCCGGCCTTCCTAGTGAAGATGCCACTACCCATCTAAACAACTTTGTTGATTTGTGTGATATGCAAAAGAAAAGGGATACGGATAACGATATTGTCAAATTGAAGTTATTTCCGTTTTCACTTAGATCGTGCTAAAACTTGGTTTTCATGTTTGCCTAGAAATAGTATTGATTCATGGAATAAGTGCAAAGATGCTTTTATCAATAAGTATTTCCCTCCTGCTAAGATCATCTCTCTTAGAAACGATATTATGAATTTTAAGCAACTAGATCATGAGCATGTTGCACAAGCTTGGGAGAGAATAAAATTAATGATACGCAATTCCCTACACATGGTTTGAGTCTATGGATGATTATTCAGAACTTTTATGCTGGCTTGAATTTTGCTTCTAGAAATCTTTTAGATTCGGCCGTCGGAGGCACTTTCATGGAAACTACCTTAGGAGAAGCCACCAAACTCCTAGATAATATTATGGTTAATTATTCTCAATGGCACACCGAAAGATCTACTAGTAAAAAATGCATGCTATCGAAGAAATTAGTGTTTTGAGTGGATAGATGGATGACCTTATGAAATTGTTTGCTGCTAAGAGTGCTTCTTTTGATCCTAATGATATGCCTTTGTTCACTTTGATTGAGAATAACAATGAATCTTTGGATGTGAATTTTGTTGGTAGGAATAATTTTGGTAACAATGCTGATAGAGGTAATTTTAATCCTAGGCCTTTTCCTAGTAATTCCTCTAATAATTATGGTAATTCCAACAACAACTATTATGGAAAGATGCTTTCTGAATTTGAAACTAGTGTTAAGGAGGAGTTTATGATCTCGCAAAAGAATTTTAATGCTATGCTTGAAGAGAAATTGCTTAAAATTGACGAATTGGCTAGAAGTGTGGACAGAATTACTCTTGATGTTGATTCTTTGAAACTTAGATCTATCCCACCTAAGCATGATATCAATGAGTCTCTCAAAGCCATGAGAATTTCCATTGATGAATGCAAAGAAAGAACCGCTAGAATGCATGCTAAAAGAGAAGATTATATTAAATCGTGTTATTCTAGTTATCGTGAAAATAAAGATGAAGATTTGAAAGTTATTGGTGTGTCTCCTATTAGATCCATGTTTTCTAGTATTAATCTTGATGAGAATAGGGTTGGAGATGATTCGACTTTAAGGTGTCCCATTAATTCGGAGTTTTTTGATCTTGATGCTAAAATTGCTAAAAGTGGGATTGAAGAGATTAAAACTTTGCATAGTGATGAACCCACTACTTTGGATTTCAAGGGGTTCAATTATGATAATTGATCTTTGATTGATTGTATTTCCTTGTTGTAATCCATGCTAAATTCTCTGCATGCTTATAGTCAAAATAAAGCTTTCACTAAGCATATAGTTGATGCTTTGATGCAATCTTATGAAGAAAAACTTGAGTTGGAAGTTTCTATACCTAGAAAGCTTTATGATGAATGGGAACCTACTATAAAAATAAAAATAAAAGATCATGAATGCTATGCTTTGTGTGATTTGGGTGCAAGTGTCTCCAGTATCCCAAAAACTTTGTGTGATTTACTAGGGTTCCATGAGCTTGATGATTGTTCTTGAAATTCGCATATTGCAGATTCCACTATTAAGAATCCTATGGGAAGAATTAATGATGTTCTTATTGTTGCCAATAGGAATTATGTTCCCGTAGATTTCATTGTTCTTGATATAGATTGCAATCCTTCATGTCCTATTATTCTTGGTAGACCTTTCCTTAGAACGATTGGTGCAATTATTGATATGAAGGAAGGAAATATTAGATTCCAATTTCCGTTAAGGAAAGGCATGGAACACTTTCCTAGAAATAAAATCAAATTACCATATGAATCTATCATGAGAGCCACTTATGGATTGCCTTCCAAAGATGGCAATACCTAGATTTATCTTGTATCGTGCCTAGCTAGGGGCGTAAAACGATAGCGCTTGTTGGGAGGCAACCCAATTTTATGTTTTTTTTTGCTTTTGTTGTTGTTAGGGAATAAATATTGCATCTAGCCTCTGATTAGATGTGTTTTCATGTTTTGTTTAGTGTTTGTCCCAAGTAGAACCTTTGGTAGGACTTGTGTGAAGTTTATTTGATCTTGCTATGAAAAACAGAATCGTTAGCGCTCGCTAAAGTAGTCTTAAGATTTTACTGGAGCATGCTTTTTAGTTGATTCTTTTTGCTGCTGATTAGTAGACAAATTGCGCAAATTTAACAATTTAGTTTGAATTTTTTGGAGTTCCAGATGTAGGCAAACCCAGCAGATTACTACAGACTGTTCTGTTTTTGACAGATTCTATTTTTCGTGTATTGTTTGCTTATTCGGATGCATCTACGAGTAATATTGGAGGATATGAATCATAGAGAACTTGGAGTACAGTAGGTTTAACACCAATATAAACAAAGAATGAATTCCTTGCTGTACCTTTCAGTGGTGGTTTGCTTTCTCTTACTAACGGAGCTCACGAGAATTTTTGTCTAAGTTTTGTGTTGTGAAGTTTTCAAGTTTTGAGTATTGCTTTGATGGACTATGGAACAAGGAGTAGCAAAGGCCCAAGCTTGGGGATGCCCATGGCACCCCAACTAAAATAAAGATAATCAAAATCCTAAGCTTGGGGATGCCCCGGGAAGGCATCCCCTCTTTCGTCTTCATCCATCGATAACTATACTTGGAGCTATATTTTTATTCGCAACATGCTATGTGTTTTGCTTGGAGCGTCTTGTATAATTTGAGTCTTTGCTTGTTAGTTTGACACAATCATCCTTGCTGTACACACCTATTTGAGAGAGTTAAATATGGCCTAGAAATTATTAGAACACTCTATGTGCTTCACTTATATCTTTTGAGTTGAATAGTTTTTTGCTCTAGTGCTTCACTTATATCTTTTAGAGCATGGTGGTGGTAATATTTTGTAGAAATTGTTGAACTCTCATGGTTTACTTATATCTATTTGAGAGTCTATTAAAACAGCATGGTAATGTGTTTAGGCTAAAGAAACTAGTCTTCACATGATAACCATCCAATGTCAATGTAGTAAAATTTTCACACCAAGTGCATTGAATAGAATGAGATGTTGGATGCTTGATAATTGTTATGAGACATGAGGATAGTGATATTAGAGTCATGCTAGTGAAGTTATTATGAAACTAAAGAATACTTGTGTTAAGGTTAGTGATTCCCGTATCATGCACGTATGGTGAACCGTTATGTGACGAAGTTAGAGCATGAGGTATTTGTAGAGATCCAACCTTTGTGTGGAGGTCGGGGGCGCACGATGTTTAACTCCTACCAACCTCCCCCCTAGGAGCATGTGTTGATTGCTTTGTTTTTGATGACTCGTAGATTTTTGCAATAAGTATATGAGTTCTTATGACTAATGTTGAGTCCATGGATTATACGCACTCTCACCTTTCCACCATTGCTAGCCTCTATTGTACCGCGCAACTTTCGGCGGTACCGTAAACCCACTATATATCCTTCCTCAAAACAGCCACCATATTGTTCCTCAAAACAGCCACCACACCTACCTATCATGGCATTTCCATAGCCATTCCGAGATATATTGCCATGCAACTTTCCACCGTTCCCTTCATATGACACGCATCATATTGTCATAGTGCCATGCATGATCATGTGGTTGACATTGTAGTTATGGCAAAGCCACCATGCATAATTTTTCATATATGCCACTCTTGATTCATTGCTTATGCCGGTACACAGCCGGAGGCATTCTTGTAGAGTCATACTTGTTTTAGTATCGAGTTGTAATTTCAAGTTGTAACAGAAAGTGTGATGATCGTCATTACTAGAGCATTGTCCCGTGTGAGGAAAGGCCAATAAAAAAAGAGAAGTCCCAAAAAAATATAGAGAGGGGCAAAAAAAAAGAGAATAGCCCCTCCAAAAAATGAGAGAAAAGAGAGAAGGGACAATTGCTACTATCTTTTTCCACACTTGTGCTTCAAAGTAGCACCATGATCTTCATTGTAGAGAGTCTCATGATTAGTCACTTTCATATACTAGTGGAAATTTTCATTATAGAACTTGGCTTGTATATTCCAACAATGGGCTTCCTCAATTGCCCTAGGTCTTCGTGAGCAAGCAAGTTGGATGCACACCCACTAGTTTCTTTTGTTGAGCTTTCATTCATATTTAGCTCTAGTGCATCCGTTGCATGGCAATCCCTACTCACTCACATTGATATCTATTGATGGGCATCTCCATAGCCCATTGATATGCCTAGTCAATGTGAGACTATCTTCCTCTTTTTTGTCTTCTCCACAACCACTTCTATTCCCCGCATAGTGCTATATCCATGGCTCACGCTCATGTATTGTGTGAAAGTTGAAAGGTTTGAAAAGAATAGAGTATGAAAACAAGTGCTTGGCTGAAATCGGGGTTGTGCATGATATGAGTATTTTGTGTGATGAAGAGGGAGCATAGCCACACCATATGATTTTGTAGGGATAACTCCCTTTAGCCATACTATTTTGAGAAGACATGATTGCTTTGTTAGTATTGCGTGAAGTATTGTTATATCTTATGTCAACATAGACTTTTATATTGAATCTTTCAGATCTGAACATTCATACCACAATTAAGAGAATTACATTGAATAACTATATTGGTTAGCATTCCACATCAAAAATTCGTTCTTTATCATTTACCTACTCGAGGACGAGCATGAATTAAGCTTGGGGATGCTTGATACGTCTCCAACGTATCTATAATTTTTTTATTGTTACATGCTATTATTTATGAAGTCTTGGATGTTTAATGGGCTTTATCATTCACTTTTATATCATTTTTGGTACTAACCTACTAACCCAAAGGCCCAGTCCAGATTGTTGTTTTTTTGCCGATTTCAGGGTTTTGCAGAAAAGGAATATCAAACGGAGTCCAAATGGAGTCCAAACGGAATGAAACCTTCGCAAGAGATATTTTTGGAGGAAATCACGCTCGGGAAACGTCAAGACCAAGTCAGGGGGCAAGGGACGAGCCCTCGAGGGCGGGGGCGCGCCCCCCTGCCTCGAGGCTGGCCCACACGGCCCCCGGTGCCCTCCTTCTTCCTATATATACCTACGTAGCCCAGAAACTCCATACGCAGAGAGAAAACCCTAATTCCACCGCCGTAGCTTCTGTTCCCGTGGAGATCCCATCTTGGAGCCTATTCCGGGAGGGGGATCCATCATGGAGGCCTTCATCATCATCATCATCGCCCTCACCAAGAGTTGTGAGTGGTTTACCACAGACCTTCGGGTCCATAGCTAGTATCTAGATGGCTTCTTCTCTCTCTCTGGATAACGTCAGGACCAAGTGCGGTGTCTTTGTCGAGATCCGATGAATTGTGAGTTTATGATCAAGGTTATCTATGAAAGATATCTGGTTCTTCTCTGAACTTTTTATGTGTGCTCATAATATCCTTGCAAGTCTCTTCGAATTATTGGTTTGGTTTGGCCTACTAGATCTATAGTTCTTGCAATGGGAGAAGTGCTTGGCTTTGGGTTCAATCTTGCGGTGTCCTTTCCCAGTGACAGTTGGGGCAGCAAGGCACGTATTGTATTGTTGCCATCGAGGATAAAACGATGGGGTTTCATCATATTGCTTGAGTTTATCCCTCTACATCATGTCATCTTGCTTAAGGCGTTACTCTGTTCGTATGAACTAAATACACTAGATGCATGCTGGATAGCGGTCGATCTGTGGAGTAATAGTAGTAGATGCAGAATCGTTTCGGTCTACTTGTCTCGGACGTGATGCCTATATACAATGATCATGCCTAGATAGTCTCATAATTATTTGCTTTTCTATCAATTGCTCGACAGTAATTTGTTTACCCGCCGTAAATACCGCTATCATGAGAGAAGCCACTAGAGAAAACTATGGCCCTCGGGTCTATTCACAACATATCAATCTACATCTACTTTACTTTTCTTGCTTTTATTTGCTATTTTATTAAACCAAAAATATAATTATCATCTCTATCAGATCTCACTCTCGTAAGAGACCGTAAAGGGATTGACAACCCCTTATCGCGTTGGCTGCAAAGTTCTTATTTGTTTGTGCAGGTGTGAGGGACTCGCGCGTAGTCTCCTACTGGATTGATACATTGGTTCTCAAAAACTGAGGGAAATACTTACATTACTGTGCTACATCTCCCTTTCCTCTTCGATGGAATACAACGCAAGCTCAAGAGGTAGCACCGGCCCAGCTAAAGGCCCATGAGATTTCGCTGACATTAATGGGCGGGCCCAACTATAGGCCCACAATATTTTGAGGCCAGCCCATCAACTGGCTGCCATGTTTTGGGCCAAATGCCGGCCCATATTTGATCTGGTCCATTAATGGCCTTCCATGTTTCGGGCCTAACAATGGCCCATATGAGATCCGGCCCGTTAAAAGCCTACCACATTCTCGGCCAAATTACTGCCCTAATCAGGTCTGTCCCTTTAATAGGCTTTGGGACAAATTATGGCCCATATCATATTCGGCCCGTCAACTGGACGCTATGGTTTTGGGCCTACTTGCTAAAGGCCCATTTAGTAATTCGGCATGATATTAGTTTCGGCATGTTAAGGGCTCGTTTAACATTTCGGCCCTATATTAATTTCGGCCTGTGAAAAGCTCGTCATATAGTTGGGCCTAACTATGGCCCAGTTTGCATCCAGCCTGCTCGCAGCCGATAATCTGATTGGGCCAACAAGGATTGAGACAATTTTGGCCTGTTAAAAGCCCGTGATTTGATTGGCATGATCATGGGCCATGGTCCATTTCGGGCTTCTGCCGGCCCGTGAGTTGTTCGTCATGTTTCAGGCCCAACCTATTTCTCAACCTCCTAAAAGCCCATTGAGTTTTCTTGCAAAAAGAGGGCCGGCGGTTTACTCGGCCTATTAAAGGCCCGACTCTACTAGTGGGCCAATTTACATTTAGGCCTTCTAACAGACCAAGATGACGAGGCCCATGATGCGGATCATACATCGTGATTGCATGATGGCCCGATTATGTACCATAATTTTACGATTTGTCCGGTTTACTGCGAAGACAGGATATATATACAGTAAAATAACCGCAGCATCATGAATAATAAAAAACCTAGACAATACAATAAAGAAATTACGGCATATTACATCCACTGGGCATCAAAGTTCGCCACTATGATAATAAAGCACAAGCAGACATCAGATTACATACACGGGGCATCAAAGATCGCCACTGGTGCAACTAAACACGCCGACAAAATAATATACAAAACCGATAGCACTTCAATAGAGTTCAAGAAAGGTTAGCCCTGCTAGGGAGCTGCAGCGCAAGCAGTTGAGCAAGCTGATGAGACTGCGCTTGTTTAACACTTATATCCTCCTCACTCTGAAAGTTAAACAAGCAGACAGATGACATGTTTTGCACATAAAAGTATCAGTGCTGACAAATCATCACATTTCTTACTGACGAATAAAGTGACACAGTTTAAAATTGCATTAACACAATATGGTATTGTTCAGGTCAAGACATGGCAGGAAATGACATTGTGAAGGAGTTGGCAGCTTAACGACACCACTCGACTACAGATCAAGAACTCATAAGTATCAATGGTTAGTGTGATGTCAATTTATCCCATTTCAGACTGGCAAATAAAGAGACGGTTTAAATAATAGTAGAATGATATGACATTGTTCATAGTTAAGACATTGCAGAATATGACATTGTGTTCTAGTGGGTAGGTTCACCACACCACTGGATTACGGATCAAGAACAGAAGCATACATGCAGTGCAAAAGAAGATCACTTGCTTTGTATAGTTTAATTTACATGGTATGAAGAAGGAACTTGGTTGTACAACTGAAAACTTAAATTGAGAAGGGAAACTTTTTTTATGAACTACATAATAAACTTTAAACATGCAATTTAATGCAAACACCAAAAATAAACATCTGTTGCAGTCATGTCTAACCAAATATACACAACAAAGTTTGAAGGCTTGAGAACGACAAACTTACATTATTGGTGAAGGCAGGCTCTATAAAGCCCTTGTCCATGCTGATGGGGGGGCAATTCAAGAAGTTTACCACAGAATCTTTTTCATAAGCATTGCCTTTATTCTACATTTTGTTAAGAGTAAATATAGATGTGACAATATAAGAAAAAATGGAGAATATTTAAGATAAGATGAAAAGTGACGCTACATAACCAAGTAGCTATAAATGTAAGTATAATGATACAGGCAAAAGGTACAACCAAGAGCAATGCAGAGCTAAACTTCTTCAGTACCATCGGTGTTATCCAACCTTATCGTAAGAGTAAATATAGATCTTATGTGTAGAAAATGGAGGGCAAAGGAAAATAAGTTGCAGAGTGATGGTAGATGAACAACTACCTGTCAATATAAGTACACTGATAAAGGACAACAGGTACTTATAAGAACAATGCATAGCTAAAAGAATTCATTGGCATTGGATATATTCTACACTAATGTAACCATTCATACAGATCAGATAATTTAGAGTGAACAATTGATAAGCAAGCTATCATGCATACTGTTGTCACATAATGAACCGGGTATGTATGCAAGTACAGTGATACAGGACAACATGTACTAACAAGAGCAAAGCAGCGGGCAACATATTTGCGATATCCTGTCGTTCTTTTCAAACCGGAATTCTTTTTCGAGCAGATTTCCTGCAAAAAAGATCCGTAAGGCACATGAGGAAAAGTAGAAGTTCAAATTTTCATGTGATATCATAGACAGTACCACATCCTCGGAACAAGACCAGTGCATAACAAGGTTTTTCCATTCAATGTCTTCTAAATTTCGCACATGAGACTTCACCAGAAATTCGTTTATAGACTTGCCATCAAAGTGTGATTTCCTCGGTAACACCAATACTGCTGCAATGCTTCCTTGAAAAGCGCAACCAAGCTTTGCTCGTCATGACTATCCAGATTGACCCTCGCCTACTGACAACAATGTAATGTATATCATTGATGTTTCCAATCAGCAGAAAACAGGAAAATAATCACCATGAATAATAGCACTTACACGTAAGTGGGACAGGAAGATGTGAAAATGGTGTTTGTCTTCACTATAATCTTCCCATGATGGGAATATGTGAACGTAGTCCCTAACAACATTGAAAGTATTGTCTTTTAAACTGGGAATAACTGGAATGGGGTTCCAATCTGCAGGAATTAGCCGTCTCTGCAGTTGGGATAGGTCTTCGGCCGGTGGACTTGCTGTACTTTTTGCTGGAGTGGGATTTTTCAGTGGTACGGCTGGTGCTATGGCAACTAAAATTGGCATACCTTTTGCTGGAGTGCAGGTCCTGTGTGGTGCGGCTAGTGGTGTGGCCGGTGAAGTATGGGTACAGTCTGCTGGAGTCTGTCCTATGTTTTGTGTCACTGGTTGTACAACCAATATAAGTGGGGTGTTGTCTGATTTCTCCGGTACAACCACGTTTTTCAAGGACTTTGCTGGTGCTCCTTCAGGTTCGGCAATCACCCTCTTCCTTTTTGATGTCTGATGCACAAGAACAACATTTGAGTGGAAAAACATGGTATGATGACAGATGGAATATGTATTGATAATGGATGGGCATGGCATATCGACATATATGATGAGTAAACTAAGCAGATGGCGGTGCAACAAAGTAGAAGAAATGCAAGACAATATATGCAAGATACGCGCAATGAATAAAACCTTGCCAAATTAGAACAGGCACCTTGATGGGTGAACAGGACAGGCCATCTTCCTTGGACTCCTCGAGGTTAGAATGGTCATTAGGATCATATTTTGAACAAGAATCAACAGGTGGGGAGCGTATGAGTTTCATTGCATCCAGAATGGCACTTAATGCCTTGGTGCCAATTTTGTAAGTCATTGCGGTGTTTAGCTTCAAGAGTGGACTACTGCTAGTGCGACATAAAGCAGCTACACAGATCATAGTGTAGATATAATGGGAAAACCGTAAGCATGAGAGTAAAATTAGCAAAGTGGAACTTGCTGGAATATATGTGCTAGTATTGTCGGTATGGTTAGAAAGGCTTCGGATACCAGCTCTCTTCAACTGAAGGTGCGGTACTGTTAATATCAGTGTAAATCTCAAAGGCGACATAGCTCCCCGTATTTCCTTGCTATTCTTATAGGATTCAAGTGGGCAAGCCACTACAAATCCTATTCCCATGTTTACAAAATCCTACGAATCAAAGAGGCCCGAAGAGTTCAAAGTGTCCATACCAACCGACCGTATAGACCTCTACACTGTAAATGTCCCTGCTCATCTTCACTACAAGGAACATATTGTACTACTATCATACTCCCTCCGTTCCAAAATATAAGTCTTGGTAGAGATTTCCACGATGGATCACATACAGATGTATCCAGATACATTTTAGAGTGTAGATTCACTCATTTTGCTCCATATGTAGTCCATGGTGGAATCTATACAAAGACTAGTATTTAGGAACGGAGAGAGTACTTATTAAAGAAGAACGGAAGAGGAACATGCTAAGGAAGAGCAAGCAGATTTTGGATAATAAAATGTTTATTGCGCAGTGCCCACACATGATGAACCAGAGCGCATTACGAAAGCAACTCCCTGCAGTCTCTCTATATGTGGTGCACGTGCTTTTTAGAAAGTAAAGTAGGAACACTAGCTGACCAATTAAATGTTATCTATTTTAGTAATATCACCATCATATCAGATTCGTACTTGAGCAACAAGTTTGGAATTATGAGTGGCATGTTGTTTAGCTTGACGGATTCAGGAGCAGTGCTAAGCAGGTACGATGATGGTACTGAATATAAAGGCATGTCTGCATGCAAGTCACGTGACTTTTGTCATTTGGGTTAGTCGACCATTTCAGGCGGTTGGATGAAGATCCTACATCTCCTAACCCTTCTTCTTCCTCGTCTCTGATTCTTCCCATACAGAACACCACACGGGCCGCCGGCCGGACCATCGGCCCCCACCGCCTGTGTTCCTCCGCTACCCCCACACCCCACCCCCGTCCCCACCCGCGTCGAGTTTTCTTCATTCGGCGAGGCCCCACCACCGCCCCCCAACCAAAGTCCCCACCCGAGCCCCTTCGTTCGCACCGGCGAACTCCGGCGAGCTCTGAAAAATCGACTGACCCAATTTTGAAAGTTAGTCTACTGTGATTTAATTAGTGTGGAATATAAAAGGCGAAAACCATAAGCATTGGGAGTATAGTGTTGAGTGTGCCATGGCGGATTTGAAGGTGCAAACTGGACAAAGGCAACTTCGCAACCAATGTTTGCTTTCAACTAGCAAGTAAGTGATGGACAAGAAATCAGAGTAAAGCAGTGGCGATCTATTTTCTTGCTGTGATAAATAAGTTGAGCAGATACGAAAGAGTACCGCCTCTGGTGCAGCGCCGTGTATGCATCTGCTGAGAATTTGACGGTGTTGCGGTAGCGATGGCTGTCGGCGGCGTGGAAGCAGATCTAGGAGGGTAGACGGTGGCGGCAGGGCGCGGTGGACAAGACGGTCGTAGGAGCGGCGCCGACAAGGTGGACGATGACGGGGATGAAGCGAGAGGATGGGATGCAAGGATCCTAGTCCGAAGCCGTGGATGAGAGAGGTCGATCTCTTGTAATGGACGGCGGCATCGGGGTATCAGCTCCGGCATGGTGGAGGAGGACGGCGGTGGATGGGGTGGCGGACGGAGGAGGCTGGGGTGGAGAGGGTGTTTTGGCGCCCACGGAGTACGAATGGGGAAATGGAGGTGGAGAGGAAGGGAGGAACCATGTCTTCAGGGTGCGCTTGTCTCAAACGCGAGGAAATTTACAAACTTAGCCCCCATTTCAAATTTCCTACATCACAACAATATTAGTCGGTTGGGGATAGGACGGTAATCTCACATACACCGAATATTTGCCGACGAGAGTTTGTTTTTGGCGCCCACCGTGTATGACTCGGGGAGGGAGTCGATTTCGGCCGAGGACACACTGTGTTTTGGCGCCCACCGTGTATGAATCCGGGTGAGAGGCGGTTATGTCACGTTTGAGTGAAATTACAAACCTACCCCTATCGAAACCTATAGAAATCGAGCAGATAGGCTTTGCGTGGCAGGGATAGCCAGTAATAATTTCCATCTCGTAGATTTTGATTTCAGGCGGTTACTGCGACTTTCCCCGCTTCGTTTAAATTTTGCAGAGTGCACGTTTACTGTGCCAACTCAATTCGAATCCCATTTGTATTCTATTTTTTTGGGCGGGATCCATTTTCGATTGGAATAAAATTATATATACATCATTTTTTATATATACTTTCAAAAGCACAACAAAGAATTCTGCTCCTTTATATGTATAATATGATTTACAAATACAATGATCTCAAAATCATAAGGTTGAAATAAAAAAATTAAACCAAATTATGTTCTACTAAAATATATTGGATCAGTAATATCTACATATTAAATAACATAGATGCGCGTGAATTCATATGAGTATGCATGTTTGATAGATCAATTTTGGTTCGAGTATGGATTTTATGTATCATCATCTCGAATTCAAATATTTGAATCCCTTTTATGTTCACTCCTTTCATGCCCATCACTCTCGCATGCATGCTCCTTCATGTAGTTATCACTCTCTTTTCTCCAGCTCACCCGCACGCTCACTTCATGTTTCTCCTATGCTCGCAAACATGGTCTCTCGACGTCTCCCTTGAGAAGTGTCACACTCTCCCTATCATTATACATTACATGGTTTTCATTATCTCTCACATCTCTACCGTTCTCTTGTATCACTAGGTACCTAAGCTTTCTTTTTCACCGCCACACACACAGTCTCCACTCGTCTTTCACTTTGTCTTTCTCTCTATGGGATTCTCTCACACGCCCTATATGTCTCTAGATATGAATCATACCACTAAAATTACTCTCTCTCATGTAGACACAACATTTGTTGCGGTCTCCTTTTCGTCTCCATCCCAGACTGACATTATTCATTTGTTTACCTATCAGACAAACTCCCCCCCCTCTCTCTCTCTCTCACACACACACACACACACACAACTCCTGCTTCCACTCCCCTTCCCGACTACCGTCTCTCTCTCACACACACAAAACTCTCACTTTCGAACCCCCGACTCGTATTTCTCTCACAAACATTTATCGACTAGCCTCTAGATAGGTTTATACACCCGCACACTCATGCTTCAACTATCGCATACATGTCTCTCTCCTGCTCCTTGTATCTATGTAGATTTTTCTTCCCTTCTTGAGACACGCCCTCTCGATCGTGTGCACACACACACTATCGCCTCATTTTAAGCTGATACCTCTCGCACACAAACACTTTGTGTCTTTGTCACACATGCACTCCGTCCTCCTCCTCTCTTCCTCTCTCTCACGCACATGGGCTTTTTGCAACAACTAGCAAGATGCCCATGCGTTGCACAGAACATCAAGATGCATTTGTATGAGTAGTTTATCTTGTGGGAGAAAAGGATGAACAAGGAAAGGCCTTATTTGCAAGTGTGGAGAGGGGTGTGGGTATCTTTTTGCAAAATTGCCATAGTTTCCTTCTTATCCGTCAGATATAGATCGGACGGCCTATATTGTAGGATGGAAGGAACATGATCATCACCGACTATGCTTTTTATAAGAGTATAGGGATAAATACAGAGTTGGTGATGATGGTGGGCCTGCCATCCTGCAATATAGGTCGTCCGATTTATATCTGACGGATAGGAACGAAACTATGGCAATTTACCCGCACTCCTCTCCACATTTGCAGATAAGGCCTTCCCTCGTTCATCCTTTTCTCCCACAAGATCTTGATGTTGCGTGCAACGCACGGGCATCTTGCTAGTAAGAGTAGAAATTAGACATATACCGCTTCTCGAATCTTGAAACCAACAACATTCCTCCCTTATGTCATCAAAACCGCCAAAGGAATATATTTTGAGTGAAACATAACAATTTTTTAGTGATATACGTATTTCAAAACTAGACTTTTTTTCTATCAAATCGGTGAATATGTATTAATCTACTCAGATCGTGAGGCAACGCATTGGCACATTGCTAGTAGTTATTATACTTTTTGGACACTAGACAAACGATGGAGTATACATATGAAGAGAAGAGGCGCACGCACGCAGTCGGTCTCTCGTTGTCTCGCACACACGAGTGTTACGTAAAGGCAATGTTAACAAATAAACCCTAAAACCCTAGGTGCACGATTGCTGCATTCGCGGGTACCAGGTACATGGTGGAGCACACCTTTGTAGGAATAGTCAGCTCGCGTGATAATTTGATCTGTAGGAGTTGATGGTCGGGACCGCAGGTGAACGACTTGGAGGCGGTGGCTCGCCAGTTGCCACAGATCGAGTAGCCACGTTTAAAATATCATTTTTAGCGGGGTTAAGAGTTCCGATTTTCAATGGCGCGTTATAAGTACTAAGTAGTTTTTAGAACGATTGGTATGGAGCGAAAATGGAATTCATAGTACTACGTACCTCCTTGGCGTATGGTTGTATGGGTTTATGTTGCGAGATGTTGAACCTGGTAGTTCTAGGGCAAATACTATGTTTAGATTTAGATGTTGGTTTTCAGTAATGACAATCGGAAGGGGGAAACCCTTCTTTGATTAAAAAAAACTACTACCTCCGTTCTGGTTTACTAGTCCCCATCCTATTTTGGGTCAAAGTTTGTCCATGAATTTTACTTGTAAAACGTGAATGGAAAACGAGATTTTGTTATACACAAACAAAAAAGGACGGGAGGGAGTGATTGCTCTGACACGGACGCGACCTCTCATAGCGCAGGCATTGAACTGGCGCGCCGGCCAAGAGGGCCCCACTCGTTGCAGGCCCGGCTGAACACGCCTCCTCGCCGCATGCAACCGGCTTTAGACTGCCCCGCCTGCCTTCATTGAGTCTCCGCGTGTGCCGGCTACACGTCCTTCCGCAAGCCGGCCGGCATTTTAGAACACAGAATATGACCAACATATAATTAATTACGCATGGTCTTGACTTGTTGTGCTCGCACTGGTAGCAGGAACTAGAGGTTTTTCTTTATTCATAACTCTCCACAATTTTTTTTGGCTTTGAAGTGAATCATGGTTGTGGACATTATGTATGAATGTGGAGATATCTGTGAACATGAGTTTGATGTGGAAGTTGAACTTGGAATATCGGGCTTGCACGTGAACTATACCATGTCCAATGCTTCGTCTGTTATTGTTTGGAAAGTAATTGTTGTTATTACATGACCCGAAAAAAAAATTGTGCCACGTCAGTAGATGCAGGGACATCACAACAGGCATGCTGACTGGATAAACATTTGAACATATCTACTATGAAGGAAGTTTTGTATTGACAACAGTTTTAGATAGCAAGAGACGCCTAGCCTGCTCTGCCTCTGCTAGCTTATTTCTGGCTTCTTCCATCTCTTCTTTCGCTTGGGTGAAGAGAGCATCTGATTGCTCTTTTCACTTCTTTAGGAACTCAGCTACATTCTCAAGGGCTGCTGCACGCTTTCTTTCAGCCTTTACTAGAGCCACGAGGACACGAACAGCTGACGACTCCACCTGGCTTGTGTGTAATCCAGCATCATCTGGGAATTTGCACCTTGTGTCTAATCCAGCATCATTAGGGAACTGGCACCTTGTGTGTAATCCAGCCTCATTCTTGAAACATGATCTTGAGGTTGACCATACATCCCTCCTCGCAGGAACTGCATCCTGACATGAAGTTACTTCTTTTTTAGATAATTACTCAGAGCAACCCAAGTCCATTTAGTAGAAGCCAGATAAACAGAACTGGGAGAAGTGAATTCAAAAAAAGAAAAAAAAAAGAAAAACAGACTACAAGGTGAGAACACCCACTTCCTACATCAAGCTAAAAATGAAAGCATTAGGACAATTAAGACTCTTCTTATGACACATCGAAGAACACGAGGCTTAAGAGAAACAGAAACTACAACATATACACATCGAAGAACACGAGGCTAAACGAAAGTAATTGAAAGGGTGTTACTTACCAAACCTCGTTTTACAGGTTGCTGCTCCTAGGCCTAAAGATACCGATCGTCGTCGGATTCCCAGGGCGACGCTGCTCCTAGCCTCATGTTGAATTGAGCGTCTGCTTTTCGCCTACGCTTGTCCTCGCGATAGGCGGCTTGCTCCGCCCTCCTCTTATCCCTCTCCGCCCTCCTTTGCTCGTAGAACTCGCACTCGTTGATGATGTCATGCGGGAAGCGTTGGTGCCACAGTGCCATGGCTTCCTCGTCCATCTCGGTGAGCCAAGACGATGCTCCCGCCTCCGGTTGTCGCGACGATCCTCGTCGGTGATAAGCCGCGGCAGAGGCGTGAGCTACTGTGCACGCTCCCGCGTTAGCACGTTGGGGAAGTTCAATGTTCTATAAGGCCACCAGAGGCGCCACGCCGCCGCGTCGTACGCGCGGGCAGCCTCGTTGGCGGTGTCGAAATTGCCGAGGCCGAGGCGCATCCCACGGAATCGGATCTCGGCGGAGAAGCCGCCAGAGGGGCGCGCGCGGACGTCGCGGTATCCCCAAGTTTCCCCGCGACGCGGCGGCATGGTGGCGCGGTGGTGGCGAGGCAAGAAAGAGCGGGGAGAGAGCGGTGGCGAGGCACAGAGCGGGGAGAGAGCAGTGGGAGGCATTGGATTTTATAAAGCGCGCCAGACGCCGCGCGCCAAAACTAGCGCACGCCCGGCTGCTTTTTCCCGCGCGCCCGCAATCCTTTCCCGGCGTCTCTGCTATATCTACTCTCTTCTCTACTGTTATATTTATTTTATATTTTATATTTATCTCTACTTCCATACTCTCTATTTTTTTCTCTACTTTTCCCTAATCTTATAAAAAAGAGAGTTGGTGATGATGGTGTTCCTGCCATCCTGCAATATAGGCCATCCGATTTATATCCGACAGATAGGAAGGAAACTGTGGCAATTTTGCAAAAAGATACCCACACCCCTCTCCGCATTTGCAAATAAGGCATTCCCTCGTTCATCCTTTTCTCCCAAAAGATAAACTACTCATACAAAAGCATCTTGATGCGTGCAACGCATGGGCATCTGGCTACTTCTAAAAAACTATCCATCATTTGCCACACTACTGGTTGCAGATGAAATACCTACCCAAGCACATTGCGATATAGGAGCGACGCACAATTACAAGCTGATATTCTGTTGGACAATGGAGGCTATAACCAATTACTTTTACGGGAACAATAGCACCCAGGAAATTTGAAGGGTAGGTATGAACAAAATTGGAGCTGCATATGTACTGCTAAGTGATTCAATACACACATTACCAATCGAGGAGGAGAACGATGGTCGCGGCGGCCTCTGTGAGTCATGGTCGGCAACGGGAGTTAGTTCATTGTCCACGACGGTGGTGCTTCTGCGCTTGGCGTCGGCTTCCGAGAAGCAGATCCGAGACCGTGGAAGACGGTGCCGGGGAAGAAGCTCCATGTACGACGATGACGGTGGACCGGCTCCAGTGCAGTGTACGAGGTCGTTGATGAGGCAGATGCGCTGCGATGGACGAGTGCGCCGATGTAGAAGGGGAGGAGCACGAAGGCTGCGGTGCCATGGAGAAGTCTATTTTGCGGTGGGGATAGAAAATGGGGAGTATTCAGGTATACTACTCTGGGTGCCGGGGTGGGGTTGGCTGGGTAGGGTGAACCTGAAGTTACAAAAACAGCCCCCTACCAACCGTCATCTCTAGGCCTATTCCGAAGGCTATGATGGTAACTTCCCACTGCTCGAATCAGGGTCGCGAGAGATTTTCCCGCCGACCTCAAAATTTTGTGACACTGAACTCCCCATGTGGCGTGTTGGGTGATTCGGCTAAGCAACTAGCGAGTAGTACTAGTAAACTCTGCATATTAGGTTTGACCGAAGTCAAATTCCTAAAGTTTGACCAAGTTTATAGAGAAATATAAACATTTACCATAACAGATATGTATGATGTGAAAGTACATTCAATAATGAATCTAATGGTATTTATTTGTTATTGTATATGTTAATTTGTTATAAACTTTCTGAGAGTTTACAAAACTTGACTTTGAACAATGCTAATACATAGACTTAAATAAAAACGGAGGGTGTACACATTTGTTTTCTTAGTATGTAGTGAATTAATCATTTGTTGAAATTGTGAAATAAATATATTAGGCTACTGACTTCAAATGTAATGGTCTATACAATTCAATAGTTACAATCATTGTCGAATTCCAAGATGTATACGAGGTCTATAGTACTTCACAACAAGCTCAAACTCGCATAATCCCAGTCAAATGACAATCAAAATGCATTTCATAGTTATTACTTTGTAGGATGCAACAAAACAAACAATAAATCTACATCATCCATTATAAAAGCAACATTTTGAACATATCCCAATGTGTGAATGAAACGTGCAGAGAGAGCTTGCGAAGATGGAGCAGATAGGGCTGGAAAGATTGTATGTATGTGGACGAGAGAGTAGGAGACAAACCTAATGAAACAGAGAGAGGGAGATGGAGAGAGAAAGAGAGAGGAAGAAGTTAGGTTTGTGAGACAGATGGAGACATGTAATATACGTGAGATGTGTGTGCATCCGGATTCTGTACACGTGGAAGAAGAAGAGACAACATGTTTGAAGAGAGAGCTGGAAAAACATGGAGGAGAGGGGAAGGATCTCGTGGGTTGAGGGATTGATAAATTTGTGTGGGGGAGAGAGGGATTGGTAATTTTGTGCGAGAGAGAGAGGGTGGGGGGAGGAGTCAGTCAGCCGTCATCACATCATCCTGCTTCCAAATGGCCCCACATTCTCTAGCACAGTGTGGTCGCCGTCTTCGATCTCCTCGATGCCCTCTTTGAAGATTGAGGTGTTGTGCATGCTGGAGTGCAGAGAAGCACAAGCGAGACTGGTCGCCAAATAACCTTGGATGGGGATGAATTGTGTGCTCGGGGGAGGGTGTGTGTGTGTTGTGCTGTGTGTGTGTGTGTGTGCGTGTGTGTTAGATATTGAGAGAAAACAAACCTAAGGAGAGAAATGTGTGTGTATGTGACGGAAAACTACTTGCTAAACAGGGTATTCACGAAGAGATTGTGCGTGCGAGATACAGAGCGATGTGCGGGCCTTGAGGTGGGCAGGGGTCGGGTGAGGGTGTCAAAATGTGCGTGTTGATGCATGTGTTACATGCGATCGTGCGAGGGACGGACGAATCGAGAGAGATGGTTGTTGTGTTACGGATGCTCCTCTCTCTCTCTCTCACACACACACACAAGTAAAATGGAAGACTGTTCTCTCATGTATACACAACGTATCGGCATATGTCTATGTCTCACTCATGCATGATCATTTGCACATTCACACCTCTTTATGTCTCTATCACATGCACACCGTCTCCACATTGCCCTTCCGCCACAACACACATATGGACACATACACACGTTCTCTCTCAGTGACGCACACAAAATCAGTATTAAAAAAACTAGGGCGCACCTAAAACGTCCAAATCCAAATAAACACGAACTGGAGCTAAATTCAAATGTATGGAAATATTGTAGCGTCAAGAACTTTTCCCAGAAAAAAAAGTTGAGTAATATTCCGGGATTGTTTGCACACACACAAAAAGGTTCGGTGGATGTCCTTCGAGCGCGACACGGTGACGCACCGTTCGATCGACCGCGCGGCCGCGGTTCACGCGCTTGCACATGATTCCGTATCATGGCTGTGGTAACTAATAAAAGCGCTGCCTAAGTCTAATGTTTACGTGTACTAGTACGATTTTCTTTTAAGTTTGACCAACCCTATATAAAACTAAACTAAGCTCCCATAAGAGCACTCATTAATAAGCCGTCGCCGCCACTGCGCATGCCGGCGCCCCCCTGCTCCGGCCAACAATTTCTTGCCCATCACCGCCGTGTCGCTGTCAAGCCAAAGGCTCGCCCGCTCACGTTGTCTGCAGTCCCTCCTCGCGATGCCGCGGTGCTGCCAAGCACGCGAGCAGCTGGTGGAGCCATGTCTATGGACGCATCATACGAAGAGGAGGACGAGTGCATGCTCCAGCACGCTGGCGAGGAGGAACTAGCGTTTCATTGTCGTCTCCGCCCGCGCGGAGGAGGCACGCGTGGTAGCTGTCGCGGCAAAAGCCGGTCGCGAGCGCGTCGAGCC
This sequence comes from Secale cereale, assembly GCA_902687465.1. Lineage (NCBI taxonomy): Eukaryota > Viridiplantae > Streptophyta > Magnoliopsida > Poales > Poaceae > Secale > Secale cereale. The sequence goes on along the minus strand of LR738711.1, from coordinate 636,993,496 downwards.
CGCAAACCGGGTGCGGACACGGAATCTACCTTCGAGACCTTGAATGCCACGTGGATCCTGCAATCTGAAGGAGCAATTTGGGTCAGTCGACTCTTGTGAGCCATTTGATGCAACATGGATGGCTAGAAGGGCTTCTTCAACCTCCGAAATAGATGCACGGTTAATCTTCTCAGCCCGCCACACGCCTAGCCGCCTGTCGCCGCCATCGCGCCCTCCCCTGAACCGCCTGCCATCGCCATGCTCCCCCACCCCCGTCATCCATCTAACCCCGGGCACGATCCATTTTTTTCAGTGAACTGCATTCCACACCCAACACTCATAAGATAGATCATGGGCACCCTGCCGTCTTCTTCCTTCACTCCGACGAACTTCTTTCACAAATCGACTGACCGAAATTATACTACTAGTACGAACATATTAACTACAGTAGGAACACGAAGATACGAATAGTAGTACCAACTGCAAGAAGAACAGTAGTGAGACATAGTACTAGTACTACTTTACGTACTAAAGAGTTCAAATAACGAGAAAGAACATAAACATAGTTATGCTGGGGCCTCAGGACAACACACCCTTAAAAATAAACTAAGCAACTAGTCTGCTTGACACTGCAGTAGAACCAGCATGAGCAACGGCACTGCCACCTACTCGGAGTCCCAGTCCACGTCCTTGACTTCGTCCTCGTCCATCTTCCTCCTCGCGGACGCTTCTTTGCTTGAACCGGACACTGGGCTCTGCTTCTTCATCCAACCCTCGTAGATATTTAAACAAAGGTAGGCATCCATTGCTGCGTATAGGATGTGATCTTCATCTAATGTCTTCGACTCGCATGCATGATGAAACTCGTGGTGAGGTTTCTTCAGTTTAGCATACGAACGATCAATCATGGCTGTTGCTAGGGTTAGCATTGAAGGCTGAGAGGAGGACACCAGGCTTGCCTTCTGGAGATCGAAGGGCTGGCCTACAACGAGGCCTATCCGACCCAGGATTTCCTTGTCGTTCCTAAAGTCTACAATAATGAATTTGACTCGGCCGCCTTTGAGGAACTTCTTAAATTCCTCGCACTCAACGTCGGCATGCCATATGTGGTAGACCAAGCATAAGTCATGCACACAAACCTGGATCACGGCGGGCTTCTTCTTCTCTGCCTCCTTTAGTTTCTTCTCGCTTCCCAGGACTGTGGTGTACTTAACATCTAACCCAGCGACCCACTCATCATTTGAGTTTTCGAACATGTGTTTGAAGCGAGCAAGGCATTCTTTCACCGTTGCAGAAGAACGGGCGTAGATGATGTCAAACTCATCACCGATGATGGTTCTAACCTTGTACTCACCGCCGATCATGGAGATTTGGGACGCCATGGATTTGGGAGGAGGGTTAGGATTAGTGGAACTGTCGTAATGTGAAAGGACAGGACAACTCAGAGCGAACTGTTGTAAGATACTGTACTAGTAGAAGACGGGGACGAGTAGGGCGTGCAAACGGCGTGGGGTTGCTGGCTTGCCCAGTGGATAAACGGCTGCAAGCCCCCAAAGAGTTCTCGAGAACTATGTGGGACCCACTAGATGTCATGTCTACTAGACCCATATCGTAGGCCTGATGGTATAGCTTCTGCCTGTTTGCACGCCATGCCAGCTTGTGTGTAACTTCAATTAATTCCGTCAACCGTCGCGCCTCCCACGACCTTCGGCCTGTTCGCACGCCATGCCGGCTTGTTTGCTATTCCCGTGTGCATGATACCAGCTAAGATACCACCATTATGGCCAGCCTTAACCATCGCATGCAATAATTTAGTGCACCTTGAAATACGAACATGTGTGGGGCGTGTATGTTTTTAATGACTTGAGACTATACCTAGCCCGGCATGCAAGATGAGACTTTATGCATCGTTCCCCATACCTGTTGGAAGCCCGTTCGTCTCCAAATCTTTTCCTCTCCATGTGTGGAAACAATATGCGTTCCAGACTCTCCTTCCCCCTTCGGTGGTCCCACCACTCCACCCCGTGTGGAAAAAAATCTGCATGCATGACTCTCCTCCCCCGCGCTCGTCCAATATGTTGTGACCAGCAATGTTTACACCCTTTTCCTCCCCCGTAATTTACTCCAACAAATATGCCCACGTAGTTGTTACTCCCTCCTTTCCGGTTTATAGGGCTTATCTCAAAATTTTAGTTTTTTTCCATTTTATAAGGCTCAATTTGGTTGTTCCCCATCACACATTCAGATTCCAAGGTGCATTAAATCTTTCCATGCAAGTATTAAGAGAAAATTGACCAATGCATGTATTTTATGCATTGCAATTAATGCATTCGTAAACATAATTTTTTGAGGAAAACAAGAGCATTAATTGGGTACTTTTGCAAACTACAAAAAGTATTCCACCACTCACCATCTACATTGGTTGGTGAGATTTTTGAATTGAGCCCTATAAGCCGGAAAGGAGGGAGTACTACGTTAATCATGCAACATATCTTCCGGGACGCTACTTCAGTTACTTAACTTCAGGTGCATTGGGTCACTGACATATGGGCCCAGCAGGGGTCTGGCCCACATGTTAGTGATGCAAACTGGACCTGCAGTTAAGTCAGTGCAGCTTAGTCCATATCTTACGTAGGTGTGCCATTGCTCGCTATAAATACTGCGCCTCCCACGACATTCGGAAGAACGTTCACGTTCATCGCTATCTCCTCCCCCTCCCTCTCACGCCGACCACCATGGCATCGCCCCTCCCAAGCCCTAGGCGCCCCTCGCTGCACCGCGTGGACGGTCACGCATCGCCTTTCCGTTCCTCACCGCCACTAGTCGAGGAGGACGCGTCGACGTTCCGCTCCTCGCCGCGACGCGTCGAGGTGGACGCGTCGGCGTTCTGCTCCTCGCCGCCACTAGTCGAGGAGGACGCGTCGGCGTTCCGCTCCTCGCCGCGACGCGTCGAGGTGGACGCATCGGTGTTCCCAATCTCGCCAGCACGCGCGTCAGAGGACGCGTCGGCTCCCCGCTACGAGGAGAATGCCGCATCGCCCGCCGAGCCCCCCTAGCCTTGAGGAGCTTTGGAAAGAAATGGATGTCGCCTTGTGGGAGGCTTTGCCTCCAGCAGAGCACGCCAAAATAGAGGCGGAGAAGAAGACCGAAGAAGAGAAGGCACCGTGGGACAAGCTGCCTGGCAGGCCTATGTCGCGTCCGAGAGAGTCACGCAATAGGCTCTTTGGCAGAAGGCTCGTGCGAGGGCCGTGAGGGTGGAGGAGGACGCCCGTGCCAAAGCCCTGAGTGCAGTCGGGCCCAAGCGCCTCATCTACGCTTGGCGGTACGTGGACCGGGTGCACGCTTCCAGCGAGGAGGAGTACCTGTTGGCGCCGGATCACCACACCGGTGTGATCGCGCTCGCCCGCCGGCAAGCCGCCAATCAGCACCTCGCGAGTTGCGAGGTTGAGGAAGAGGCGTTGTGTCGACGCGCTGGGAAACGGCCGTGCACCAGGGCACTCGTGGCGCGCCACAAGCGCTCCTGCGAGCGTCGTGGCTTTTAGTAGGAGTATAATTTTTGTTTCGTAAGGCGATCTCATTAGTTTTGGGATGCAAATGACAAATCTCGAACATTCAGGAATTATTAGCGTCCTTAATTAAGTATATAAAAGGGAACGTTTGGAAACCTTGTGTATTCGTACGCATTTTGTAAGTACGTGCATATAGCACAAACTTTACTATATACTATCGCACTACACGTCTCTCTCTATATATGCTTGCAGACTGTGCTACTCCCTCCATCTAGGTCAATAAGTCATCTTTGGTTGTGCACCGTGACCAAGAAATAGGGAAGACTTATACACCTAGACGGAGGGAGTACTATTATTACTTATGTATGTGCAAATGCACGTTTTAACACTACGATGCGGTTTTTGTAAAAGTAGAAAAACAGCACTAGTAAAGGTTGTGAAACGATTCAATGCAAAACAAATGCAAAAATGCTCATTTGTTGTTTACTTTTAGCTTCCTTCTCTGTGGTTATTTCTCTATCGTACTTTGTACGTAGTATCTCACTGGTCGGAAAGGCATGCAAATTCCCAAACCGCTTCCTACACCCTGTATCAATTTTTTTGCCTCACAAGTTGTGCCGTGCAATTGAAATTCCAACTTGAGTACTACTACTAGTAGGAGTACCATGGGCCAGTTCTTTTAGGCTTCTAGATTAGTAATCTCATAACTACTACCTCCGTCCTGGTTTATTGGTCCCCATTGTAATCTGTGTCAAATTTTGATCATAAATTTAACTAATGAAATGTTAGTGCATGTCACATGCACTAACATTTTATCAGTTAAATCTTTGGTCAAAATTTAGCACAAATTACAATGGTGAGGAATAAACTAGGACGAAGATACTACTAGTAGTAGTTTATAAGCCCAAATAAATGAGTGAGGCACCTTAATGTGACTCTCCACTGTGACTAGTCTTATGGGAAAAGTCGGGGAAGTCGCCAAAAGAACTGGCCCTAGGAGTAGTAGCTAGGGATACTAGGAGTAGTAGCTAGGGATCGAGTGTGCGAGATGAACCGGAGAAAGTAAATGCAGAGAGATGAAATGCAAAAATGACGGAGGGATGTGATGGTTGCTTGTCCGTTTATTTTACCAGGCCACTTATTACTGGGAGTGGTTGGGTTTTGTGATATGATGGCTTTACTGCCGCGCCATGAGCGGGGTAAGACTCCCGTGTAGCGCTGCCCTCTACACTAGTACTACTACATCGGTCGTGGTTTATCCCCCATTGAATTTAACTGAAGATTTAACTAACAAAATGTTAGTGCATGTCAACAAAAACAATATCGTTGGATTCATATTTGAACATAGTTTTCAATGATATATTTTTAGGTGACATGCATCATTATTTATCGTACTATATATAATGTTATTTCAATTTTTGGTCGTACTAATCTATAGTAAGGTGCCCGTGCGTTGCACGGAAGAGTGAAATGCATTGATCGGGTAGTTGTTTATTTTGACAAAGGATGTGGGGGTCATCTCATGTGTAATGGGTATCGATAGGTTTGTTCAGATATTATTTCATCTCTAGAGCTCACAAACATCCAGGTGAAATAGATTAAAAAAGTATCTTTTGCAAACAAAAGCGTTCAACTATTCAACCTGCATCCAAAACTCGTGAAGAAATAACTCTTATTGCGCTTTGCAGGAAATGATCTTCAAGAATTAGTTTTTGAGTATCCATTGTTATACATGTTGGCTACAGATGACATGGCACTTTTTATAGTCAACAGTTGGCTATACTATTTAAGTATTAACCATGCCCTTATACACCTAGACGGAGGGATTAAATCAGGATGACTTGGAAGGGGGCAGAGGATATGTAAGAAATGGTTCATCATAAGTCTTTCACCAGTACTGTAGTTAAAATTCATACATGAAAGATTCTAGACTAAACCATAAATGGATACACTTTTATTCATGCGCAATACTCCAATAGAGCAAGATCATGCATGGAAGTATCCACATGCTTAGACAGCGGATTACATTGAGCGAAGACTAATGATCAACATTTAACTTGATAATGCAGATGTCCAGGTGAACCTCCTTGGAGTCCTCGTGCACATTGTTGGGGGTCAAATAATATCGTGCGTCTTCCATGTCCGGCGGGAAGGTCCTAGCTCGGCAGAGTCCAAGTCAGTTTGACGTAGCCAGTGTTGCCGCCCACGTACCTCCGAGGGGTAGTAATAGTGAGCACGCACCCATACATCGGCCTCGTGTCAGTGTCAGCGTCAGCAGCGTCAGCGCAGGAGTAGCCCACGAAGTAGTAGATGGTCCTCCTCCCTAGTATCTATTCTTATCTCTATCTCTACTACTCTTCTTTGTTTTTTATAATATACTAGTTGTAGTTATCAAATCAAATAGTACTGCACCATCCAGTGCACGCCCGGCTGAACATGCCTCCTCGACTCAAAGCCCTCTGGCCGGAGCTTTTTAAGCCAGCTCCTTGCTTGCTGATGCCGCCAGATCTTCAGAAACGGCGTGTCACGCAGCATAACGATCGTATGGTGGCGAGCATCAACCCCCTTGACTGCGATCCGATCCCTGTCACCCTCAACTACATTAACGGTATGTACTGGGTCGGCATGAACATGTCTTGGATGGTGCTCGTCGACGGTCGCGGCAGTTGGATGCTCATGCAGGTCTACACCAGACGATTGATCCCCCTTCCTTCGATTAACACTGCACTACTTTGGCACCGTGGCCCAGAATACTCTGAATCTTACAGTAGCCAACATGATACCAAGATTGATTTGCTCAAGGTTGTAATCTGCCAAGTGCCCACAAGATCTGCGAATTATAAAGACTTCGGGCTAATTGCGTTCTTCAACCACGGTCTCGCCCATCTGACAGGTCACTGCGGTAAGTGGATAAATCTGCACGTCCATCGCAGGATCATACATCCTCCATGGTTCTCTGATTCCATTGAACACAAGGGCTTCATTTACGCTATCGACTCCTTCTATGGCTGGACGTATTGCTGGCCTACTCCAGTCATCGCTACAAATGACTGTTACAGCAGTATGTTACTTTCCTATGATATCATAATGGCTTGCTTATATTACTGTCAACATTTACTGAAAAAATATTCATGCTCATAACATGTTGTTCTTAAGATTGACTACATCAAGAGCCCTTTTTTATTTGACTCCAACTTTTTTAGGGTTATTTGACTCCAACTTGATATGATGTTGTAGGCCGCCTGGTGTCCCTACCCTTCCTAATCCCAGAACCTTTCAAAGAAAAGTGGCATGGCAGTTGCAGGTGGTTCCTGGCTCGATCAGACGACGGCGAACGATTGATGATCGTTCGCATGTACCGGACGTGTTGTTTCGCATAATACAATCACAGTCACTGCAAGGTCTTTGAGCAGGATCCCAGCTTCTCTGGGCCTTCAGGAATTTTTGACTGGAGGTTTGTAAGTAGCCTTAGTACACGCTCTCTGTTTGTCAGACTGAATTATCCGATTAACCAGGAGATAACCGACGACAAGGATCATGATGGCAGCACGGTTTCGTTCATCAGGCAAAATTGTGTGTACACATCGTACCATGCGTCTCTGCATGCACCAAACCCTGATATGTGCCGCCATGCTCTGCAGCCCAAAGTAGGAGAGAGGGTCGCAAGTATCAGACTTTGACCTGCTGGATAGAGTTTCCCCCGTCAAGCACCCATCTGGTTCAAGCCGTTAGCAAATCTCCATAGCTTAATAAATAGTAACGTCTAACTGAGCTAGTTAGTTAGATGCGTACACTTGTGTAGTAGGATCTTTATTTAGTTTGATGCATACACTTGTTCTGTTTTGGTAGCCCTTTTGTAATGATAGTTGATGTTTGGTTTGGAAGAGAGAGCTGCATCTTCACTCTTCTGGCCTGCTTACTGCTTCTGTTGCACCCCCAGCCCTGGTTGCTACTGCTACTGTTTTCAATGTACAATCAGTAGTATATTTCGTCTGTTGGTTGAATAAATGTGTTGTTAGAACGACAAACACAATGTTTTGGAAGTTGTTGCACGGTTCGATCCTTTAGTGCCCCGTACCGTACGTAGCGCATACTATTTTTCGTACGGAACGCATTTTCCACTTGTTGATAACATGCAGCCCACTGATGAAGGCCCAATAGTGGTTTATAGTCAAAAAAAATGAAGGCCCAATAGAGAAGCCCATAATTAACTAGAAGGGAGGCTCTCACATGAATCCGGCCCAGGTACATGCTCATGGTCCCCTAAACATAAATAAGTAAATAAATAAATCTTTACCTAATAATAAAGAAAATAGGGTTTCAGCCCGTCCGTCATTAAAATTACCCCCGAAGTTGCTATAAATTACCCACTATGCCATCCATAAGTTAGGAAAACGATTCACTTTTTATTTTTAAAAATCACCGTCGCCCTAAGTAATTTTATACATATGATTCCCATTTGAACCAAAGAAGCAGATGCTTCCTAGCGGTTAACACCATGGTATGCTACCTGGGAGACCAAGGATCGATACCCAGCTTCACGCTTTTTCCCATTCCTTTTCTCACACACGCAGGTATTCATGGGCCGGCCCACGTGCTGGGTTTCACACACCTTTTTTTCATTTCATTTTTTGTCTTTCTTTTCTCATTTTTTTTCCTTCTTTAAATTAGTTTGGGATTTTTAAAATTTAAAACTTGTGATTTCTCACAAAATGTCCAAGAAATCATCAAAATGATTGGGAATTCAAGAAAATTCAAGAAATCATCATTTTTTGCGGATTCAAAAAAATGTTGGTGATTTTACAAACTCTTCTCGAATTATAAAAAAATATGATTTATAAAAATGGTCGGGAAATACAATCATGTTAATGATTTAAGAAAAAACGTGTATTCAAAACCTATTCGTGAATCTGAACAAAATGTCAATGAAATTTTAGAGTTTTTCACAAAAATTAAAAAAAATCACAAATTTCAAAAGTTGTTCCCAAATTAGAAAAAAACATTGATTAAAAAAATGTTGAGTCAAAAAATGTTCATGCATTTCAAAGAATGCTCGTCAATAAAACAAATGTTGTTGACTTTTTTTAAAGTCTTTTATATATAGGATTTGATTAGTTTTTGGAAAGTCTTTATATGTCTAAGCATTTGGAGTAGTTTGTTTTAGATGAGATATATTTTTACGGTTTAGACGTTTCCCTTGCGCAACATAATGACAAGTGTGGCGTAAAGTGGGAAGCTCATAGCCTTGGAATTTACAACATCGAATGCATCGTGATCACGTGAACGTCGCGACCATCATCAGCGAGGGTAGGACGAAAGATAAGTGGCAACATGGTGAGACATCGTGTTAAAATAGGGGTCGCTCTTATGTCAGGGTATTTATCATACTTATTTGGCTAACACATTATTTTGTCTCCCGTCGCAACGCACGGGCATATTTGCTAGTAAAGCTAAATGCTCATGCACCAGTTTTTTAAATTCACGATTTAACAGGAGGATATTATTTCCTATGATAGTGTCGTTACATTCAGTCGATATTATTCTTCGGCAAAGATAGCGACCAGTCTCCTTTCTCCCAGCATTTTCTTCCTGCAACCAATGGACCCATGCAAATCGTAGTCAACATCGTAAATAGATCCGGTCCGTTTTTATTTTTCAATAAGAATGTCCAACCCAGCCCATCACATTGGCGACAACACTTTATCCTCCGCCTTGGTGCGCTCGCCGCGGCGCCGCCGTCCGGTCCTGTCAACATAGTTTTTTTTAAACGGTCCCTGTCAATATAGTGAATCAGGAGAGGACTGTAGTTGTGAGTATGACAGTACGGACCCAGAAGGTCCACTCCCGAACACAAGCAAGCGCCTCTTTTACTACTCAGATGAACCCCTCGTATTTTACTCTAATCCACCCTACTGATATCTGGGACCCACATCATTTTTAACGTATAGTCAATTAACGATAGAATTGCACAACTTTTTTAGTAGTAATTCGGAGGAGCAGGCTATAAACTGGGTTGTGCGGTCTCTGTGGCCCGTCTAACAACATGACCAGCCCAGCAGTTTTTTCTTTGGGAAAATAGGTAGCCCAACATTTCTTTTTGAAGAATACCCAAGCTAGGCCTATTTGTTTTCACCGACTTACTGGGCTGCAAATCTTTCAAGACGAGGAGGGATGCATTCCGTCCTGGCCAAAGAGTATGGTCAGTGTCTGTTAAAATTAATATCAAAAGGGGTTGAAATTTCCAAAAAAATATAGCAAATGGGATATTAGTTTCTTTTTTTGTTTTTGTTCTTCACTGATATCTTATACGTATTTCATTAGATTTAACATGACATAGTACTAATTTATTTTAAAATTTGTTTTAGTATGGCTACTAATTTTTGGATTAAGAATATTTTTGTTCCTCGGCAAAAATTTGCGAATTTTCAAAATTTCCCACATATTTAGTTAATTTTTTAACCCTGGTACTGACCAGAAAATGGGCAGCAATTCTAAAAATGGAAAACGGACTGCAATAAATTCTATATAAATTAGAAAATGAGTAAAAATTATAAAAATAATAGCAAATGGGTTGTACACGCCACAGATTTTGAGGCTGACTTGTTTACGCAAGGCTTTGTCAGTCAACACACGATTCTAGCAGCAGTGATTGTTGGATGTACATCCAACGGCCGACGTGCTTCTTCAATCTCTGATCTTCCTGCTCCAGCCGCCTAAACTAGCATCGGCAGGACTGCATGCTCCCTCCTCTTGTGGCCCGCTGTGATGCCGCGCAGGCTTCCCCGGCCCACCCTACTCCCTCCGCTGGCTTGGCCGCATGCAATCAACTGCCTCCTTATTACGCGAAAAAAAATGATTCTTCCCACTGACATCTAGGGCGCACCGGTTGGGAGGCTGGCCTGTGGGCCTACTAAGTTGACGCGTACGCAGGGCTTGTCAACTTAGTCAACAAACGATTCTAGCAGCAGTAACCGTTGGATTTGAATCGAACGGTCCTGCTGCTTCTTCAATCACTGCTCTTCTTGCACCCGCCGCCCAAACCAGTGCCGGCGAGACCGCCTGCTCCTGCCTCCAGTGGCCGGCTGTGCTGCCGTTGAGGCCTCATCGCCCCTACTACTCCCACCGCTAGCCAGGCCCTGCGGCGACGACAGCCTCACACCGCAGTCGAACCAGTGAACCCTCGTACTCCTCTCCGCGTGGGCATCCACTGTCGCGTCTTCCCCGGCTCCTAGTCGTCCCCTTCCTAGGCCTCGCCGTCGTCCACTGCATTGATGCTCTCGACGCGGCGTGGTCAATGTGGTCAACAACCAACTTCCATTGGAAGAGTACTGTATGTGGAGAGGCTGGCAGCTGGGTCCACGGCCACAGCCCAGTTTTTTGTGATTTGCCAAGTAAGTCGCTTTGTCAGGCCTGTTGGGCTGCAAATCTATAAAGACGAGGAGAGCTTTCATTCGACTGGCCGAGAAAATGGCCTATCAGTAATGAGAAATGGGTTGTACATTTTTAAAACACATCAAACCGGCAATTAGTTTCAAATTTCTTTTTTTCATTTCGAGATTTTAAATTGCATTGATTTTTATGCGTGGACAATTTGTTGGATTTTATATTGATATATATGTATTTTTAAAATCAGTTTGAACGTGACTCGAAATATCGGGATTAAAAACAGTTTGGACCGCACCGAAATATGCAAAATTTCGTATAATTTTTTAACCGTGGCCACAATATGGGCTGTAATGCTAACAAAAAGAATATATGCTCCAAAAAAACCTTAAGAATTAGCAAATGGGCTGTAAATTATTAGAAATAATGGCAGATGGGATGTATGATGTTTTCCGCAGATTTGAGGCTTTCCTAAAAAAAGGTTGACGCACAAGCAGTGACTGTTGGATGTCCATCCAACGGCCGTCGTGCTTCTTCAATCTCTATTCTTCCTGCTCCAGCCGCTCAAACAAGCGCCGGTGAGACTGCCTGCTCTCTCCTCCCCGCGGCCGGCTATGCTGCCTCGTAGGCCTCACCGCCCCACCATACTCCCATCGTTGGCCTAGCCATCCCTCTACTCACCCACACCTGCTGTTATTCTCCAGCGACGGTAGACGAACCAGTAAACCCTCGTACAATCGTACTCCCCTCCGCGTGGGAAAAACTGCCGAGTCTTCCCTCGCTCCGTGTCATTCCCTTCCTAGGCCTCGCCGTCGTCCACTGCCCTGGTGCTCTCGGCGCGGCCTGGTCAACGTGGTCAACGACCGACATGCATCTGAAGTGGACTGTACGTGGAGAGGCTAACAGTTGGGTCCATGGCCGCACACAAGGAAATGCCTCCTTATTACATGCAAAATAATGTTTCCTCCACCTGACATCTGGGACCCACCCAAAGGGCCTCTGTATTTCGCGAAAAAAACGTTACCGCCGCAGACAGCTCGGACCCACCAGCTATATCTTTGCACGCAAGGAAGTGCCTCCTTATTACGCACAAAAAATCAATACCCCCTGCTAGCTGGGACCCAGTATAGTGGGAGGCTGACTTGTGGGCCTACTAAGTTGACGGGGACGGAGGGCTTTGTCAACTTAGTCAATATGCACGATTATAGCTCCAGTGATCGTACGATGTCCATCCAACGGCCGTAGTGCTTTTTCAACCTCTGGTCTTCTTGCTCCAGCTACCCAAACCAGCGCCGGTCGTGCCTCGTGCTCCAGCCTCCCGTGGCCGGCTGCGATGCCGCGGAGGCCTCACCGCCCCCTACTACTCCCATCACTTGCCAGGCCATCCCTCTACTCACCCACACCCCCTGTTATTCTACGGCGACGACAGCCTCACATCGCAGCCGAACCAGTGAACCCTTGTACTCCTCTCCGTGTGGGCATCCACTGCCGCGTCTTCCCTGGCTCCGCGTTGTCCCCTTCCTAGGCCTCATCGTCGTCCACCGCCTTGGTGCTCTCGATGCGGCGTGGTTAATGTGGTCAATGACCGACTTCCATCGGAAGAGTACTGTACGTGGAGAGGCTGACAGTTGGGTCCACGGCCGCAGCAAGGAAGTGCCTCCTTATTACGCACAAAATAATTATTCCTCAACCTGACAGCGGGGACCCATCGGACGGGCCACCGTATTTTGCGAAAAAAACGTTTCCCCCTGACTGCTGGGACCCACCAGCTATATCTTCGCACGCAAAGGAAGTGCGTCCGGGCAAAAAAACGATTCGCCCCCCTGACTGCTCGGACCCACCAGCTACTTCTTCGCAGGCAAAGAAGTGCCTGACAGTCGGGACCCACCTGGTCGAAGCATACGTAGCGTTGTCATTCTGGTCGCGAACGTGTACGTACATACTGGTCGATGTAGAGGCGCGCACGTGTCGTAGTAGAGGCGCGCACGTAGCATGTACACGTACGTACAACGGCCAGGGTGCAAGAAAGTAAATACGGCCACGTACGTACATACGGGCGGGGTCTCGAACACCCACTCGCGCATACGTACGGCCAGGGCTCGTGTACATGGTTGGGTCGGAACGGAGAAACAACGTCGTCGTTGTGTTCATGGGGAGCCAACCGGCTGGGTCGAAACGCAATGCGTCGGCGTGTTCATCGGGAGGGCTTGGACGGAACAGCCGATGGAAACGAGGCCTGGCGTACCGCAGAACGGAGGAAACGGCCTTGTGTTCGACCGGCCATGGTCGAAATGGGATCCTGTTCATCGGGAGGGGTCTGGCGTACCGCAAAACGGAGGAAACGGACCTCCTACGGTCGAAACGGGGTCCCGTTGATCGGGAGGGGTGTGGTGTACCGCAAAACGGAGGAAATGGACTTGTGTTGGAGCGCTACGGTTGAAATGGGGGTCCTGTTCATCGGGAGGGGTGTGGCGTACCGCAAAACGGGACTCCACGGGATATTGTTCATCTCCACCGTCGACCCCCTCCAGCCTCCACGGGCTATTGTTCATCCACCATCGACCTTCTCCCGCCTCCACCCGCGACTGTTCATCCACGGGCTCCTGATCATCCAGCCTCCACCGCGCGCTACTCCACGGCTACTGTTCAACCAGCCCTCTCCACGGGATCCTGTTCAACCACCCCTCCACGGGCTACTGTTCATCCAACCCTCCATCGTCTACTGTTCATCCAGCCCTCCACGGGGTGGTCCTGTTCATCCTGCCCTCCACGGGGTCCTGTTCATCCAGCCCCAACCGGCTCGATCGATCGGGGTCCTGTTCATCCCGAGGCAACACCACGGGGTCCTGTTCATCCACCCCCACCGGGAACTGTTCATCCAAACCCCCCAGCAACGCTCACTGTTCATACAGAGGCAGCATCGATGGGCTTCAGTTAGCAGCAGTAGCGAAGGAATCACTCAATCGGGTTCAGTTAACAGCCATCGATCAATCGCTCAGGTGCAGTAATGTGTAGCCTGCAGTGCAATCGCTCGGGTTCAGTTAGAGCCCAACGCCTCGCACCCACGCGCGTGTGTGTACGAGAGAAACACGCATCACTCGGCCCCGACCACCCACCATAACCGGGAACACCCCGATATTTTCCTCGCCCTCGCTTCTACCACGGTTTTTTCCATCATGGACGGCCCAAAGAATGTCATGCAGCTACGTCTCCGGCCCACCCAGGACGAAAAGCCCATTTTCTGTCATGATTGTTTGTCATAGAAGTAGGACCCCACCACATCTATGATGATACCGGGTTTTGTCACAATTATTGTCATAGAAGTGTCATAAGTATGACAGAAAAAAATTCGTTCGGCCCAAAATGTCAGGGATGTGTCTTTTTTTGTAGTGCAAGGGCACACGAAGTGCCCAAGTCCTTCTCTCCCAAATCCCACCAAAGAAACAAATGCTAGGGAGGAAAATGAGAGGAAGAACGAAGAAGAGAACACAAAGAACTCCAAGATCTATATCCAAAGGGTTCCCCTCACACAGAGGAGAAAGTGATTGGTGGAAATGTGGATCTAGATCTCCTCTCTCTTTTCTCCCAAAAACTAGCAAGAATCCATGGAGGGATTGAGAGATAGCAAGCTCGAAGAAGGTCAACAATGGGGGAAGAACACGATCTCAAAGGATAAGGCTCAATGGGGAAGAAGACCCCCTTTTATAGAGGGGGGATCCAACCGTTAGCCCGACCAACCAGCCCGCAACGAGCGGTACTACCGTTGGCTGCTGCGGTACTACCGCTCGGCCCGGCAGTACTACCGCTGGGACCTCGCACAACACCATCGGGAGAAGTAACAAGAGATAGAGCCACTGAGCGGCACTAGTAGCGGTGGTAGGGCGGTACTACCGCACCTACTACCGCTCCTACTGCCGCCCAACCCGACACGAGAAGCGTGATACGTCCATTTTGCATCATGCTTTTTATATGAATATTTATTGCATTATGGGCTATTACTTCACATTATCTCACAATACTTATGCCTTTCCTCTCTTATTTTACAAGGTTTACATGAAGAGGGAGAATGCCGGCAGCTGGAATTCTGGGCTGGAAAAGGAGCAAATATTATAGACCTATTCTGCACAACTCCAAAAGTCGTGAAACTCCACGAAAGTCAGTTTTGGTATATATTAAAAATATTGGGTGAAGAAAGCACCAGAGGGGGCCACCCACTATCCACGAGGGTGGAGGGCGCGCCCTACTCACCTTAGCGCGCCCCGTGCCTCGTGGGCCGCCTGGAAGCCCCCCGATGCCCATCTTCTGGTATAAGGTGTCTTTTGCCCTGGAAAAAATCAGAATGAAGTTTTCGGGACGAAGCGCCGCCGTCTCAAGGCGGAACCTTAGCGGAACCAATCTAGGGCTCCGGCCGAGCTGTTCTGCCGGGGAAACATCCCTCCGGGAGGGAGAAATCATCACCATCGTCATCACCATTGATCCTCTAATCGGGAGGGGGTCAATTTCCATCAACATCTTCACCAGCACCATCTCCTCTCAAATCCTAGTTCAGCTCTTGTATCCGATCTTTGTCTCAAAACCTCAGAATCTCATATTGGTACATGTGGGTTGCTAGTAGTGTTGATTACTCGTAGTTGATGCTAGTTGGTTTATTCGGTGGAAGATTATATGTTCAGATCCTTTATGCACATTCATACCCCTTTGATTATGAACATGAATATGATTTGTGAGTAGTTACGTTTGTTCCTGAGGACATGGGAGAAGTCTTGTCATAAGTAGTCATGTGAATTTGGTATTCGTTCGATATTTTGATGAGATGTATGTTGTCTTTCCTCTAGTGGTGTTATGTGAACGTCGACTATATGACACTTCACCATTTTTTGGGCCTAAGGGAAGGCATTGGGAAGTAATAAGTAGATGATGGGTTGCTCGAGTGACAGAATCTTAAACCCTAGTTTATGCGTTGCTTCGTAAGGGGCTGATTTGGATCCATATGTTTCATGTTATGGTTAGGTTTAGCTTAATTCTTCTTTCGTAGTTGCGGATGCTTGCGAGGGAGGTTAATCATAAGTGGGATGCTTGTCCAACGAAGGGCAGTACCCAAGAACCGGTCCGCCCACATATCAAATTATCAAAGTAACGAACGCGAATCATATGAGCATGATGAAAACTAGCTTGACGATAATCCCCATGTGTCCTCGGGAGCGCTTTCCTTTACATAAGAGTTTGTCCAGGCTTGTCCTTTGCTACAAAAAGGATTGTGCCACCTTGTTGCACCTTATTTACTTTTGTTACTTGTTACCCGTTACGAGTTACCTTATCATAAAACAATTTGTTACCGATAATTTCAGTGCTTGTAGAGAATACCTTACTGAAAACTGCTTGTCATTTCCTTCCGCTCCTCGTCGGGTTCGGAACTCTTACTTATTGAAAGGACTACGATAGATCCCCTATACTTGTGGGTCATCAAGAATCTTTTCTGGCGCCGTTGCCGGGGAGTGAAGCGCCTTTGGTAGGTGGAATTTGGTAAGGAAAAATTAATATAGTGTGCTGAAATTTACTGTCACTTGTTACTATGGAAAATAATCCTTTGAGGGGCTTGTTCGGGGTATCTTCACCCCGACCAGTAGAGCAAAGAGTTGCCCCTCAATCTACAGAACTGATACGTCTCCAACGTATCTATAATTTTTTATTGTTCCATGCTATTATATATTCTGTTTTGGATGTTTAATGGGCTTTATTATACACTTTTATATTATTTTTGTTACTAACCTACTAACCCAAGGCCGAGTGCAGATTGCTGTTTTTGTGTGCCTATTTTAGTGTTTCGTAGAAAAGGAATGTCAAACGGAGTCCAAACGGAATGAAACCTTCGGAAGAGTTATTATTGGAATAATATCAACGCAGGATACTTGGAGTACACGCCAGGAAGCGAAGGAGGTGGCCACGAGGGCAGGGGCGCGCTGATACGTCTCCAACGTATCTACTTTTCCTAACCCTTTTGCCCTTGTTTTGAATTCTAACTTGCATGATTTGAATGGAACTAACCCGGACTGGCGCTGTTTTCAGCAGAACTGCCATGGTGTTGTTTTTGTGCAGAAATAAAAAGTTCTCGGAATCGTCTGAAAATCAACAGAGAGTTATTTTGAAAAATATAAAAAATATATGCAAGAAGATCCACACCAGGGGGCCCAGGGCCTGTCCACGAGGGTGGGGGGCGCGCCCCCTGCCCAGGGAGCACCCCCTGCCTCGTGGGCCCCCTGGTGCCTTGCCGACGTACCCCTAGATCCTATATCTTCACGTTCGGGGAGAAAAAAATTGAGGAGAAGGAATTATCACGTTTCACGAGACGGAGCCGCCGCCAAGCCCTAATCTCTCTCGGGAGGGCTGATCTGGAGTCCGTTCGGGGCTCCAGAGAGTGGAGATCGTCGCCATCGTCATCATCAACCTTCCTACATCACCAATTTCATGATGCTCACCGCCGTGTGTGAGTAATTCAATCGTAGGCTTGCTGAACAGTGATGGGTTGGATGGGATCTATCATGTAATCGAGTTAGTTTTGTTAGGGCTTGATCCCTAGTATCCACTATGTTCTGAGATTGATGTTGCTATGACTTTGCTATGCTTAATGCTTGTCACTAGGGCCCGAGTGCCATGATTTCAGATCTGAACCTATTATGTTTTCATGAATATATGTGTGTTCTTGATCCTATATTGCAAGTCTATAGTCACCTACTATGTGTTATGATCCGGCAACCCCGAAGTGACAATAATCGGGACCACTCCCGCTGATGACCATAGTTTGAGGAGTTCATGTATTCACTATGTGTTAATGCTTTGGTCCGGTACTCTATTAAAAGGATGCCTTAATATCCCTTAGTTTCCAATAGGACCCCGCTGCCATGGGAGGGTAGGACAAAAGATGTCATGCAAGTTCTTTTCCATAAGCACGTATGACTATATTCGGAATACATGCCTACATTGCATTAATGAACTGGAGCTAGTTCTGTGTCACCCTAGCTTATAACTTCAACATGATGTATTGCATCCGACGTAATTTCCCATCACCGATCCAATGCCTACGAGCTTTATCTATATTGCTTGTTGCTTATTTACTTTCCCGTTGCTACTATTACAAAAACTACAAAAACACTATCTTTACTTTTATTGCTGCTACCGCCACTATCATATTACTTTGCTACTAAACTATCTTGCTGCAGATACTAAGTTTCCAGGTGTGGTTGAATTGACAACTCAGCTGCTAATACTTAAGAGTATTCTTTGGCTCCCCTTGTGTCGAATCAATAAATTTGGGTTGAATACTTTACCCTCAAAAACTGATGCGATCCCCTACACTTGTGGGTTATCAAGACTATTTTCTGGCGCCGTTGCCGGGGAGCATAGCTCTATTCTTTAAGTCACTTGGGATTTATATCTGTTGATCACTATGAAGAATTTTAAGGACTCAAAAACCAAGATCTTACCCTCAACTACGAGGGGAGGTAAGGAACTGCCATCTAGCTCTACACTTGATTCTCCTTTTGTTATGAGTAAACTTGCGACACCTACTCCTGCTATTGACTCTGATATGTCGTATGTTCTTGATGATGCTACTTCTGCTATGTATGATGAAACTACTTCTATGCGTGATACTGTGCCATTAGGTGAATTTCTAGATGAACAAATTTCTAAGATTAGGGAGAATGCAAATGTTGAAACTGATGATATTTATGAAAGTGATGATGAAACTACTCCCAATAGATATGAATTGCTTGTTGTGCCTGAGGGTTATGTTATGGATGACGAAACTGCTAGGGACTTTCTTGCTTGCAATGATAGATATGATCTTAAGAAGTTATTAGCTAAATTGAAAGTAAAGTCCTTGAATGTTAGAATGAAACATGACCCTGCTTTTGCTACTTCACCTATCTGTGTTACTGATAAGGATTATGAATTCTCTGTTGATCCTGAGTTAATTACTTTTGTTGAATCTGATCGTTTCCCTGGCTATGAGTCTGAAACTGTTGTGGCACATCTTACTAAGTTGAATGATATAGCCATCCTGTTTACCAACGATGAAAAGATTCGTTACTACTATATCCTTAAGCTATTTCCTTTCTCGTTAAAGGGTGATGCTAAGACTTGGTTTAATGATCCTGGTTGTGTGCGTAGTCCCCAGGATATGATGTATTACTTCTCTGCTAAGTATTTTCCCGCTCATAAGAAACAAGTTGCCTTATATGAAATATATAACTTTGTGCAAACTGAAGAAGAGAGTCTCCCACAAGCTTGGGGGAGGCTTCTCTAGTTACTTAATGCTTTGCCTGATCATCCTCTTGAGATGCATGATATACTTGATGTCTTTTATAATGGACTAACCGATCCTTCCAGAGACCACCTGGATAGTTGTGTTGGTTGTGTTTTCAGGGAAAGAACAGTTGAACAAGCTGAATTACTATTGAATAATATGCTGGCCAATGAAAATAATTGGACACTTCCTGAACCAGCCCCTAAGCCAACTCCGAAGAAAAGAGGTGTTCTATTTCTCAGTCCTGAAGATATGCAAGAGCCAAATAAATCTATGAAAGAAAAATGTATTAAAGCTGAAGATGTTAAGAATTTACCACCTATTGAAGAAATGCATGGTCTTCATAACCCGACACAGGTAGTAAAGGTAAATTCTCTTTGTAGATTTGATGAAGGTGATATTCCTCGTTATAAGTCTGCTAGCCAATGCTAAGATGAGTTTGACAATTTTATTGTGAAACAAGAAAACTTCAATGCTTATGTTGGTAGACAATTACAACACAATGCTTATATGATTGAACGCTTGAGTGATTATCTGTCTAGAGCTAAAGGTGAACTGAAACTTATTAGTATACATGCTTCTATGGTCACCACTCAAGTAGAACAAGTACTTAAGGCTCAGAATGATTTGCTCAATGAATTAAATAGTAAGAATAATGACAATACCATTAGAGTTGTGACTAGAGGTGGTAGAATGACTCAGGAACCTCTGTACCCTGAAGGCCACCCTAAGAGAATTGAGCAAGATTCTCAGAGAGATAATTTAGATGCACCTAGTTCTTCTAAGAAGAAGAAAAAGAAAAATGATAGGACTTTGCATGCTCCTAGTGAACCTGTAGCTGACACACCTAAGAATCCCAATGATATATCTGTCTGTGATGCTGAGATACAATCTGGTAATGAACATGAACCTAGTGATAATATTAATGATGTTCATGATGATGCTCAACCTATCAATGATAATGATGTAGAAATTGAACCTGTTGTTGATCTTGATAACCCATAATCAAAGAATCAACGTTATGATAAGAGGGACTTTATTGCTAGGAAGCACGGTAGGGAAAGAGAACCATGGGTTTGATACGTCTCCGTCGTATCTATAATTTT
This sequence comes from Secale cereale, assembly GCA_902687465.1. NCBI lineage: Eukaryota > Viridiplantae > Streptophyta > Magnoliopsida > Poales > Poaceae > Secale > Secale cereale. The sequence goes on along the minus strand of LR738711.1, from coordinate 636,973,214 downwards.
TTATTGTTCCATGCCAATATTCTATTACTTTTATATAATTTTGGAAACTTTTTATACTATTTTTGGGACTAACATATTGATCCAGTGCCTAGTGCCAGTTCCTGTTTGTTGCATGTTTTTCGTTTAGCAGAATATCCATAACAAACGGAGTCCAAACGGAATAAAAACGGACGGAGATTTTTTTGGCATATATGTGAACTTTGGGAAGCGGAACCAACATGAAACGATGCCCGAGTGGGCCACGAGGCAGGGGGGCGCGCCCTGGGCCCTCGTGGCCACACTGTAAGGCGGTTGATGCCCTTCTTTCGCCGCAAGAAAGCTAATATCCGGATAAAAATCGTGTCAAAAAATCAGCCCAATCGGAGTTATGGATCTCCGGGAATATAAGAAACGGTGAAGGGACAGAATCTGGGAACACAGAAATAGAGAGAGACAGAGAGACAGATCCAATCTCGGAGGGGCTCTCGCCCCTCCGTCATCATGGAGGCCATGGACCAGAGGGGAAACCCTTCTCCCACCTAGGTAGAAGGTCAAGGAAGAAGAAGAAGGAGGGGGGCTCTCTCCCCCTCGCTCCCGGTGGCACCAGAGTGCCACCGGGGCCATCATCGTGTGACGGCCATCTACACCAACACCTCCGTCATCTTCACAAACATCTCCATCACCTTCCCCCATCTATCTACAGCGGTCCACTCTCCCGCAACCCATTGTACCCTGTACTTGAACATGGTGCTTTATGCTTCATATTATTATCCAATGATGTGTTGCCATCCTATGATGTCTGAGTAGATTATCGTTGTCCTATCGGTGATTGGTGAATTGCTATGATTGATTTAAATTTCTTGTGATTATGTTGTTGTCCTTTGGTGCCCATTATATGAGCGTGCGCGTGGATCACACCATAGGGTTAGTTGTATGTTGATAGGACTACGTATTGGAGGGCAAGAGTGATAGAAGCTTCAACCTAGCGTAGAAATTGATGCATACGGGATTGAAGGGGGGCCAATATATCTTAATGCTATGGTTGGGTTTTACCTTAATGAACGTTAGTAGTTGCGGATGCTTGCTAATAGTTCCAATCATAAGTGCATAGAATTCCAAGTAAGGGATGACATGCTAGCAGTTGCCTCTGCCACATAAAACTTGCTATCGGTCTAGTAATGTAGTCAATTGCTTAGGGGCAATTTCGCAACTTCTACCACCACTTTTCCACACTCGCTATCACTATCTTTATTGCTTATTTATCTTAACAACCCCTAGTTTATATTTACGCGCTCTTTATTATCTTGCAAACCTATCCAACAAAAACTACAAAGTACTTCTAGTTTCATACTTGTTCTGGGTAAAGTAAACGTCAAGCGTGCGTAGAGTTGTATCGGTGGTCGATACAACTTGAGGGAATATTTGATCTGCCTTTAGCTCCTCGTTGGGTTCGACACTCTTACTTATCAAAAGAAGCTACAACTGATCCCCTACACTTGTGGGTTACCAAGACCTTTTTCTGGCGCCGTTGCCGGGGAGCAATAGCGTGGGGTGAATATTCTCGTGTGTGCTTGTTTTCTTTATCACTAAGTAGATTTTATTTGCTGTTCTAAGTTGTTCTCTATCTTCAGTTATGGATATGGAACATGAAATACCAAAAAACTTAGGTGTACTTGCTACTCATGGAGATGGGGAACCTCCTAAAACCCTCAATGCTCATTATGTGAAAGATATTATCTACTACTTTGATAATCTTGAGAAAACCCCATTCAACTATGTAATGGGAGTAACGTTGGATCAACGTGAATACTTTAGGGATTATCGCTTGACACAAAAAGGGAAACTGTTATGGGATCAAATTCATTTGTTGAATTGGTATGCTCGGCAACTATGCTTGAGATATGATTATACTTGTTGCTCTAGGATGAATGCTCCACACCTTCCCTTTTCATGCAAATTTAATGATAATGAAACCTTAGCTTCTTATGCTAATGGTATATATGATTACTATGATGTGGAACAAATAGAAGAATTCGTTGCTTTTAAGGGTGCTTATGAAATTGAATCTCTGTTTAAAAAGAATGATGCTTTTGATGATGATGTTTCTATGCCTGAAAATCTTGCTATATTGAAATATTGCTATTTGAATTGGGAATATAACTCCAATATTGATGCGTTTATTGAGAAAGTCTCCGCTATCCAAGAAGAGACTAATATTTTGCAGGAAACTATGGAAGAAGAAATCAATGACATTGTGAGCTCATTGGATGAAAAAGATGACGAGGAGAGTGAAGAACTAAAGGAGGAAGAGCGGATTAGCTACCCGTGCCCACCTTCCAATGAGAGTAACTCTTCAACTCATACATTGTTTAATTTCTCTTCGTGCTTACCGAAGGATAAATGATATGATGATTGCTATGATCCCGTTGATTCTTTTGAAATATCCCTTTCTGATGATGATTGCTATGCTTGTGGCCAAGATGCTATTCTTTTGAAATATCCCTTTTTGAAATATCACCTTCAAAATCTTGCCAATAATTCTTTTCCGTTGTTTCGAGGTTCCTCCAAAAATTTGAACATTTTTGGACACTTCTATATTCTAGTCTTAGTTCAAAACTATTTGAATTAAATTCAAATATGTTTGAATTAATTTTTCCAATCACGCCTTCTCTATTTTTCTCGGACCGTGCTCTTTTTATGTGCCCGAGAAAAATACTCCTTTGTCCTAATTCTTGCCCTAACCACCTCCTCTTCTTCTTTTCTTTTGTCTTTTCTGCTAAGAAATAAAAAGAAGGCCTCCCTCAGGCCCATCTCCTTTCTCCCCCAGCCTTCCTCTTTCCCTCAGCCGGCCTCTAGGCCCAAGGCCCATCCCTCAGGCCACAGCGGCCCATCCCCCACCGAACCCTAGCCTCTAGCCGAGCAGTCGCTCGCTCCCTCCCCGTTTCCCCTCGCGCCGCCGCTAATCCCTCGTTCCCCCCGACTGAGGCCCGATTTCCTCTCACCTCTCTGTCCCTCTCCCCGCACCGAGCCCTCCTCCTCCTACCGCGCACCTCCTCGAGCCCGAGCGCCTTCCTCCTCTCCTCTTCGTCGCCAAGGAGGGAAGCTCCGCAGCGTCTCTTTCGGCCTCCCGCACGCCAGGGGCCGGCCCGCCCGTTTTCCTTCGCCGCGCCCGGCCCCGAGCGAGCCAGCGCGTGGCCTCTTCTCCATGCGCCATGGCGTCCTGCTCGCCTTGAAGCCCTCCTGCGCCCGCGCCTCTTCCTTCCTCCGTCCCCTCTGGTCCTCCTCTCCAGCACCGTGGAGCAGCAGGCCAGCACCGCGATCCGGCCGCCCCAGCACGGCTCCCTCCGCCGCGGGGATCTCCTCCGGCCAGGAGCCCTCGTCCGCTTCGCAGCGTCGGCCAGGGCCATCCTCCAGGAGCGCCCCCAGCTCCCCAGCGCGGCAAGGGCCCCATGCGGCCCCGTTCTCCTCGCCGACCCGCGGGCAGGGCCAGGTCCCTGCCTCGTCACCTCCAAGAGCGCCCCATCCAAGTCCTCTCCAGTGCGCCACAGGCCGGCACCCGTCCCGTCCTCGCCGCGGCCAGAGGCCCTGCCGCCTCGCGTGGCCTCCCTTCCCGTCCTCCAGCAACAGCGGCTGCAGCGCCGGCTTCCAAGGCCCTGTCCTTTTCCAGATCGGCGTCGTCCCGAGCAACCCGCAGCCTTTTTCGCTTTTTTGTTGTTGTTTTGTTGCTGTTTTTGTTATTTCAAGTGCCAGGAGCGCCAAGAACCACTAGGTCGGACCCGAGTACAACTACATAACGATGACCGAACGACTACATGAACGACTACTCGGAGACCCCAAGTACCCCTACCGTCGCCCGTGTACCACTACGGAACGTCTTCGACCAAGTACCCCGACGTCACAAGTACCACGACACGAACGTGAACGACTACCGTCGCCGGAACAACTACTTCCCACTACGGAACGAGTTCCACTACCGTCGCCCCGTGTACGACTACCGACGCCCGGAAGCACCAAGTACCCCTACCGTCGCCCGAACGTCTACCGTCGCCCGAACGTCTACCGTCGACATGTACATCTACGAGAACGTCTACTTCCACTACCGCTATGTGAACCACTACTTCCTCTTCGGAAACGAGAACGACTACTTCCTCTACGAACCGTGTTCAACTACTTCCACTACGTCCCTCTACGATCTCGAACCGTCCCGAAACGAGTGTTTCGAAGGTATAACCCCGAGACGTGAACCGTGTGATGCTTGCTCGTGTTGTATGAAATGTCTCCCGTGTGTGCTTCGTGCCCGTTCCGACCTTTTGTCATGTTCCTCGGTTGCCTTGTCGCCGACTCGTGGGAACCCGGTAACGGGAACGCCCCACCTTTCATCTCGTTTGACTCGCTCACACCATCTATCTTTTGCACCGGACTCTCAACGAGTTACCGGAACCGATATGTTGCCGTGGCTTCATTTTCGGATCGTTGCCGTGGCACCCTTTCTCCACCACGGTGACAAATGCTTCATATCTTGTTAATTGTCAACCTTTTAATAACTTGCATAAACTTGATCATGTCATCCGCATCATATTAACAACATTAATATGTGTGAATTGTTGTTGCTTTATTAATTATTAAACATGCTTATGGGGATTTTCCGGATATGTTGTTGTTATTTCCGGCCTCATTTAAAATGTCTTAATAGTGTAGTTTTATTATGCTTCACCTCTTGCCATGCTAAAAAACATTTAATCTTGTCTTGTAAATAATGAGAGTCAACTAAATAATTAAATGTGGTGTTTCGTCAATATGCAACTCGTTGCATATTGAGCTCCATTTAACTTGTAGTATTTGTTTGTGCTCTTTGCCATGCCATGCATAATTAAGCTGGACATGCATCATATTTGGATGTGCATCGTATGCCATGTTTAAGTTTGTGTGTTTACCGTGTTGTTTGTTTCTTTCCAGTTTGCTTCTCTTGTTAGCTTCGGTTTCGTTCCGGAGTTGTGAGGATTCTCTCGTCTGTTGCTCCGTCTTCTTCGTGGATCCGTTCTTCTCCCTTTGTGGAATCCCAGGCAAGATGACCGAACCCCGATAACATTACTATCTTTGCCTATTGCTAGAGTATCGCTCTATAGTTTTGCCTCGATGCCCATGTCTTTCTTGTCAGCCTCCTACTTGTAACCATTGCCATGTTTAACCACCCTACCTATGCAAACCGTTGCTTGGCTAAGTACGCTTCGCTCAGCCCTTCTTATAGCATTGTTAGTTGCAGGTGAAGATTGAAGATGCTTGCTTCATGTTGAAGTTTGGTTGGGTTATATCACACTATATAAATGCTTAAAAATGAAATCATCTATATACTGGCAGGGTGGAAGGCTAAGCCTTTTGCTTGGTGTTTTGTTCCACTCATGTTGTTAGGAACCGTATAAACCGGTGTTATGTTCCTTGATTTTGCGTTCCTAACACGGTTGGGGTGTATGGGACCCCCTTGATAAACCGCTAAGTGCTAAGTCTTTTCCAGCAAGTCCCAACATTGGTACTATTTGCCTAATAACAAACTAATAAAAAAACTTGCATGTGGACTAGCTATCCCTTTTATTTTAATTCTACAACCCCGGGCCAGTGCTCCACATGAGTGTTGGTCCGAAACGGGGGTCCTGCAGGGCCACCTCGAGGAAACTCAAGGTCTGGTAAAAACCTGTAGCATCACCCATCCGGTCGTGTCCTGAGACTTAGATACGCGCGGCTACTATCAGGGTGTCGACACGCCGGGAGGATTTGCTGGATTAGCCTTACCTTAGTTCGGTTTAACTTGAGCACGGGATTCCGAGAATACTCGGGTCTTCCCACCTATGGAGTTGCGACTCCGCGGATCGTGGGCTTGTGATGGGCCAAGTTGGAACACCCCTGCAGGGTTTGAACTTTCGAAAGCCGTGCCCGCGGTTATGTGGCAGATGGGAGCTTGTTAATTCCGGTTGTAGATAACTTGACATAATGTTCTAATACACTACCAGCGTGTGTACCGTGACTGTCAATTTCCGAATAGGGATTCGGGAGTTGAACACGGTGGGGTTATGTTTGATCGGCTTTAGTTAGGATCACTTCGTGATCACCTCTCGACCGATGCGCCTTCTCTTCTCGCTCTCGTATACGTAAGTTAGTGCTAGTTGCTGCTGCAGACTCTTGTTGTTCCTTCACCTCTCGTTCTTTCTTCAGCCTTGTCCTCACCCAAGGCTTAAATAGTCTTGTTACCCGGGAACGGGATTGCTGAGTCCTCTGTGGCTCACAGTTACTTCACCACCCCAGATGCAGGTTCAGCCGAGTTTGATGCAGGAGTTGGATCAGTTCTTCATCGGGAACTCGATGAAGAGTGTGGCCGTTTGCTTGTGACGTTTCAACGATCAGTAGTGGTTTCTACTAGGACTCGTTCCTGACCTGTGGCTTTATGTTGTTTTGGTATCTTTCTCTTGGATCTTCACCCGTAGTCGGGTTGTGATGTTTGGAATGATGTATTGCTTATGTAATGTATTGTGTGAAGTGGCGAGTGTAAGCCAACTATCTCCTTTTGCAATTTAATCCCTCTTTTACATGAGTCGTGCAAAGATACCAAACTTGAGATCATTCTAGGATGGGCTTATATCTTTAAGTCGTGCCTCGACACGTAGGAGATATAGTCCCATCCTGGGCATTACAAGTTGGTATTCAGAGCCTTCTCCGACCTAGAAGCCCCCACTGATTGATCGAATCGTTGACGGTTGAGTCTAGGCACACACTGAAAATGTTTTGAGTCCTATATATATATCGGAGAGTAGGATTTCTTTGCTTCTCATCCCCTTTCTCTCTGGTGAGGACTCCTGACGACTACTCTTGCCTCTTCTATTTTCAAAAATTGCACCAATTTTTTTTTAGGATCTCGCGAGTATTCTGGGATTGTTTCGATGTTCTTGTGACAAGGATATTGTTCTCGATGCCTCCTGTTACCGAGGAGTTGAGCTTCGGGGTATCATTGTAACAAGCATATCGCAGCAGTACTAAATACTTAAGACGGCCGACATCGAAAATCTCCCCTATACGGCCAGTGGCAAGATAACCCCGACATCACCCAGTACTGGGGAGGTAGTTCGATAGTATTGCCATAGCTTGTTATAGTGGATGCTTTTCGAAGGTCCGAGGTAAACAGTTTCCGAGAAAGACTGGTTATGTGTTGAAGGATGGATACACCTGGATGTAGGTTTAGAGTTGATTGCGCGGTGCTTCCCGTGTATCCCCAACACCTGATTGCATAACTGGAAACTTTCGGAAATCTATAGGTGGGTTCATCTAGTAGTTCTAGGCATTCTTCCAACGGATGCACGATATGAAGTTTGGGGTTCTACATTGAGTGAAGTGGTTTTATGGACTTGTTCTGATCGGGAGTTGCATCTTAAAGGGTCCTTGGCTATGCTGATCCGGGGATTGCAAAACCCTTTTGTAACACGTTCCATGAGCTCTCAGCACGAAGATGTCGAACGAAGCTTCTATCTTGTATTTGTTCTATCTGATCCTTGTTCCTTTTTATCTTTTGTTCTCCAAGTGGCTTCTCGACAAGTTGATGTACCTGCGGAATTCATCCGTTCAATTCTCTGTTCGGATGATGTTGTGAAGATTAGGCTGTTGCATATCTATCCTTTGTTTCGTTTTGATTCTGGTATTCGAGTTGCTTCGATGTCAAATGTTGATTCCATACCTTTCCTAATCGGTGTTCTCATATTTCTATGGGAGTGCTAATTCCTCTTGATCATCAAGATGGTCATGTTAATCCTTTTCAACCGGTGTGGCTTCTCTTCTAGTTATTCCTTACGAACACCGTTGAGAAACCTGACGATTGTCTGTTTCATTCATCCCAGGTTATCTTTGTTTTCCCCACCCTCCCACCCCTTTTCTTCTTGGAGCCAGCAATTCTCAGATGAAGTATCCATTTTATTCTTGTGATGTTTCTTCATTCTTTTCCTTCAATGTTCTTATCCGGTGATTCTCAGGAAGATGCTCAAGAGCTTCAAGTTCATCATTCTTTTGTTCTCTAATTCTTCCGGTGGATGTAATTCAAGAATTCGGTGTTGATCTTATCATTTTCCCTTTTTCACAATGCTTTCTTATTTCGGTGCACCAATTAATCATTCTCCTCTTGCTATTCATATCCGGAGTGCTGAAGATTCATAATTCCATTCTTATTCCGTTCAAGCTATTTTTTTTGAGGATTGTTATCTTATTCAAGCCATTTAATTCAACCGGTGCAATATCTCTTAAGCAATCTTTTCCAACGGTGACTTCTTTAGTGGGCCCTAACCCACAGGTCTTTTTCCAGGATCTTACCTGACTCTTCTATTTTTCTGGAGTTATACTCAAATTCTTTTCAAATTGTGACGTAAGAATGATCTCCATCAGTCACATGCCTTCTCCAACATCGCTTTCAAATTCTTTTCTTCATTGGTTCAACCTTTTAAATTCTTCATTCCGGAGTGCTCAACAATTCTTATGGCATTTCTCGTCTTCATTCTCAACATTTGAAGACCGGAGAAGTGTTTCTCTTATTCTTGGCCCGTCTTCTTGAAGATTCGTGGTTCTAGCTTCATGCCATCCTCTTTAGTGTTCCGATTGTGAGGAATTCTTTTATACCCTTCCGAAGCATTTCATGAATTCTTCCATTGTGATTCTCCGAAGGCCATCATTTCAGAATATTTCTTCGTTCTCAGTTTTCAACTTCGTCCTCCAAATATTCTTCATTGATGCCTCTTCGTTCGTCTCCCTATTGTTACGGTGGTTCATTCAAGTTTACCCTTCCGTTGTTATCGTTTTAATTCACTCGTTCTCTCATAATCCTACCGGTGGTTCGTTGAAGATTTATCCGAACTTGTGCTAGATCTCTCTTTAATTCTTTCCAACGAGAATAAGTAGTTTGCCAAATCCTTTGGTTGTCATCAATTTAATTGGTGAAGGAGATGCATAACATAATTCTTACTCTATTCCTTCAAGGTGATTTAATTCTTTTGTCTGGAGCTTGTTCATCATATTCTCGGTTCTAAATTCTTCATCTTGTTTTCCGGAGCTTCAAGTTATTTCAATTATATCATTTCAAGCTCCATCTAATTCATCACAGGCCTTGAATTTTATTCTTTTCATCTTTCACTTCTCATGCTTTCATTACCGGAGTTCTCATGGTGGTTCATCATCATTTAATTCATCCTCGAAGTCTTCATCAAGATTCTTGTTGGGGCTCAAGCATTCTTCATCATGCATTCCTTTTGCAATTCTTTCTACCTTATCTTTTCAGACGGGGTTATGTCATTTTGACAATTCCTTCATGTTTTATGATTCACGAGTTGTCAAGAATGAGATAATTAAAACCATCATTTCTTTCTCTTTAGGAGATCCTTTCAACCCCTCCTTTTATCTCTTGGAGTTATCTTGGGTTGTATTTCACCTAAAAGCTTTCCTTGAGAATTGTTGCTATTATGGTGCTTATAAATGACCCAAGTTCTTCATTTATCCTCCCGGTGAAATAAGTTTTTTTCATCCCCTTGTTGATCTCAATTCAATTAAATGTTTTCGTAAGTGGCTGGTTGTCACCTCTTAATCTTGAGATGTTTTCCATAAGCCCACATAAAGCTTATTCGCTTCGTTGTTGATTTTTCCATCAACTCCGTTCAACCCTTCTTCGTAAGGATGCTCTTTCAAATTCAATTTTGAGAGAAGTTGTCTTTTTCTTCTCCGTTCAATTCTGTCTTTCATTTATATTCTATTCTTTCATACCGGAGGCTTTGTGACATTGCTCTCTCGTGACCATCATCCCGTTTTGTCAAGATCATGTTCTTTTCCTTGCTTATCATTTAACCGGAGTGTTGTATTCTTCATTCAAGTTTCGTCATCTTATCTAGTTTTGCCTATCTTTTGTTAACCGGAGTGTTGTCTGAATCTTTCTTACCCCTTGTGCCATTCTTTTAATTGTTTCGGAGGCAATATGTTGTTGTTTTCATCAAGTATCACTTCATCTTCTCTAGTTCTTGTTATTTCCTTCCATTTTCAGACGGAGTGTTGTCCAAATTCTGTCATTCTTATTCCTTGGCTGTACCATTGCAGTTTCATTTTCTTTTGGTTCTTAAGCTCTTGTTTCATGTCTTTCAACCTTCAAGGTTCTCATAATGTTCCTTGTTCCTCCTGCTTACCGGAGTGCTCTTAACTTCGTTCATCTCCGTTGCATTCTTTCTTTCAACTTGTTTAACCTCTCAGGTTCTTTGGTTTCACTCGTCTGTCAAAGAAGCAACTTTGTTTTACCCCTTCCTCTACCGTTTTTACCCGGTGATATCTCTAGGATCTCGGGTCGAGATCCTCTGTTAGTGTGGGAGAGTTGTGACGCCCAAGACCGACGTCCCAGAAGATTCCAGATGTTCCGGGTCGCCCGTGTGTTTCTTTTGAGCTTGTGTTATTTATTTTTTGCATTGCATCATGTCATCATGCCATCATGTCATTTTATTTTGCATCTCAACCTAAATAAATCGTGTGGACCTTCGGTCCATTTAAATCGAGGGAAGAATGTCTTCTCTTTAAAACATATAAAAGCCTCTCAATATTGAGGGAGCTGTATTTATTAATTATTCCATTGCTTCGGAATCACCATAACACACTTGCATAATTTCCCCATGTCTTTTCACTTCGAGTTTCACCTTCAAAATCTTGCCAATAATTCTTTTCCGTTGTTTCGAGGTTCCTCCAAAAATTTGAACATTTTTGGACACTTCTATATTCTAGTCTTAGTTCAAAACTATTTGAATTAAATTCAAATATGTTTGAATTATTTTTTCCAATCACGCCTTTTCTATTTTTCTCGGACCGTGCTCTTTTTATGTGCCCGAGAAAAATACTCCTTTGTCCTAATTCTTGCCCTAACCACCTCCTCTTCTTCTTTTCTTTTGTCTTTTCTGCTAAGAAATAAAAAGAAGGCCTCCCTCAGGCCCATCTCCTTTCTCCCCCAGCCTTCCTCTTTCCCTCAGCCGGCCTCTAGGCCCAAGGCCCATCCCTCAGGCCACAGCGGCCCATCCCCCACCGAACCCTAGCCTCTAGCCGAGCAGTCGCTCGCTCCCTCCCCGTTTCCCCTCGCGCCGCCGCTAATCCCTCGTTCCCCCCGACCGAGGCCTGATTTCCTCTCACCTCTCTGTCCCTCTCCCCGCACCGAGCCCTCCTCCTCCTACCGCGCCCCTCCTCGAGCCCGAGCGCCTTCCTCCTCTCCTCTTCGTCGCCAAGGAGGGAAGCTCCGCAGCGTCTTCTTCGGCCTCTCGCACGCCAGGGGCCGGCCCGCGACCGTTTTCCTTCGCCCGTGCGCCCGGCCCCGAGCGAGCCAGCGCGTGGCCTCTTCTCCATGCGCCATGGCGTCCTGCTCGCCTTGAAGCCCTCCTGCGCCCGCGCCTCTTCCTTCCTCCGTCCCCTCTGGTCCTCCTCTCCAGCACCGCGGAGCAGCAGGCCAGCACCGCGATCCGGCCGCCCCAGCACGGCTCCCTCCGCCGCGGGGATCTCCTCCAGCCAGGAGCCCTCGTCCGCTTCGCAGCGTCGGCCAGGGCCATCCTCCAGGAGCGCCCCCAGCTTCCCAGCGCGGCAAGGGCCCCGTGCGGCCCCGTTCTCCTCGCCGACCCGCGGGCAGGGCCAGGTCCCTGCCTCGTCACCTCCAAGAGCGCCCCATCCAAGTCCTCTCCAATGCGCCACAGGCCGGCGCCCGTCCCGTCCTCGCCGCGGCCAGAGGCCCTGCCGCCTCGCGTGGCCTCCCTTCCCGTCCTCCAGCAACAGCGGCTGCAGCGCCGGCTTCCAAGGCCCTGTCCTTTTCCAGATCGGCGTCGTCCCGAGCAACCCGCAGCCTTTTTCCCTTTTTTGTTGTTGTTTTGTTGCTGTTTTTGTTATTTCAAGTGCCAGGAGCGCCAAGAACCACTAGGTCGGACCCGAGTACAACTACATAACGATGACCGAACGACTACATGAACGACTACTCGGAGACCCCAAGTACCCCTACCGTCGCCCGTGTACCACTACGGAACGTCTTCGACCAAGTACCCCGACGTCGCAAGTACCACGACACGAACGTGAACGACTACCGTCGCCGGAACAACTACTTCCCACTACGGAACGAGTTCCACTACCGTCGCCCCGTGTACGACTACCGACGCCCGGAAGCACCAAGTACCCCTACCGTCGCCCGAACGTCTACCGTCGCCCGAATGTCTACCGTCGACATGTACATCTACGAGAACGTCTACTTCCACTACCGCTATGTGAACCACTACTTCCTCTTCGGAAACGAGAACGACTACTTCCTCTACGAACCGTGTTCAACTACTTCCACTACGTCCCTCTACGATCTTGAACCGTCCCGAAACGAGTGTTTCGAAGGTATAACCCCGAGACGTGAACCGTGTGATGCTTGCTCGTGTTGTATGAAATGTCTCCCGTGTGTGCTTCGTGCCCGTTCCGACCTTTTGTCATGTTCCTCGGTTGCCTTGTCGCCGACTCGTGGGAACCCGGTAACGGGAACGCCCCACCTTTCATCTCGTTTGACTCGCTCACACCATCTATCTTTTGCATCGGACTCTCAACGAGTTACCGGAACCGATATGTTGCCGTGGCTTCATTTTCGGATCGTTGCCGTGGCACCCTTTCTCCACCACGGTGACAAATGCTTCATATCTTGTTAATTGTCAACCTTTTAATAACTTGCATAAACTTGATCATGTCATCCGCATCATATTAACAACATTAATATGTGTGAATTGTTGTTGCTTTATTAATTATTAAACATGCTTATGGGGATTTTCCGGATATGTTGTTGTTATTTCCGGCCTCATTTAAAATGTCTTAATAGTGTAGTTTTATTATGCTTCACCTCTTGCCATGCTAAAAAACATTTAATCTTGTCTTGTAAATAATGAGAGTCAACTAAATAATTAAATGTGGTGTTTCGTCAATATGCAACTCGTTGCATATTGAGCTCCATTTAACTTGTAGTATTTGTTTGTGCTCTTTGCCATGCCATGCATAATTAAACCGGACATGCATCATATTTGGATGTGCATCGTATGCCATGTTTAAGTTTGTGTGTTTACCGTGTTGTTTGTTTCTTTCCAGTTTGCTTCTCTTGTTAGCTTCGGTTTCGTTCCGGAGTTGTGAGGATTCTCTCGTCTGTTGCTCCGTCTTCTTCGTGGATCCGTTCTTCTCCCTTTGTGGAATCCCGGGCAAGATGACCGAACCCCGATAACATTACTATCTTTGCCTATTGCTAGAGTATCGCTCTATAGTTTTGCCTCGATGCCCATGTCTTTCTTGTCAGCCTCCTACTTGTAACCATTGCCATGTTTAACCACCCTACCTATGCAAACCGTTGCTTGGCTAAGTACGCTTCGCTCAGCCCTTCTTATAGCATTGTTAGTTGCAGGTGAAGATTGAAGATGCTTGCTTCATGTTGAAGTTTGGTTGGGTTATATCACACTATATAAATGCTTAAAAATGAAATCATCTATATACTGGCAGGGTGGAAGGCTAAGCCTTTTGCTTGGTATTTTGTTCCACTCATGCCGTTAGGAACCGTATAAACCGGTGTTATGTTCCTTGATTTTGCGTTCCTAACACGGTTGGGGTGTATGGGACCCCCTTGATAAACCGCTAAGTGCTAAGTCTTTTCCAGCAAGTCCCAACATTGGTACTATTTGCCTAATAACAAACTAATAAAAAAACTTGCATGTGGACTAGCTATCCCTTTAATTTTAATTCTACAACCCCGGGCCAGTGCTCCACATGAGTGTTGGTCCGAAACGGGGGTCCTGCAGGGCCACCTCGAGGAAACTCAAGGTCTGGTAAAAACCTGTAGCATCACCCATCCGGTCGTGTCCTGAGACTTAGATACGCGCGGCTACTATCAGGGTGTCGACACGCCGGGAGGATTTGCTGGATTAGCCTTACCTTAGTTCGGTTTAACTTGAGCACGGGATTCCGAGAATACTCGGGTCTTCCCACCTATGGAGTTGCGACTCCGCGGATCGTGGGCTTGTGATGGGCCAAGTTGGAACACCCCTGCAGGGTTTGAACTTTCGAAAGCCGTGCCCGCGGTTATGTGGCAGATGGGAGCTTGTTAATTCCGGTTGTAGATAACTTGACACAATGTTCTAATACACTACCAGCGTGTGTACCGTGACTGTCAATTTCCGAATAGGGATTCGGGAGTTGAACACGGTGGGGTTATGTTTGATCGGCTTTAGTTAGGATCACTTCGTGATCACCTCTCGACTGATGCGCCTTCTCTTCTCGCTCTCGTATACGTAAGTTAGTGCTAGTTGCTGCTGCAGACTCTTGTTGTTCCTTCACCTCTCGTTCTTTCTTCAGCCTTGTCCTCACCCAAGGCTTAAATAGTCTTGTTACCCGGGAACGGGATTGCTGAGTCCTCTGTGGCTCACAGTTACTTCACCACCCCAGATGCAGGTTCAGCCGAGTTTGATGCAGGAGTTGGATCAGTTCTTCATCGGGAGCTCGATGAAGAGTGTGGCCGTTTGCTTGTGACGTTTCAACGATCAGTAGTGGTTTCTACTAGGACTCGTTCCTGACCTGTGGCTTTATGTTGTTTTGGTATCTTTCTCTTGGATCTTCACCCGTAGTCGGGTTGTGATGTTTGGAATGATGTATTGCTTATGTAATGTATTGTGTGAAGTGGCGAGTGTAAGCCAACTATCTCCTTTTGCAATTTAATCCCTCTTTTACATGAGTCGTGCAAAGATACCAAACTTGAGATCATTCTAGGATGGGCTTATATCTTTAAGTCGTGCCTCGACACGTAGGAGATATAGTCCCATCCTGGGCATTACAATCCATCACTTGAGCATTATATGCCTAGCTTAATGGCTTTAAAGAAAGCACTGCCAGGGAGACAACCCGGAAGTTTTAGAGAGTCATTTATTTCTGTTGTGTGCTTTTATAAAGTTTAAAACCAAAAAAAATAAAGAGGGGAACCTAAAACCTTTTCAAAAAGAAAAGTGAAAGTGATATAGACGAGCATTGTGAAAGTGGGGGACGTCCTTGAACTTTGTTCATGCCCATGGAAACTTTGTGAATCTTAATTACAGAAACTTTTCAACAAAAATGATTATCCCCTTGTACAATTCCATTGTATTATAAAAATAATGTGCCAAGGTTTGCCTTTAGGATGTTTACAATGCTTGTTGGTTTGTGCGGTGCAGAACAGAAACTTTGGCTGTAGTGCGCGATTTTACATTTTTTGTTGGAACGTCTAATGGTTCTGAAACTTTTTGCACTGTCTTTCTATACAAATTTTTTATTTTTCATAATTTTGAAAGATTTTTTCAAGTAACAGAAGTATGGTGAATGTTCAGATTATTACAGACTGTTCTGTTTTAGACAGATTCTGTTTTTGATGCATAGTTTGCTTATTTTGATGAAACTATCAATTTCTATCAGTGGATTAAGCCATGGAAAAGTTATATTACAGTAGCTACAATGCAAAAACAAAATATGAATTGGTTTGCAACAATACTTAGAGTAGTGATTTGCTTTATTATACTAACGGATCTTACTGAGTTTTCTGTTGAAGTTTTGTCTGGATGAAGTGTTCGAAGATCGAGGAGGTCTCGATGTGAGGAGAAGAAGGAGAGGCAAAGCTCAAGCTTGGGGATGCCCAAGGCACCCCAAGTAAATATTCAAGGATACTCAAGCATCTAAGCTTGGGGATGCCCCGGAAGGCATCCCCTCTTTCTTCAACAAGTATCGGTATGTTTTCGGATTCGTTTCATTCATGTGATATGTGCAGATCTTGGAGCGTCTTTTGCATTTAGTTTTCACCTTTTATTTTATGCACCATGCTGGTATCAGATAGTACTTGCTTCATTTGTAGAATGCTCTTTGCACTTCACTTATATCTTTTGGGTATGGCTTTATAGAATACTCCATGTGCTTCACTTATATCATTTGAAGTTTGGAGTGCCTATTTCTCTTCACATAGAAAACCGCCATTTGTAGAATGCTCTTTTGCTTCACTTATAATTGTTAGAGCGTGGGCATAACTTTTGTAGAAAGAATTAAAACTCTCTTGCTTCACTTATATCTATTTAGAGAGTTGACAGTAATTGGTCATTCACATGGTTAGTCATAAAATCCTACATAAACTTTTAGATCGCTGAATATGATATGTTTGATTCCTTGCAATAGTTTTGCGATATAGAGATGCTAATATGTGGGAGGAACTAGTGAATGATTATGGTTTAGTAAAAATATTGGTGTTAAGGTTTGTGATTCCCGAAGCATGCACGTATGGTCTCCTAACTATGTATCCAAATTGGCGTGCATTGTATTTTGATTGTTTATCTTTGCGTGAAGGTCGGGGGCGCGCGATGGTTAACTCCTACCAAACCTCCCCCCTAGGAGCACGCGTCGTAGTATTTTTGCTTCGAGGGCTAATAGATTTTTTGCAATGAGTATGTGAGTTCTTTATGACTAATGTTGAGTCCATGGATTATACGCACTCTCACCCTTCCACCATTGCTAGCCTCTCTTGTACCGTACAACTTTCGCCGGTACCATACACCCGCCATATACCTTCCTCAAAACAGCCACCATACCTACGTATTATGGCATTTCCATAGCCATTCCGAGATATATTGCCATGTAAACTCCACCGTTCCGTTTATTATGACACGCACCATCATTGTCATATTGCCTTGCATGATCGTAAGATAGCTAGCATGATGTTTCCATGGCTTGTCCGTTTTTTGATGTCATTGCTACGCAAGATCATTGCACATCCTGGTACACCACCGGAGGCATTCATATAGAGTCATATTTTTGTTCTAGTATCGAGTTGTAATATCGAGTTGTAAGTAAATAGAAGTGTGATGATCATCATTATTAGAGCATTGTCCCTTTTAAAAAAAGGCCAAAAGAAAAAAAAGGACAAAAAAAGGAGAAAGGCCAAATAAAAAAAGGAAGGCCCAAAAAAATAAATAAAAATAAAAAGGGGGCAATGCTACTATCTTTTTCCACACTTGTGCTTCATCATAGCACCATGTTCTTCAGGACAGAGAGTCTCCTATGTTGTCACTTCCATATACTAGTGGGAGTTTTTCGTTATAGAACTTGGCTTGTATATTCCAACGATGGGCTTCCTCAAATGCCCTAGGTCTTCATGAGCAAGCAAGTTGACGCACACCCACTAGTTTTCTTGTGATCTTTCATACACTTATAGCTCTAGTGCATCCGTTACATGGCAATCCCTACTCACTCAGATTGATATCTATTGATGGGCATCTCCATAGCCCATTGATACGCCTAGTCGATGTGAGACTTTCTCCCTACTTTTGTCTACTACCACCTTCTATTCCACCCATAGTGCTATGTCCATGGATCACGCTCATGTATTGTGTGAAGAGTTGAAAAGGTTCGAAAAAGTAAAGTATGAAAACAATTGCTTGGCTGACACGGGATAGGCATGAGGGGTACCTTGTGTTAAGAAAAGGGAGCATAAAAGACTATATGATTTTGTAGGGATAACGTTGATATTTTGAAAGACTTGATTGTTTGTTGGGATGCCCGAGTATTAAATTCTTTTATGTCAAATGATAGACTATTGATTTGAATCACTCGTGTCTTAATATTCATGCCATGATTAGATTACATTATCAAGATTATGCTAGGTAGCATTCCACATCAAAAATTATCTTTTTTATCATTTACCTACTCGAGGACGAGCATGAATTAAGCTTGGGGATGCTGATACGTCTCCGTCGTATCTATAATTTTTGATTGTTCCATGCCAATATTCTACAACTTTCATATACTTTTGGCAACTTTTTATACTATTTTTTGGACTAACATATTGCTCCAGTGCCCACTGCCAGTTCCTGTTTGTTGCATATTTTTTGTTTCACAGAATATCCATATCAAACGGAATAAAAACGGACGGATATTTTTTTTTGGAATATATGTGAATTTTGGGAAGTGGGACCAACATGAAACGATGTCCGAGTGGGCCACGAGGCAGGGGGCGCGCCCTGGGAAAGGGGGCGCGCCCTAGGCCCTCGTGGCCACACTGTAAGGCGGTTGATGCCCTTCTTTCGCCGCAAAAAAGCTAATATCCGGATAAAAATCGTGTCAAAAAATCATCCCAATCGGAGTTACGGATCTCCGGGAATATAAGAAACGGTGAAGGGACAGAATCTGGGAACGTAGAAACAGAGAGAGACAGAGAGACAGATCCAATCTCGGAGGGGCTCTCGCCCCTCCGCCGCCATTGAGGCCATGGACCAGAGGGGAAACCCTTCTCCCACCTAGGGAGAAGGTCAAGGAAGAAGAAGAAGGGGGGGCTCTCTCTCCCCCTCACTTCCGGTGGCACCGGAGTGCCACCGGGGCCATCATCGTGTGACGGCCATCTACACCAACACCTCCGTCATCTTCACCAACATCTCCATCACCTTCCCCCATCTATCTACAGCGGTCCACTCTCCCGCAACCCGCTGTACCCTCTACTTGAACATGGTGCTTTATGCTTCATATTATTATCCAATGATGTGTTGCCATCCTATGATGTCTGAGTAGATTATCGTTGTCCTATCGGTGATTGGTGAATTGCTATGATTGATTTAAATTGCTTGTGGTTATGTTGCTATCCTTAGGTGCCCATCATATGAGCGCGCACGTGGATCACACCATAGGGTTAGTTGTATGTTGATAGGACTACGTATTGGAGGGCAAGAGTGACAAAAGCGTCAACCTAGCGTAGAAATTGATGCATACGGGATTGAAGGGGGCCAATATATCTTAATGCTATGGTTGGGTTTTACCTTAATGAATGTTAGTAGTTGCGGATGCTTGCTAATAGTTCCAATCATAAGTGCATAGAATTCCAAGTAAGGGATGACATGCTAGCAGTGGCCTCTCCCACATAAAACTTGCTATCGGTCTAGTAATGTAGTCAATTGCTTAGGGGCAATTTCGTAACTCCTACCACCACTTTTTCACACTCGCTATCACTATATTTATTGCTTATTTATCTTAACAGCCCCTAGTTTATATTTACGCGCTCTTTATTATCTTTCAAACCTATCCAATAAAAAGTACAAAGTACTTCTAGTTTCATACTTGTTCTAGGTAAAGTAAACGTCGAGCGTGCGTAGAGTTGTATCGGTGGTCGATAGAACTTGAGGGAATATTTGTTGTGCCTTTAGCTCCTCGTTGGGTTCGACACTCTTACTTATCGAAAGAGGCTACAACTGATCCCCTACACTTGTGGGTTATCAGGGTTCAATAACACATGCCTTTTCCTCCGAAACCATCCAAGAAAAAGGATGATGAGGATTTTGAGCGCTTTGCTGAAATGATTAGACCTATCTTTTTGCGTATGCGTTTGACTGATGTGCTCAAAACAAATCCTTATGCTAAGTACATGAAAGATATTATTACCAACAAAAGAAAGATACCTGAAGTAAGAATTTCCACCATGCTTGCCAATTACACTTTCAAGGGTGGAATGCCAAAGAAATTATGAGATCCAGGAGTACCTGCTATACCTTGCTCTATTAAGAAAAACTATGTTAAAACGGCTTTGTGTGATCTTGGAGCTGGTGTTAGTGTTATGCCTCTCTCTTTATATCGTAGACTTGACTTGAGTAAGTTGACACCTACTGAAATATCTTTGCAAATGGCTGATAAATCAACTGCTATACCTATTAGTATTTGTGAGGATGTTCCTGTTGTAGTTTTAAATGTTACTATTCTAACGGACTTTGTTATCCTTGATATTCCCGAGGACGATAGTATGTCTATTATTCTTGGAAGACCCTTTTTGAATACTGCAGGGGCTGTTATTGATTGCAACAAAGGCAATGTCACTTTTCATGTCAATGGTAATGAGCATACGGTACACTTTCCGAGGAAACAACCTCAGGTCCACAGTATCAATTATATTGGAAAAATTTCAACTATTACTATTGGAGGTTTTGAATTTCCTCTTTCTACTACCAAGAAGACATATGACATTCTTATTGTTGGGGACATACATATCCCCATTGAGGTGACCTAGTGTTATTCAAAAATTCTCCGGCTTCATGTTACTCAAAAAGAGTTTATTAACAAGACCTGATCAACCTTGTTAATGGATTCCTTTTGATGAGCATGGAATAGGTGAATCTAGATAGCACAAACCTTCTATACCCTCTTTTTACTTTCTGTTAATTAAGATAAATAATGCAAAAATAGTATTTTTCTGTCTGTTTCCAGACTTATCCGTGCAAAAAAATATCCCGAAAATAAAAGTTCTCCAAATGCCATGAAAATGAAATATGATTTTTTTTCTAGAATATTTGAGGAAATATGGCACTGAACACACAGCGAGGGGAGCCAACACGTGGCCACGAGGGTCCAGGGCGCGCCCCCCTGTCCAGGGCGCGCCCCCTGCCTCGTGGGCCCCACGTGCCCCCCTCCACTTATTCCTGCACCCATGCTCTTCTTCTTTCTCCCAAAAAAATCACCAACCAGCTCAAACCCGAGTTCTAGCTCATCTTGCTGCCATTTTCGATCTCCTTGCTAAAAGCACCATTCACCAAACTGTTTGGGGAGATTGTTCCTTGGTATATGACTCCTCCATTGGTCCAATTAGTTTTTGTTCTAGTGCTTTATTCGTTGCAAATTTGTGCTGTTGTGGTGACCTTGTTCTTGAGCTTGCATGTCAAATTTTCTTGGTAACAAGTAGTTCTAATGCATGATATAGTCTCTAGGCACTAGTAGGAGTTGTTGCTATCAATCTTATTGAGTTTGGTTAACTTTTATTTTGAAGTTACTAAAAAATTCAGAAAAATGTCTAGGAGAAACTTCCAAGGTGGTTCTTCAAGGAAGCAAGAACCGAGGCTCGCGTTCCGTGAGCCGGACGATGAACCACCAAGGGATGCTCATGTGCGGCCCTATGAATGGCCGTCAGATGAATTCATGGGTCAAGCTGGCATCAAGGATGAATTTTACGCATATGTGCGCAACGCTGACCTCGAGGACTTCATGCAAGATAAGTGCCCTCAATACCATCGCTTAACTCATAGCTTTGTGAGAAGGTTTAAATTTTCATCTTCACATAATTCTCACACTGTACTGTTTGACCTGTATGATAAACCTTATACCATGGATTTAGAGGATTTTAATTATGCTTGCAAGCTCCCACAGTGGGGCAGTATGAGTGATCCTCGCAAATCTGAATTTAGAGAATTCCTTGCTAGTATTACAGTGGGGGAATCCAGGGAAATCACACAGGCTACCATAGGGAGCATTCATTTTCCTGCTATTCATTACTTTGCTCTCTTTATCGGTAGATGCATAAACGGTAAGGATGAGGCTTGTCACATTTGTGTCCCTGATCTTATGTTCTCAGGAGTGTTGTACTAGGTGATAGGCAATATAACTTGGGAGCCATTGTTGCACGTAGGCTACACCATAATGGTTTGCATGGAGATTTATTTGGTAGGATCTATGCTACCAGCATAGCCCGCTTTCATAGTGTGTCTGTGCACGTGAATGATGAACCTTTACCTCCTGCTTATTTAGATTGCCATGCTATGACTAGTCATAGGTTTATAGAGTGGGATGATCAGACCCTCAAATATCTACTAATCTTTAACAGGCAGCATGCCATCCCTATTGTTCTTCCTGCCCCTACTTTGTTTAACTTTCATGAAAAAGGGAGATACACGATAACTATGGAGGAGGCAAATTCTTATTATAACATGACAGAGGCAGCCCGCCTTCGAGATGCAGCTCAGCATGCAGTATGTGCTGCATCCCAGTACAACCCCAACTACGACTTTGGATATCCGTCAGGCCAATACTGGCCATAGGTCAACTTAGGCCAAAATCCTAAGCTTGGGGGAGTACGTGTTTCTCACCGACTTACATTCATGTTCACACTTATTCTAGTTGTCGGTGCTCACACTCTTTCACTGTACCATCCATGCTTAGTTTCAATTTCTTTTTCTTAGTCTTTTTCTTGTGTGTTAGAAAAACCCAGAAAAACAAAAAAAATATTAGTTGTAGCTTCTAGCTAGTTTACTTTCTTTGTTTGAAGTAGTAGTTAAAAAAATGAAAACCCAAAAAGATTTACCGTTCTCCTTTTGCTTGTTGGGAGCTTTCCCGTGTAAACGGTTTCTTTTCTTTTCTTTGTGGGTTAAGAGTAGAAGACCCTGATTGAAATTGCTTAGTGGCTCTCATATGCTTTGTTGTTGATTTAACCTTGAGCCATAATACCTTGTCTTCTCTCTTGTATTAAATGTCTGCAGATTCCAGCTTAGCCCAATGCACGTGCACTATTATTATTATCCACACCGTTCGGTCGTGCGAGTGAAAGGCAATAAGGATGATATATGATGAACTAATTGAGATGAGAAAAGCTGGTATGAACTCGACCTCTTTTGTTTTTGTAAATATGATAGCTCATCGTTCTTGATTCAGCTTGTTATGAATGAAACATGTTTGCAATGAAAATTATAGATCATAGTTGCTTATGCCATGCTTAATTAGCCGAGAGTTTATAATGGTCTATCTTGCGTGCCAACATGATATTAAAATGGTTGTGATGTGGTATGATGGGTGGTATCCTCCTTTGGACGATTTAAGTTATCTGACTTGGCACATGTTCACGGATGTAGTTGAAACAAATCAACATAGCCTTCACGATATTTATGTTCATGGTGATTTATATCCTACTCATGCTTGCATTCATTGTTGATTAATTTTAATGCATGTTCATGACCGTTGTTGCTCTCTAGCTGGTCGCTTCCCAGTCTCTTTCTAGCCTTCACCTGTACTAAGCGGGAATACTGCTTGTGCATCCACTTCCATAAACCCCAAAGTTATTCCATATGAGTCCACCATACCTTCCTATATGCCGTATTTACCTGCCATTCCAAGTAAATTTGTATGTGACAAACTCTAAACCTTCAAATGAAATTATGTTTTGTATGCTCGAACAGCTCATGTATCAATTGGCGTTGTCTATATCTTCCATGCTAGGTGGGTCATTCTCACGATGAGTGGACTCCGCTAATCATTCATGAGAAAATGGCTGGTAACCAGGATGCCCAGTACCATGCTCAAATCATAATAATTAAACAAAACTCCCCCAGGGTTGTTGCTTGTTTGGACGGTACCCCGTGGATTTGGATGGCCGTGGAGTGTGCTTGTTGGTGGTTGGGGGAGTATAAACTTTACCATTCTATTTGGGAACCACCTATAATGTGCGTAGCATGGGAGATATCGAGATTCTTGGTTGTTATGTTGACAAATAAAGTATACCGTTCAAAATGTTATTCATCTCTATTTAAAAATCGAGCTCTGGCACCTCTACAAATCCCTGCTTCCCTTTGCGAAGGGCCTATCTATTTACTTTTATGCAGAGTCATCATCCTCTTATCAAAGAGCACCAGTAGGAGAGCACCACTGTCGTTGCATGTATTACTATTAATTTGCATTGAGTATGATCGTGACTGGATCTCTTTTACTATGAATTACAATGTCTAGTCAGTCCTTGATCCTTAAAGGTGCTCTGCATTTATGTTTTGCGGTCTCAGAAAGGGCTAGCGAGATACCATCTTGTTATACCATATCATGATTGTTTTGAGAAAGTGTTGTCAACCGAGGTTTATTATTATTGCTCACTAGTTCATTATGCCATTGATGTGAGTAGTCTTGAGACCTGAAAGTTATTGTCAATGTGTTTAGTTCATGATCTTGTTGAAAACCTGGATGCTAGCTTACATATTTACAACAACAAGATCAAACAGAGTTTGTCAAAGTTTTTCTTTATCACTTTCAGTTTATCAATTGAATTGCTTGAGGACAAGCAAAGGTTTAAGCTTGGGGGAGTTGATACGTCTCCAACGTATCTACTTTTCCAAACCCTTTTGCCCTTGTTTTGGACTCTAACTTGCATGATTTGAATGGAACTAACCCGGACTGACGCTGTTTTCAGCAGAACTGCCATGGTGTTGTTTTTGTGCAGAAATAAAAAGTTCTTGGAATCGCCTGAAAATCAACAGAGAATTATTTTGGAAAATATAAAAAATATCTGCAAGAAGATCCACACCAGGGGGGCGAGGGCCTGCCCACGAGGGTGGGGGTGCGCCCCTGCCTCGTGGGCCCCATGGTGCCTTACCAACGTACCCCCAGATCCTATATCTTCATGTTCGGGGAGAAAAAAAATCGAGGAGAAGGAATTATCGCGTTTCACGAGACGGAGCCATCGCCAAGCCCTAATCTCTCTCGAGAGGGCTGATCTGGAGTCCGTTCGGGGCTCCGGAGAGTGGAGATCGTCGCCATCGTCATCATCAACCTTCCTCCATCACCAATTCCATGATGCTCACCGCCTTGTGAGAGTAATTCCATCGTAGGATTGCTGGACGGTGATGGGTTGGATGGGATCTATCATGTAATCGAGTTAGTTTTGTTAGGGTTTGATCCCTAGTATGCACTATGTTCTGAGATTGATGTTGCTATGACTTTGCTATGCTTAATGCGTGTCACAAGGGCCCGAGTGCCATGATTTCCGATCTGAACCTATTATGTTTTCATGAATATATGTGTGTTCTTGATCCTATCTTGCAAGTCTATAGTCACCTACTATGTGTTATGATCCGGCAACCCTGAAGTGTCAATAATCGGGACCACTCCCGGTGATGACCATAGTTTGAGGAGTTCATGTATTCACTATGTGTTAATGCTTTGGTCCAGTACTCTATTAAAAGGAGGCCTTAAAATCCCTTAGTTTCCAATAGGACCCCGCTGCCACGGGAGGGTAGGACAAAAGATGTCATGCAAGTTCTTTTCCATAAGCATGTATGACTATATTCGGAATACATGCCTACATTGCATTGATGAACTGGAGCTAGTTATGTGTCACCCTAGGTTATAACTTCTACATGATGAATTGCATCCGACATAATTTCCCATCACCGATCCAATGCCTACGAGCTTTACCTATATTGCTTGTTGCATATTTACTTTCCCGTTGCTACTATTACAAAAACTACAAAAACACTATCTTTACTTTTATTGCTGCTACCGCCACTATCATATTACTTTGCTACTAAACTATCTTGCTGCAGATACTAAGTTTCCAGGTGTGGTTGAATTGACAACTCAGCTGCTAATACTTAAGAGTATTCTTTGGCTCCCCTTGTGGCGAATCAATAAATTTGGGTTGAATACTTTACCCCTGAAAACAGTTGCGATCCCCTACACTTGTGGGTTATCACGCGCCTAGGGGGTAGGCGCGCCCTCCACCCTCGTAGGTCACCTGTTGCTCCCCCGATGCCCCTCTTCAGCCTATATATACTCTCATACCCAGAAAACATCAAGGCAACAGACGAAACCCTATTTCCACCGCCGCAACCTTCTGTTCGCGTGAGATACTATCTTGGAGCCTGTTCCGGAGCTCCGCCGAAGGGGGATCGATCACGGAGGGCTTCTACATCAACACCATAGTCTCTCCGGTCAGTTGTGAGTAGTTTACCACACACCTTCGGGTCCATAGTTATTAGCTAGATGGCTTCTTCTCTCTCTTTGGATCTCAATACAAAGTTCTCCTCGATCTTCGAGGAGATTTATTCGATGTAATCTTTTTGCGGTGTGTTTGTTGAGATCCGATGAATTGTGGGTTTATGATCAAGATTAGCTTTGAACAATATTGGATTCTTTTCTGAAGTCTTTTATGTATGATTATAATATCCTTGCAATTCTCTTCGAATTATTGGTTTGGTTTGGCCTACTAGATCTATAGTTCTTGCGATGGAAGAAGTGCTTGGCTTTCGGTTCAATCTTGCGGTGTCCTTTCCCAGTGAGAGCAGGGGCAGCAAGGCACGTATAGTATTGTTTCCATCGAGGATAAAAAGATGGGGTTTATATCATATTGCTTGAGTTTATCCCTCTACATCATGTCATCTTGCTTAAGGCGTTACTCTGTTCTTATGAACTTAATACTCTAGATGCATGTTGGATAGCGGTCGATGTGTGGAGTAATAGTAGTAGATGCAGAATAGTTTTTGTCTACTTGTCATCGACGTGATGCCTATATATAATGATCATGCCTAGATATTCTCATAACTATGCGCTTTTCTATCAATTGCTCGACAGTAATCTGTTCACCCACCTTAGAATTCTACGATCATGAGAGAAGCCACTAGTGAAACCTATGGCCCCCGGGTCTATTCTCATCATATTAATCTTCCATCTACTTTACTTTGCATTATTTTCTTTCTGTTTCTATACCAAAAATTCCAAAAATATTATCTTATCATATCTATCAGATCTCACTCTCGTAAGTGACCGTCAAGGGATTGACAACCCCTTATCGCGTTGGCCGTGAGATTCTTATTTGTTTGTGCAGGTGCGAGGGACTCGCGCGTGGTCTCCTACTGGATTGATACCTTGGTTCTCAAAAACTGAGGGAAATACTTACGCTATTGTGCTGCATCACCCTTTCCTCTTCGAGGGAATACAATGCAAGCTTGAGAAGTAGCAAGAAGAATTTATGGCGCCGTTGCCGGGGAGATCTACGCAAAATTCATATACCAAGTACCTATCACAAACTCTTATCCCTCGCACTACATTATTTGCCTCTCGTTTTCCACTCCCCCACTTCACCCTTGCCGTTTTATTCGCCCTTCTTTTTCTGTGTGTTTTACCGTTCTCTTGCCTCTTGTTTGCTTTTGTGTTGGATTGCTTGTTCGTCACAATGGCTCCCCCTATTAGTTTTGATCCTCGCCTTAAGAGGTTGGAACATATTGAAAACAATGTTAGAAGTTTTATGTCTGTGCAATTTGATCATAATGATTTCTTCAGAAACGAGCTCAAAGAACAGAAAAGTTTTATGGAATATATGAATAAAGAGCTTGATGATATGTCTAAAGAATTTTATGGTTTGAAATCTCAGTTTGCTCATCTTGAGAACTTAATAGCCCAAATATTGGATAAACAAGCCACCTTAGTTAATAAGATGGCCGCTAAACCAAAAGATTTAGAAAATAAACATGAAGATCTGAAAGTGATTAATGTGTCTCCTATTAAATCCTTGTTTTGTAGTACGAATCTTGATAAATATGGGACTGGAGATGAGTCTACTTTAGTTAAAAGGCGTCCCAATGATTCGGAGTTTTTAGATCTTGATGCTAAAATTGTTAAAAGTGGGATTGAGGAGGTCAAGACTTTACATAGCAATGAACCCACTATCTTGGATTTCAAGGGATTTAATTATGAATATTTCTCTTTAATAGATTGTATTTCCTTGTTGCAATCCGTGCTAAATTCTCCGCATGCTTATAGTCAAAATAACGCTTTTACCAAACACATAGATGATGCTTTAATGCAATCTTATGAAGAAAAACTTGAATTAGATGTTTCTATCCCTAGAAAGCTTTATGATGAGTGGGAACCTACTATTAAAATTAAGATTAAAGATCATGAATGCTTTGCTTTGTGTGACTTGGGTGCAAGTGTTTCCACAATTCCAAAAGCTTTGTGTGATATGTTAGGTTTCCATGAACTTGATGATTGTTCTTTAAATTTGCATCTTGCGGATTCTACCATTAAGAAACCTATGGGAAGAGTTAATGATGTTCTTATTGTTTCCAATAAGAATTATGTGCCCGTAGATTTCATCGTTCTTGACATAGATTGCAATCCTACATGTCCCATTATTCTTGGTAGACCTTTCCTTATAACGATTGGTGCAATTATTGATATGAAGGAAGGAAATATTAGATTCCAATTTCCGTTAAGGAAAGGCATGAAACACTTTCCTAGAAATAAAATCAAATTACCTTATGAATCTATTATGAGAGTCATTTGTGGATTGCCTACCAAAGATGGCAATACCTAGATCTATTCTTGTATCATGCCTAGCTAGGGGCGTTAAACGATAGCGCTTGTTGGGAGGCAACCCAATTTTATTTTCTTTGTTGTTGCTTCTGTTTCGGAATAAATATTGCATCTAGCTTCTGTTTAGATGTGGTTTTGTGTTTTAATTAGTGTTTGTGCCAAGTAGAACCTTTGGGAAGACTTGTGTGAAGTTTATGCGATCATGCTGTAAAAAACAGAAACTTTAGCGCTTACGAGATTAGCTATCATTTTTTACTGGAAAGTGATTTTTAGTTGATTATTTTTGGAGATGATTAATATACAAATTCCTCACGTCCAACAATTTATTTAATTTTTTAGAGTTAAATAAGTATTCGAAAGTTACACATTACTACAGACTGTTCAGTTTTTGACAAATTTTGTTTTTCGTGTGTTGTTTGCTTATTTTGATGAATATATGAGTAGTATCGGGGGGTATGAATCATAGAGAAGTTGGAATATAGTAGTTTTAACACCAATATAAACAAATAATGAGTTCATTACAGTACCTTTGAGTGGCGGTTTGTTTTCTTATACTAACTGAGCTCACGAGATTTTTGGCTAAGTTTTGTGTTGTAAGGTTCTCAAGTTTTGAGTATGGATTTGATGGACAATGGAACAATGAGTGGCAAGAGCCTAAGCGTGGGGATGCCAAAGTCACCCCAAGGTAAAATTCAAGGATAACCAAAAGCCTAAGCTTGGGGATGCCCGGGAAGGTATCCCCTCTTTCGTCTTCGTCTATCGGTAACTTTACTTGAGACTATATTTTTATTCACCACATGATATGTGTTTTGCTTGGAGCATCATGTATGATTTGAGTCTTTGCTTTTTAGTTTGCCACAATCATCCTTGCTGGACACACATTTTCAGAGAGATACACATAAATTGGAATTTATTAGAATACTCTATGTGCTTCACTTATATCTTTTGAGCTACATAGTTTTGCTCTAGTGCTTCACTTATATCTTTTAGAGCACGGTGGTGGTTTTATTTTGTAGAAATTTTTGATCTCTCATGCTTCACTTATACCTTTTTGAGAGTCCCTTAGAACAGCATGGTAATGTGTTTTGGTTATAAAACTAGTCCTAATATGATAGGCATCCAAGATGGGTATAGTAAAAACTTTCATATAAAGTGCATTGAATATTCAGAGAAGTTTGATGCTTGATGATTGTTTTGAGATATGAGGATGGTGATATTAGAGTCATGCTAGTAGAGTAGTTGTGAATTTGAGCAATATTGGTGTCGAGGTTTGCAAGTCCCGTAGCATGCACGTATGGTAACCGTTGTGTGACAAATTTGAAGCATGAGGTATTTCATTGAGTGCCATCCTTTGTGTGGAGGCCGGGATCGGGCGATGGTTAAATCCTACCAACCCTTCACCTAGGAGCATGCATGTAGTACTTTGTTTTAATGACTTGTGGATTTTGCCAATAATTATGTGAGTTCTTTATGACTAATGTTGAGTCCATGGATTATACGCACTCTCACCCTTCCACCATTGCTAGCCTCTCTTGTACTGCGCAACTCTCGTCGGTATCATACACCCACCATATACCTTCCTCAAAACAGCCACCATACCTACCTATCATGGCATTTCCATAGCCATTCCGAGATATATTGCCATGCAACTTTCCACTGTTACGTTCATATGACACGCTTCATCATTATCATACTTGCCATGCATGGTCATGTAGTTGACATCGTATTTGTGGCTAGGCCACCATGCATAGTTTTTCATACATGTCACTCTTGATTCATCGCACATCCCGGTACACCAACGGAGGCATTCATATAGAGTCATAATTTGTTCTAGTATCGAGTTGTAAATCAATAAAAGTGTGATGGCCATTATTATTAAAGCATTGTCCCAAAGAAAAAAAGAAAAAGAAAAGAAAGAAAGAAAGAAAAAAAGAAGGAAAGGCCAAAGAAAAATGAAGGCCCAAAAAAGGGAAAGAAACAAAAAGAAAAAAGGGGAGAAAAGAAAAAACGGACAATGCTACTATCTTTTTTCCACACTTGTGCTTCAAAGTAGCACCATGATCTTCATGATAGAAAGTCTCTTGTTTAGTCACTTTCATATACTAGTGGGGATTTTCATTATAGAACTTGGCTTGTATATAACGATGGGCTTCCTCAAATGCCCTATGTCTTCGTGAGCAAGCAAGTTGGATGCACACCCACTTAGTTTCTTTTGTTGAGCTTTCATACATTTATAGCTCTAGTGCATCCGTTGCATGGCAATCCCTACTCACTCACATTGATATCTATTGATGGGCATCTCCATAGCCCGTTGATACACCTAGTTGATGTGATACCATCTTCCTCTTTTGTCTTCTCCAGAACCACCATTCTATTCACCTATAGTGCTATATCCATGGCCCACGCTCATGTATTGCGTGAAAGTTGAAAGAGTTTGAAAAAATTAAAGTATGAAACAATTGATTGGCTGAAACCGGGGTTGTGCATGATTTGAGTATTTTGTGTGACGAAGATGGAGCATAGCCAAACTATATGATTTTGTAGGGATGAACTTTCTTTGGCCATGTTATTTTGAGAAGACATGATTGATTTGATAGTATGCTTAAAGTATTATTATTCTTCTATCATGTAATGCCCCGGATGTAATACTTTCCCTTTTGGGCATATAATATATCTCCGGCTTCATCATTTCCATTTCGGGTTCTTTTGTCTATCGGGTTTTCGTTCTTCTGTCGTGTGCGTGTGTGGCATTCATTCACATCATGTACTCATGTGCATCGCAT
This sequence comes from Secale cereale, assembly GCA_902687465.1. Classification (NCBI taxonomy): domain Eukaryota; kingdom Viridiplantae; phylum Streptophyta; class Magnoliopsida; order Poales; family Poaceae; genus Secale; species Secale cereale. The sequence continues at coordinate 636,942,540 of LR738711.1, read as the reverse complement.
TGCATTTGTGTTGTCGTTTGCATCCGGTTCCACGCGTTCCTTCCCGTTGTCCGTTTCGCGTTCCGGAGCTCCCTCACGTGTTCGGGGCGTCCCGTAGGCCTACTTTGGTGTTTGGCCGTGTAACGTTACCGGTTTTGCACGAGACTTGCCGTGTGTTGTTGTTTTGGTTTGTGTAACCCGCCTGCCAAATCTCGTTGCGTTTGGAGCTCGTTTGCTACCCCAACAGTTATTCTCGTGGGCTCAAAGTGCCTCCACTTTGAGGTCCAAGACACCCCTCCAACAGCCCACCAAACCACTCCCTTCATCTAGGCCATCCAATCCTGATCGTGTGGCTGAAAACCGCACTCCATTTGGACAACCCTAGCTCCTTGTGCCTATATATTTGTCCACTTCCCCAATTTTTGCCCCAATCAAGGAAACCCTAGCCCCCACCTTCTCCTTCCTCCAGCCACCACCACCTCGCCGGAGCTTCGCAGGAGTTTCACCGGAATCTCGCCGGAGTACCTCCACCGCGCCGGAAAACGCCACCTCCTCTCACCTCACACCACCGCCACCTCATCCCTCCGGCCAGCCACCTCCCGCCGCGAAGGAGCCGCCGTTCCTTCGATCCTTCCCGTCGAAGCCAGTGCAGCGCCGCCGCCTGCGAACCTGGGATCGATCCCGATCCAGGGATCCAGATCGCCCCGTTGACCTCCTCCCTCCGCTCGCCAGGGCCGCCTCCTCCCGATCGATCGCATCCAGCCGAGGCCAGGCGCCGCCTGGGCCTCGCATCGCCTCCAAGCGCGCGGCCCAGCCGCCTCTCCACCGATCGCGCCAGGGCCCAGTCCTGCTTCGCCGGACGCCAGCAGCCTCCAGCCGCGGGCCTCCACCCTTCCGCGCGTCGCCAGGCCGCGCCAGCGACCGAGCCGCCCCGCTCCCCCTGGGCCGGTCGCCTCTCCCGCGCCGCCTAGCCTCCAGGCCGGCCCACTCGCCGCCGGCTTCCCCCGTCTTCGCCTCCCGCGGGCCGAGCCGCGCGTCGCCGCGGGCCTCCAGCCACCCAGCCTCCTCGCGGGCCTCTTCTTCGCGGGCCAGATCCGCCGAGCCCGTTAGATCTCCAGATCTGAGAAGGTTGTTTTCAAAACCCCTAAGTCCCTAGATTTTTGTCCTTTGATGCAATATTCGATCTGTGATAACTTTTTGTGTGATGCTCCGTTTTGCGCAAATGGCATGTCCAGACGTTTGTGGTGACTTGCACTACATTTCATTCCATTGTGCCATGTCTGTTTGAGCTCATCTAGGTGCTTAAAATTCTGTTGCCAGAGTGCATCTCGTTATAAACTGATGTTAGTGTTGTTTTTCATGCCACCTTTGCATAGTGATAACTTGATGCTTGTTTATCCGAATGATGCAAATGACATGTCCACGTGTTCGTCTTGTCATGCTCTACATGTTGAATGCTTAGGTTTGCATGATAGAATTAATCTTGCCATGTTTATCTCCTTTGCAAAGTGCCATGTGGCTGTGATGTTGTTAAACTTGTTATGAGATGCCATCTTGAGGAACTCATTGCTATCGTTGTGTTTATCTCCATGATGCATGCTTAGGTGTTTTGGAATCACCATCATATGTACTTTGATGTGGTGCTTACCACTTGCCATGTTTAGTTTTGAGGTGATTTAAACTTGCTCTCAAAGATGCCATAATGAAACTGCTGTTTTAACACTTAGTGAAATTTCACTAAGTCTGGAATCTGTAATTTCCAGATGCCATGTTTGCTTGTTGTTCTAGGCCAATGCATGATATTTTTGGGGTGACTCTTCATGATTCATTTCTGTACATATTGTTGGCTATCCATTCATGCTCTCACATGCTTATTTGAATGGCTGTAGCATATTTAACTTTTGCTCCAAAGTTGCAATAAATTACTGCTGTCAGGATTTAGTTGTCACGTTCAATATGTCATAACTAGTTGCTATTGATCCGTGGCTCCTTTGGGGGTGCACCAATGGACTTATTTGCTGTAGGATATGTCTAGTTTATGTTCATGCTCTTTACCATGATGTTTGAGTGCTGTAGCTTATTTATCTAGTGCTCTGAAGTTGCTATGTTGCTGTAATTTTCAGCTTTCGCATGTTTATTGTTTTGTGTGTAACTTTTAGCCCGTAGCTCCGATTGCGGCAAGTCTTAAATGAAACTTGATTGATTTTCCGTGCAGATTCATAATATCCTATTGTTATCATGTTTTGAAGTATTTTGCTTGAGTGCTATTTTCCGTGCTCCGTGTGCTCTCATAGTGCATCAACCATGCATCCATCGTTTTGGTGTGCGCATTGCATCTTGTTGATTCGTGCCTTGTGTGATTGTATTGTTTAGAGCCGGAAGCTGAGACTGAGTACGAGTACGAGCACGAGGTTACTACCAAGCTTGAGAACGAGGACCCTTCTTACGATCCGAACGACAACTCTTCAGGCAAGATGACCGAACCCGGATACCATTACTATTTTTGCCTATTGCTAGAAGTCTCGATCTATAGTTTTGCCTCGATGCCCATGTCTTTCATGTCAGCCGCCTACTTGTAACCATGATCATGTCTAACCACCCTACCTATGCAAACCATTGATTGGCTATACGTAGGCTTCGCTCAGCCCCTCTTATAGCGTTGCTAGTTGCAGGTGAAGTTGAAGATGCTTGCTTCATGTTGAAGTTTGTTGGGTTATATCACACTATATAAATGCTTAAATGAAATCATCTATATATTGGCAATGGGTGGAAGGCTAAGCCTTTTGCTTGGTGATTTGTTCCACTCATGCCGCTAGGAACCGTATAAACCGGTGCTATGTTCCTTGATTATGCGTTCCTCACACGGTTGGGGTTTATGGGGCCCCCTCGATAAACCGCTAAGTGCTAAGTCTTTTCCAGCAAGTCCCAACATTGGTACTATTCGCCTAATAACTAATAAAACTTGCATAGGGTCTTGCAAACCCGAGTTCTTAATCAACAACCCCCGGGCCAGTGCTCCTCATGAGTGTTGGTCCGAAACGAGCAGACTGCGGGGCCGCCTTGGGGAAACCCGAGGTATCTGGCATACACCTGTAGGATGTCTCATCCGGTCATGGCCTGAGACGAGATACGCGCGGCTACTATCAGGGTGTCGGCACGCCGGGAGGATTTGCTGGATTAGCCTTACCTTAGTTCGGAGTATCTTGAGCACGGGATTCCGAGAATACTCGGGTCTTCCCACCTTTGGAGTTGCGACTCCGCGGATCGTGGGCTTGTCATGGGCCAAGTTGGAACACCCCTGCAGGGTTATGAACTTTCGAAAGTCGTGCCCGCGGTTATGTGGCAGATGGGAGCTTGTTAATATCCAGTTGTAGAAAACTTGACACATTGTTCCAATACACTACCAGCGTGAGTACCGTGACTGTCATTTTCCGAAAGGGGTTTCGGGAGATGAACACGGTGGGGTTATGTTTGACTGGCTTTAGTTAGGATCACTTAGTGATCATCTCTCGACCGAGGCGCCTTCTCTTCTCGCTCTCTTTACGTAAGCTAGTGCTAGTTGCTGCTGCAAACACTTGTTCTTTTCTTCAGCCTTATCCACACCCAAGGCTTAAATAGTCGTGTTACCCGGGAACGGGATTGCTGAGTCCTCTGTGGCTCACAGTTACTTCAAAACACCAGATGCAGGTCCGATGGTGAGCTATCCAGGTGATGGCACCGAGCTAGACTGGGAGTATGACGAGGAGCGTAGCCGTTACTATGTTCGTTATCCTGATGATCAGTAGTGGAACTTCTACAAGGATTCGATCCGACCTGTGGATTTAAGTTATGTTTGGTATCTTCTCATTTGGATTTACCCTTAGATGGGCTTTGATGTTCTTTTGTATGATGATTGAAACATGTAATGTATTTGTGTGACGTGGCGAGTGTAAGCCAACTATTTTATGTTTTCCATCCCCATCTTTTACATGAGTTGTGCAAAGATACCAAACTTGCGATCATTCCAGCATGGGGTTATGTCTCTAAGTCGTGCCTCGACACGTAGGAGATATAGTCCCATCCTAGGCATTACAAGTTGGTATCCAGAGCCTTCTCCGACCTAGGAGCCCCCACTGATTGATCGAATCGTTGACGGTCGAGTCTAGGCACACACTGAAAATATTTTGAGTCCTATATTTATAACGGAGAGTAGGATTTCTTTGCTTCTCATCCCCTTTCTCTCTGGTGAGGACTCCTGACGTCTACTCTTGCCTCTTCTACTTTCAAAAAATGCACCAAATTTTTTTTAGGAATCTCGCGAGTATTCTTGGATTTTTTCGATGTTCTTGTGACGAGAATATTGTTCTCGATGCCTCCTGACATTAGGGGTTGTGGCAGTGTCCCGGGGAGTTGAGCTTCGGGGTATTGTCATCACAAGCATATCGCGGCAATACTAAATACTTAAGACGGCCGACATCGAAAATCTCTCCTATACGGTTAGTGGCAAGATAACCCCGACATCACCCAGTACTGGGGAGGTAGTTCGGGAGTATTGCCATAGCTTGTTATAGTGGATGCTTTTCGAAGGTCCGAGGTAGACAGTTTCCGAGAAAGACTGGTTATGTGTTGAAGGATGGATACAGCTGGATGTAGGTTTAGAGTTGATTGCGCGGTGCTTCCCCTGTATCCCCAATACCTGATTGCATAACTGGAAACTTTCGGAAATTAATAGGTGGGTTTATCCAGTAGATCGTAGGCATTCTTCCAACGAATGCAGGTTAGCGAGTTTGGGGTTCTACATTGAGTGAAGTGGTTTTATGACCGATGTTCCGATCGGGAGTTGCATCTTAAAGGGTCCTTGGCTATGCTGATCCGGGGATTGCAAAACCCTTCCGTAACGCGTTCATATGCTTACAGCACAAAGATGTCGAACGAAGCTCCTATCTTGTGTTTGTTTCCATCTGTACCTTGTTGTTTTTCTTATTTATCTTTTGTTCCCCTATGTGGCTTCTCGTGAAGATTGTTGTTATCATTAAACTGAGAATTTCATTCGTTCCTCTTGTTCGAATGATTTCATTCGTTCCTATTGTTCGAATGATTATTGTGAAGACTATGTTGCATTTCAATCTGTTGATTCAGCTTATACCTTCTTTCATTCAATTGCTGATTCGTGGTCATCTCTTTCAGGATGGCTCCGAAAAAAGTTCCCAACGCTAACCCAGAGGGTGAAGAGGTCCCAGATCGTCCTCCTTCCCCTCCTCTTCCGTCTGAGGCTTGGAGAGCGATTATGCAGACTACAAATCAGAACACCCAGATGTTGATGCAGATGATGCAGTAGATGCAAGCTAATCAAGCTAATCAGGGTGTTCCAGGGAATCAAGGCAATTTCTTCAACCAACAGCACCATGCTACTCTCAACCAGTTCTTGGCCAATAATCCAAAAGCTTTCAGTTACTGTGTCGACCCTCTTGATGCTGAAGATTGGTTAACCGATATCAAGAAACATTTTGAGTGCAGTAACGTAAGGGAAGAGGACTATGTGAAGTTTGCAGCCTTCCAACTCAAAGACCAAGCAGCTGACTGGTGGCAGCAGTACAAAGACTCCAGGCCGGGTCGTGTGATCTCTTGGGAGGATTTCTGCAAGGACTTTCGCTCTCACCACATTCCAACAAGTGTCATCGAGGGTATGCGTGAGCAATTCCGCAACATGAAGCAGGGCTCTATGACTGTCTACCAGTATAATGTCAAGTTCCAAAATCTCGCTCGCTATGCTAAGCAAGACATTCCTGATGCCAAGAGCAAAATCTATCAGTTCCGAGGAGGTCTCAAGGATGAACTTCAACTTGCTCTCACCTTGTTCGAGCCCGATGAATTCGACAAATTCTATAACACGGCTTTGAAGCAAGAGGCAGCCCAGCTCAAGATGGAGGCTTCTAAAAAGACGATTCGAGATGCCGTTCACTCCTCCTCATCGTCTCAGATGGTCTCGAAACAACAGAAATTTCGGCTTCCTCCTCCTCAAGTGATTCGAGCTCCCTACAACAACTCCAACAGCAACAAGAACTCTAGTGGCCGTGGTTTCTCCCACCCACCCAACCCGAGCAACCAGTCGAAGAACCAGTTTCAGTCTCGAGGTTCCAAGTCAAGTGGTTCTCATTTTCGTCCTCTCTCAGAAGTGGTGTGCAACAAGTGTGGCCAGAAGGGTCATTATGCTAACAAGTGTCGTACCCCCCTCAACTGGTCAGAGACTGGTGAACGTCAACTTCTTGGCAATGACTTGATCTCAGAAGCCGAAGAAATGTGCAAAGTCATACGTGAGAATCTCAAGGCCGCTCAGTCGCGTCAGAAGAGCTACTATGACGGCAAGCATCGTGACTTGGCATTCAACATTGGTGATCATGTCTATCTTCGTGTTTCTCCGATGAAAGGCACCCAAAGATTCGGTATCAAAGGAAAGCTTGCTCCTAGATACGTCGGGCCTTTCAAGATCCTTGGCAAAAGAGGTGACCTAGCCTATCAACTTGAGCTCCCTTCCAACTTCGCCAATGTTCATGATGTGTTCCATGTGTCTCAACTTCGCAAACGCTTCAAGACTCCTGAACGCATGATTCTGTTTGAAGAGATTAATCTTCAACAAGATTTGTCCTACCGAGAGCATCCCGTTGCTATTCTCGAAGAAACCGAGCGCAAGACCCGCAACAAGTCCATCAAATTCTTGAAAGTCAAGTGGTCACACCATACCGACCGAGAAGCTACGTGGGAACGAGAAGATCATCTTCGTTCCGAGTACCCTTCCTTTTTCCAGTCCTAGATCTCGGGACGAGATCTTTTTGTAGTAGAGGAGAGTTTGTAATGCCCCGGATGTAATACTTTCCCTTTTGGGCATATAATATATCTCCGGCTTCATCATTTCCATTTCGGGTTCTTTTGTCTTTCGGGTTTTCGTTCTTTTGTCGTGTGCGTGTGTGGCATTCATTCACATCATGTAGTCATGTGCATCGCATTGCATTTGTGTTGTCGTTTGCATCCGGTTCCACGTTCCTTCCCGTTGTCCGTTTCGCGTTCCGGAGCTCCCTCACGTGTCCGTGGCGTCCCGTAGGCCTACTTTGGTGTTTGGCCGTGTAACGTTACCGGTTTGGCGCGAGACTTGTCGTGTGTTGTTGTTTTGGTTTGTGTAACCCGCCTACCAAATCTCGTTGCGTTTGGAGCTCGTTTGCTACCCCCAACAGTTATTCTCGTGGGCTCAAAGTGCCTCCACTTTGAGGCCCAAGACACCCCTCCAACAGCCCACCAAACCACTCCTAACCACTTCCTTCATCTAGGCCATCCAATCCTGATCGTGTGGCTGAAAACCGCACTCCATTTGGACAACCCTAGCTCCTTGTGCCTATATATTTGTCCACTTCCCCAATTTTTGCCCCAATCAAGGAAACCCTAGCCCCCACCTTCTCCTTCCTCCAGCCACCACCACCTCGCCGGAGCTTCGCCGGAGTTTCGCCGGAATCTCGCCGGAGTACCTCCACCGCGCCGGAAAACACCACCTCCTCTCACCTCACACCACCGCCACCTCATCCCTCCGGCCAGCCACCTCCCGCCGCGAAGGAGCCGCCGTTCCTTCGATCCTCCCCGTCGAAGCCAGTGCAGCGCCGCCGCCTGCGAACCTGGGATCGATCCCGATCCAGGGATCCAGATCGCCCCGTTGACCTCCTCCCTCCGCTCGCTAGGGCCGCCTCCTCCCGATCGATCGCATCCAGCCGAGGCCAGGCGCCGCCTGGGCCTCGCATCGCCTCCCAGCGCGCGGCCCAGCCGCCTCTCCACCGATCGCGCCAGGGCCCAGTCCCGCTTCGCCGAACGCCAGCAGCCTCCAGCCGCGGGCCTCCACCCTTCCGCGCGTCGCCAGGCCGCGCCAGCGACCGAGCCGCCCCGCTCCCCCTGGGCCGGTCGCCTCTCCCGCGCCGCCTCGCCTCCAGGCCGGCCCACTCGCCGCCGGCTTCCCCCGTCTTCGCCTCCCGCGGGCCGAGCCAGATCGGGCCGAGCCGCGCGCCGCCGCGGGCCTCCAGCCACCCAGCCTCCTCGCGGGCCTCTTCTTCGCGGGCCAGATCCGCCGAGCCCGTTAGATCTCCAGATCTGAGAAGGTTGTTTTCAAAACCCCTAAGTCCCCAGATTTTTGTTCTCTGATGCAATATTCGATCTGTGATAACTTTTTGTGTGATGCTCCGTTTTGCGCAAATGGCATGTCCAGACGTTCGTAATGACTTGCGCTACATTTCATTCCATTGTGCCATGTCTGTTTGAGCTCATCTAGGTGCTTAAAATTCTGTTGCAAGAGTGCATCTCGTTATAAACTGCTGTTAGTGTTGTTTTTCATGCCACCTTTGCATAGTGATAACTTGATGCTCGTTTATCCGAATGATGCAAATGACATGTCCACGTGTTCGTCTTGTCATGCTCTACATGTTGAATGCTTAGGTTTGCATGATAGAATTAATCTTGCCATGTTTATCTCCTTTGCAAAGTGCCATGTGGCTGTGATGTTGTTAAACTTGTTATGAGATGCTATCTTGAGGAGCTCATTGCTATCGTTGTGTTTATCTCCATGATGCATGCTTAGGTGTTTTGGAATCACCATCATATGTACTTTGATGTGGTGCTTACCACTTGCCATGTTTAGTTTTGAGGTGATTTAAACTTGCTCTCAAAGATGCCATGATGAAACTGCTGTTTTAACACTTAGTGAAATTTCACTAAGTCTGGAATTTGTAATTTCTAGATGCCATGTTTGCTTGTTGTTCTAGGCCAATGCATGATATTTTTGGGGTGACTCTTGATGATTCATTGTTGTACATATTGTTGGCTATCCATTCATGCTCTCACATGATTATTTGAGTGGCTGTAGCATATTTAACTTTTGCTCCAAAGTTGCAATAAATTACTGCTGTCAGGATTTTGTTGTCAAGTTCAATATGTCATAGCTAGTTGCTATTGATCCGTGGCTCCTTTGGGGGTGCACCAATGGACTTATTTGCTGTAGGATATGTCTAGTTTATGTTCATGCTCTTTACCATGATGTTTGAGTGCTGTAGCTTATTTATCTAGTGCTCCGAAGTTGCTATGTTGCTGTAATTTTCAGCTTTCGCATGTTTATTGTTTTGTGTGTAACTTTTAGCCCGTAGCTCCGATTGCAGCAAGTCTTAAATGAAACTTGATTGATTTTCCGTGTAGATTCATAATATCCTATTGTTATCATGTTTTGAAGTATTTTGCTTGAGTGCTATTTTCCGTGCTCCGTGTGCTCTCATAGTGCATCAACCATGCATCCATCGTTTTGGTGTGCGCATTGGATCTTGTTGATTCGTGCCTTGTGTGATTGTATTGTTTAGAGCCGGAAGCTGAGACCGAGTACGAGTACGAGCACGAGGTTACTACCGAGCTTGAGAACGAGGACCCCTCTTACGATCCGAACGACAACTCTTCAGGCAAGATGACCGAACCCGGATACCATTACTATTTTTGCCTATTGCTAGAAGTCTCGATCTATAGTTTTGCCTCGATGCCCATGTCTTTCATGTCAGCCTCCTACTTGTAACCATGATCATGTCTAACCACCCTACCTATGCAAACCATTGATTGGCTATACGTAGGCTTCGCTCGGCCCCTCTTATAGCGTTGCTAGTTGCAGGTGAAGTTGAAGATGCTTGCTTCATGTTGAAGTTTGTTGGGTTATATCACACTATATAAATGCTTAAATGAAATCATCTATATATTGGCAATGGGTGGAAGGCTAAGCCTTTTGCTTGGTGATTTGTTCCACTCATGCCGCTAGGAACCGTATAAACCGGTGTTATGTTCCTTGATTATGCATTCCTCACACGGTTGGGGTTTATGGGGCCCCCTCGATAAACCTCTAAGTGCTAAGTCTTTTCCAGCAAGTCCCAACATTGGTACTATTCGCCTAATAACTAATAAAACTTGCATAGGGTCTTGCAAACCCGAGTTCTTAATCAACAACCCCCGGGCCAGTGCTCCTCATGAGTGTTGGTCCGAAACGAGCAGACTGCGGGGCCGCCTTGGGGAAACCCGAGGTATCTGGCATACACCTGTAGGATGTCTCATCCGGTCGTGGCCTGAGACGAGATACGCGAGGCTACTATCAGGGTGTCGGCACGCTGGGAGGATTTGCTGGATTAGCCTTACCTTAGTTCGGAGTATCTTGAGCACGGGATTCCGAGAATACTCGGGTCTTCCCACCTTTGGAGTTGCGACTCCGCGGATCGTGGGCTTTTCATGGTCCAAGTTGGAACACCCCTGCAGGGTTATGAACTTTCGAAAGTCGTGCCCGCGGTTATGTGGCAGATGGGAGCTTGTTAATATCCGGTTGTAGAAAACTTGACACATTGTTCGAATACACTACCAGCGTGAGTACCGTGACTGTCATTTTCCGAAAGGGGTTTCGGGAGATGAACACGGTGGGGTTATGTTTGACTGGCTTTAGTTAGGATCACTTAGTGATCATCTCTCGACCGAGGCGCCTTCTCTTCTCGCTCTCTTTACGTAAGCTAGTGCTAGTTGCTGCTGCAAACACTTGTTCTTTTCTTCAGCCTTATCCACACCAAAGGCTTAAATAGTCGTGTTACCCGGGAACGGGATTGCTGAGTCCTCTGTGGCGCACACTTACTTCAAAACACCAGATGCAGGTCCGATGGTGAGCTATCCAGGTGATGGCACCGAGCTAGACTGGGAGTATGACGAGGAGCGTAGCCGTTACTATGTTCGTTATCCTGATGATCAGTAGTGGAACTTCTACTAGGATTCGATCCGACCTGTGGATTTAAGTTATGTTTGGTATCTTCTCATTTGGATTTACCCTTAGATGGGTTGTGATGTTCTTTTGTATGATGATTGAAACATGTAATGTATTTTGTGACGTGGCGAGTGTAAGCCAACTATTTTATGTTTTCCATCTCCATCTTTTACATGAGTTGTGCAAAGATACCAAAATTGCGATCATTCCAGCATGGGGTTATGTCTCTAAGTCGTGCCTCGACACGTAGGAGATATAGTCCCATCCTGGGCATTACATATCAATATGAACTTTAGTCTTGAATCTTTCGGATCTGAACATTCATGCCACATTAAAGAAAATTACATTGAGAATTATGTTAGTTAGCATTCCACATCAAAAATTCTATTTTTATTATTTACCTACTCGAGGACGAGCATGAATTAAGCTTGGGGATGCTTGATACGTCTCCAATGTATCTATAATTTTTTATTGTTCCATGCTATTATATATTCTGTTTTGGATGTTGAAAGCACATTTGCTCCCTGGGTGGTTTTGGTAATTAATGACAACATACTTTGTGGTTGGACTAATGCTTTTATCAAGTATGTTTCAGGAAATCCAATCACATTGGTATGGCAAAAGGACTGAAGAAGTGGACCCCTCAAAATGCTAAGGCAAGCATTGGCAAAAGCTCAAGACTCCATTTTTGGTTTAGTGATCCAAGATCACATTGAGTCCATAGGAAAAGCCAATACTATTAAAAGGGGATGAGGTTGTGTTGATGATCTGGTTGCTCAAGTGCTTAGTGATATGTCTCCTTCAACTATCAGCAACTTTCACTACTATACACACTCATAAGTAATCTCGGACAAACCGATTTTCCAAACTCAGTCCCACCGAGATGAACCACCTCAGCCATAAGCCAAACCCTAGAAAAATTGGTCATTCCGAGTTTGAGATCGGTCTCACCGAAACACGGGCTGCCAACCTTCTGTAACCGTTTGTCATCATATCGGAATAACCGAGATTGCATTTTCGGTCTCACCGAAATTGGCAAGCACCTGTCTTGGCTCAAATCGGTCTCACCGAGATTGCATTTTCGGTCCCACCGAAACTGGCAAGTTCCTGTCTTTAACTCAAATCGGACCAACCGAGATGGTATTTTCGGTCCCACCGAAAACCGCAACGTTCACTATATTTGAACTTTCGGTCTGACCGAGTTTCCACTTCGGTCTCACCGAGATTGCTCAATTATGTGTGTAACGGTTGGATTTTGTGTGGAGGCTATATATACCCCTCCACCCCCTCTTCATTCGTGGAGAGAGCCATCAGAAAGAACTACCACTCCTACCTTACACTTTCTGAGAAGAGAACTACCTACCCTTGTGTTGAGATCAAGTTGCTCCATTCCTACCATATGAAACTTGATGTCTAACCTTCCCAAGTTGCTTTCCACTCAATCCTTTCTTCCACCACAGCCATATCAGTGAGGAGAGTTGAGTGTTGGGGAGATTATCATTTGAAGCACAAGAGCAAGGAGTTCATCATCATCTACAACATCTATTACCTTTTGGAGGGTGGTGCCTCCTAGATTGGTTAGGTGTCGCTTGGGAGCCTCCGTCATCGAGATGTGGAGTTGAACCAAGAAGTTTGTAAGGGCAAGGAGATCGCCTACTTCGTGAAGATCTACCCCGAGTAAGGCTAGCCCTCCGTGGGCGTAGGCCATGATGGAATAGACAAGGTTGCTTCTTCGTGGACCCTTCGTGGGTGGAGCCCTCCGTGGACTCGCGCAGCCGTTACCCTCCGTGGGTTGAAGTCTCCATCAACGTGGATGTACGATAGCACTACCTATCGGAACCACGGGAAAAATCATTGCGTCTCCAAATTGCGTTTGATCTTCTCCACCTCTCTTTACTACTTGTGCAATTTACTTTCCACTGCCCATACTCTAGAATTGCATGTGTAGTGTGCTACTTGACTTGTGTGTTATGCAAAATCTGCCAAAATCTGTCCTTGATAAAAGACAGAATTTTTATCTTGTCGAGTAGTCTAATCCCCCCCCCCCCTCTAGACACTCTCACCTTCTTCGATCCCTCAATTGGTATCAGAGCTTTGGTCTCCATTGCTTTGGTTTACACACCATTGGAGGAAGATGGACGTGTCTACGTTTGGGAGTATTAGCCATAGAGTGCCTATTCTTAATGGAGAGTCATATAACTCATGGAGGTTTGAAATGCTTAGTATTTTTAAGAAGTACAATTTGTGCAAATATATTGAAAACCCCTATGTGCCTCCATTTGATCCCTTGCACCCTACCATGGATGAAGAGCTTGATTTGCTTTGTAACCTTAGAACTGTAAATCTTATCATTAGAGGGTTACCCGATGATTTGCTTAAGCTTGTTATAAACTTTGAGTGTGCCTATGCTATGTGGAAGTTCTTGGAAGAACTTTATCCGGACTACTCTATGAGAGGTCTTGATAAAATTCTATACAAGACTATTGAATTTGATAAGATGCACCCCAATGATCCCAACTTTGATAAATGATTCTTTGAGCTTCGTGATCTTATGAAAAAGAAGGGTGATCCCGCTCTTATCAATGTTTTAATTAGAAATGCTCTTGCATTGCATTCCGAAGATTATTGTCACATTGACAAAACTAATGCAAGTACTTATCAAATTGACCTAGGTGTTGATGATGAACAATCTATGGGTCAATATGATGATGAGCATGAGCATGATGATGATTACTTCGATTCAGACGCCAAGCTAGACAAGGTCATGAAGAGTCTCAATCTTATGGCAAACCTGAGAGACTACATGTCCGGCGGAAAAGAGTGGATTCTTGATAGTGGATGCACCGATCACATGACCGGAGACAAAGACATGTTTCGAGAGCTTGCAAAGAACGATGGTCCACGCAAGTATGTGACTTTTGGAGACAACTCCAAGGGTAAGGTACTTGGCCTCGGTAAGGTGGCCATATCTCATGATAGCTCTATTCAAAATGTCATGCTTGTAGAATCTCTTGGATACAATTTACTTTCCGTGTCTAGATTAGCTGACTTTGGATTCAATGTGCTATTCACCAAAGTAGATTGCCAAGTCTTTCGTCGTGACAATCAAAACATGGCATTTACTGGTATCCGTAGAGGTGATCTATATATTGTTGATTTCACTAAGAAAGCCCAACCTAGAGCTTGTTTCATTGCTAAATCTTCTAAAGGTTGGCTGTGGCATAGAAGGCTAGGGCATGTTGGTATGCGTAATCTAGACAAGCTAATCAAAGGTGATCATATTCTAGGTGTTAAAGATGTTCTCTTTGACAAAGATAGACTTTGTAGTGCTTGTCAAGCAGGAAAACAAGTAGGTGGAAGTCATCCCGTGAAGAACATCATGACCACAAGGAGACCGCTTGAGCTTCTTCATATGGATCTCTTCGGTCCCAATGCTTACAAAAGCCTTGGTGGTAACTCCTTTGGTCTAGTTATAGTTGATGATTATTCCAGATTTACGTGGGTATTTTTCCTTGATGATAAATCGCAGGTTCAGAGAATCTTCAAGACCTTTGCCAAAAAGGCCCAAAATCAATTTGAGGTGAAGATCAAGAAAGTTCGGAGTGATAATGGAACGGAGTTCAAGAACGCCAATGTACACTCTTTTCTCGATGAGGAAGGAATTCTACATGAGTTCTCGGCTACGTACACTCCTCAACAAAATGGAGTTGTTGAGAGGAAGAACCGAACGCTCATAGAGATGGCGAGAACGATGCTTGATGAATACAAGACACCGAAGCATTTTTGGGGAGAAGCGGTCGAGACAGCTTGTCATGCTATCAACAGGCTTTATCTTCATAAGCTCCTCGGCAAGACATCATACGAGCTCCTCACCGGTAACAAACCCCAAGTGGGATACTTTCATGTTTTTGGTTCAAAATGCTATATCCTTGATAAGCATCGTCGGTCTAAATTTGCTCCTAAATCTCATGAAGGCTTTCTCCTTGGTTATGGATCAAACTCCCACACCTACCGTGTCTACAATAATTTCACCCGAAAGGTTGAAGAGACGGTAGATGTGAAGTTTGATGAATCTAATGGCTCGCAAGTAGAGCAAATGCCTATTGATGTAGGAGACAAGGACCCATCGGAAGCTATCCAAGACTTATCTATTGGAAAGATCCGTCCCATGGAAGTGAAGGAGAGTACCTCATCTACATATGTGGAGCCACCTACCTCACGGCGAGATGAACCTCAAGGCAACATGGAGGCCTCCACTAGTGGAACTCACCAAGATGAGGAAGTGCAACAAGAAGATCCACCACAACCTCCTTCTCCACCGCCTCAAGACAACACCAACAACAATGAAGAAGAAGAAGAGGAAGATGAAGATGATGAGGAAGCTCAGCCACAACATCAACAAAAGCTATCCCGAATTCGAGCAAGAGTCAAGAAGAATCATCCCGTGGAACAAATGATGAACGACATCAACTCCGGGAGAATTACTCGCTCTAAAACTCGCTTAGCTAACTTTTGTGAGCATTACTCATTTATCTCTAGTATTGAACCTATGAAGGTAGAAGAAGCACTTGAAGACCCGGATTGGGTGAACGCTATGCACGAAGAACTACACAACTTCGAGAGGAACAAGGTGTGGACTTTGGTAGAGAAGCCCAAGGATGATCAAAACATCATTGGAACCAAATGGGTGTTTCGGAACAAGCAAGATGAAGATGGACAAGTCATCCGCAACAAGGCTCGTCTCGTAGCTCAAGGTTACACACAAGTCGAAGGTATGGACTATGGTGAGACCTATGCCCCCGTTGCTAGACTTGAGTCCATTCGCATTCTTCTTGCTTATGCCAATCACCATGATATTACTCTCTATCAAATGGATATCAAAAGTGCTTTCCTAAATGGTGAAATTGAGGAGGAAGTATTTGTGAAACAACCTCCCGGATTTGTGAACCCCAAAAAGCCTAATCATGTTTACAAGCTGCACAAAGCTCTTTATGGTCTTAAACAAGCTCCTAAAGCTTGGTACAAATGCTTAACTAGCTTTCTTCTTGAAAAAGGCTTTGAGATTGGAAAGATAGACTCAACGTTGTTCACGAAAAGGGTTAATGGTGAACTATTTGTGTGCCAAATATATGTTGATGATATTATTTTTGGTTCAACTAACCCCCATTTTAGCAAGAAGTTTGGACAGCTCATGTCGGAGAAGTATGAGATGTCCATGATGAGTGAACTCAAATTCTTCCTTGGATTGCAAATCAAGCAATCTAAGGAGGGTACCTTTGTCTCACAAACAAAGTACACCAAGGATCTCTTCAAGAAGTTCAACATGCAAGAAAGCAAAGGTATGAGTACCCCCATGCCTACAAGTGGACACAATGACTTGACAAAAGATGGAGAACCCGTTGATCAAAGGGTTTACCGTTCTATGATTGGTTCTCTACTATATCTTTGTGCTTCTCGTCCTGACATAATGTTGAGTGTATGCATGTGTGCACGATATCAAGCAGCCCCTAAAGAATGTCATCTTAAAGCTGTGAAAAGGATAGTGAGATATTTGATACACACACCAAACTTTGGCATTTGGTATCCTAAGAGGGCCTCTTTCGACCTTGTTGGCTATTCCGACTCGGACTATGCCGGTGACAAGGTTGATAGAAAGTCAACTTCGGGTACGTGTCAATTCCTTGGTCGATCCCTTGTATCTTGGTCCTCCAAGAAACAAAATTCAGTATCATTATCCACTGCCGAAGCGGAGTATATTGCTGCTGGTTCGTGTTGTGCTCAATTGCTATGGATGACACAAACGCTTAAGGATTATGGGATACATGTGAGACATGTTCCCTTGCTTTGTGACAATGAGAGTGCAATTAAAATTGGACACAATCCAGTGCAACACTCTCGAACAAAGCATATTGAAGTTCGTCACCATTTTATTCGTGATCATATTGCCAAGGGTGACATTAATCTTAAGCATGTTCGTACTGACAAACAACTTGCTGATATCTTTACAAAACCTCTTGATGAGAAGGTGTTTTGTCGCTTAAGGAGTGAGTTGAACATCATTGATGCTTCAAACTTGGAGTGATAACTCCATTGATGCATGCAAGGCATGAGCTCACTTGACTAATCCTTGATATTTCTCTTATGATGATGATCATATGTCTTGGACACATTTGCCTCCTTGTATTGCATCTAACTCTTTGCAGGTACTTGGATGATCTACATTCCACAAGATTACCACACACTCAATTCATGAGTAGTCTTGTCATTGACCAAGTATCTAGCCCTTTGGGATGTTGAGTTCAAGGAACAAAATTCCACATATCCTTTTTGACATCTTATACATCTTGTATTTCACTCTTGTTATCTTGGATATCCTCGAGTATTTCCTTGCTTGCCTAACCAATGTAGGAAGATGAACTACACAAGTAGAAATGGCGCTCCAACCTCACATTCAATGAGCACCTACATCAAGCTTACCTACATGAGCAAAGCAACAACAAGCCCAAGGTATGTTCTTCACATCTTTACTTTGCTCAAAGTCATGAGTACAAGCAGCTTCATAAGATGTGATCACATCGAACGCTTAATCGAAAAATGGCAACCCCATTTTGAGCTTAAATGATGAGTATGACCTATGATCAAATGTCTTCATTTGACTCCTAAGTCAATATACTCAAACATAGGTGACCTTGTCGCCGACCTTTATCTAGATGAAGTACATATGCTTTTGAAGTCTTTCTGTTTTCTCTTATGTTCTCTCATTGAGTTTTCTTTAAACAACAAAAAAAACTTCATCTAGGAATCTTTTTATTTCTATTTCTTATGTCTCTTTGAATATCCTTCTGGCTCTGATCAATTCCCCGAAAATCTTTTACAAATTCATTGCAAATCCTTTGAAACATTCCTCGCAAAGTGAGCTGAATTATCTCTGTATTTCCTTGGAATTAAACTCGGCGTCACCGATTTATTTATTTCGGTCTAACCGAAAAGGGTCTACCCTAACTCAATTCGGTGTCACTGATTTATTTCCTCCAGGATATCATCTCCTGCAGCTCCACTCATTGTTTCTCTATGCATGTTCTTATTTGCCCTGTTGTGATTCTTAAGGATCCCACCTCTTTCTTTCCATCCTTCCTAACCTTCCTAGTTTGCTGTCCTTTTCGGCACTTGATGTCAAAGGGGGAGAAGACTTAGGGGGAGTAGGGGGAGAAGAGAAGACTTAGGGGGAAAAGAAAAGCAATCTTATCTTAAGGGGGAAAGAATCACATCAAAGCTTTGTCGTGTCTTACACTGGACATCATTCTCTTTTGGCATCATTCTTTTGATTTTGCTATTTCCATCAAACCCCTTGTTCTGAGAGAACTCAAAGGGAGAGGAATTTTCACAATTGATATCTTATGGAAAGCAAAATCTCTCAGAGTTCATTGAAAATCTTTTAAGTTTCGGAGACATGTTTGCTGATTCAAGCTTGTGCTCAATATGAGACACTCCTTATACATGTCATCCCTGGCTTGGTACTCTTGATGTTCTTGCAGTTGGTTGAAGGAATACTCTTGTGTTATCTAACCTTGTTTTCTCAAGTTTATCCCTTCAGGTATAATGTCAAGGAACCTCAAGGTAAGTATATGCACCTTGCAGAATGTGCATGATGGTGACTTGTTTGTAAATACTTGTTTGCAAGAAATCACCATGCACATATGCATTATCACTCACTTCTTTTTCTTCTGCTCTGATGCATATAGCCAAGCTGCATGTAGCACATCTTGCTTATCTCTCTTGTGTGCTTGTGGTAGTCCAAAACCAAAATTTATGAAAATATTGCACACTTGTAGGGGGAGCCTGTGTACTACATGCTTGTCAAAACTTTCGTGATAATTCTGTCTGTCTTTCAATAAGCTTTGATATCTTGTTTAGTGTGATTTTAGTGTGTTGCCATCACTTACCAAAAAGGGGGAGATTGAAAGCACATTTGCTCCCTGGGTGGTTTTGGTAATTAATGACAACATACTTTGTGGTTGGACTAATGCTTTTATCAAGTATGTTTCAGGAAATCCAATCACATTGGTATGGCAAAAGGACTGAAGAAGTGGACCCCTCAAAATGCTAAGGCAAGCATTGGCAAAAGCTCAAGACTCCATTTTTGGTTTAGTGATCCAAGATCACATTGAGTCCATAGGAAAAGCCAATACTATTAAAAGGGGATGAGGTTGTGTTGATGATCTGGTTGCTCAAGTGCTTAGTGATATGTCTCCTTCAACTATCAGCAACTTTCACTACTATACACACTCATAAGTAATCTCGGACAAACCGATTTTCCAAACTCAGTCCCACCGAGATGAACCACCTCAGCCATAAGCCAAACCCTAGAAAAATCGGTCATTCCGAGTTTGAGATCGGTCTCACCGAAACACGGGTTGCCAACCTTCTGTAACCGTTTGTCATCATATCAGAATAACCGAGATTGCATTTTTGGTCTCACCGATATTGGCAAGCACCTGTCTTGGCTCAAATCGGTCTCACCGAGATTGCATTTTCGGTCCCACCGAAACTGGCAAGTTCCTGTCTTTGACTCAAATCGGACCAACCGAGATGGTATTTTCGGTCCCACTGAAAACCCCAACGTTCACTATATTTGAACTTTCGGTCTGACCGAGTTTCCACTTCGGTCTCACCGAGATTGCTCAATTATGCGTGTAACGGTTGGATTTTGTGTGGAGGCTATATATACCCTCCACCCCCTCTTCATTCGTGGAGAGAGCCATCAGAAAGAACTACCACTCCTACCTTACACTTTCTGAGAAGAGAACTACCTACCCTTGTGTTGAGATCAAGTTGCTCCATTCCTACCATATGAAACTTGATTTCTAACCTTCCCAAGTTGCTTTCCACTCAATCCTTTCTTCCACCACAGCCATATCAGTGAGGAGAGTTGAGTGTTGGGGAGATTATCATTTGAAGCACAAGAGCAAGGAGTTCATCATCATCTACAACATCTATTACCTTTTGGAGGGTGGTGCCTCCTAGATTGGTTAGGTGTCGCTTGGGAGCCTCCGTCATCGAGATGTGGAGTTGAACCAAGAAGTTTGTAAGGGCAAGGAGATCGCCTACTTCGTGAAGATCTACCCCGAGTAAGGCTAGCCCTCCGTGGGCGTAGGCCATGATGGAATAGACAAGGTTGCTTCTTCGTGGACCCTTCGTGGGTGGAGCCCTCCGTGGACTCGCGCAGCCGTTACCCTCCGTGGGTTGAAGTCTCCATCAACGTGGATGTACGATAGCACTACCTATCGGAACCACGGGAAAAATCATTGCGTCTCCAAATTGCGTTTGATCTTCTCCACCTCTCTTTACTACTTGTGCAATTTACTTTCCGCTGCCCATACTCTAGAATTGCATGTGTAGTGTGCTACTTGACTTGTGTGTTATGCAAAATCTGCCAAAATCTGTCCTTGATAAAAGACAGAATTTTTATCTTGTCGAGTAGTCTAATCCCCCCCCCCTCTAGACACTCTCACCTTCTTCGATCCCTCAGATGTTTAATGGGCTTTATTATACACTTTTATATTATTTTCGGGACTAACCTACTAACCCAATGCCCAGTACACATTGCTGTTTTTTTGCCTATTTCAGTGTTTCGTAGAAAAGGAATATCATACGAAGTCCAGACGGAATGAAACCTTTGGGACAGTTATTTTTGGAACAATACCAACGCGGGAGACTTAGAGTACACGCGAGGAAGCGAAGGAGGTGGCCACGAGGCAAGGGGCGCGCCCAGGGGGGTAGGCGCGCCCTCCAACCTCGTGGGCCACCTATTGCTCCTCCGGTGCCCCTCTTCAGCCTATATATACTCTCATACCCTGAAAACATCGAGGCAAAATACGAAACCCTAATTCCACCGTTGCAACCTTCTGTTCCTGTGAGATCCCATCTTGGAGCCTGTTCCGGAGCTCCATCGGAGGGGGATCGATCACGGAGGGCTTCTACATCAACACCACAGCCTCTCCGATGAGTTGTGAGTAGTTTTCCACAGACCTTCGGGTCCATAGTTATTAGCTAGATGGCTTCTTCTCTCTCTTTGGATCTCAATACAAAGTTCTTCTCGATCTTCGAGGAGATCTATTCGATGTAATCTTTTTGTGGTGTGTTTGTCGAGATCCGATGAATTGTGGGTTTATGATCAAGATTATCTTTGACCAATATTGGAGTCTTTTCTGAAGTCTTTTATGTATGATTATAATATCCTTGCAAGTCTCTTCGAATTATTGGTTTGGTTTGGCCTACTAGAACTATAGTTCTTGCAATGGGAGAAGTGCTTGGCTTTGGGTTCAATCTTGCGGTGTCCTTTCCCAGTGACAGCAAGGGCAGCAAGGCACGTATAGTATTGTTGCCATCGAGGATAAATAGATGGGGTTTATATCGTATTGCTTGAGTTTATCCCTCTACATCATGTCATCTTGCTTAAGGCATTACTCTGTTCTTATGAACGTAATACTCTAGATGCATGTTGGATAGCGGTCGATGTGTGGAGTAATAGTAGTACATGCAGAATCGTTTCGGTCTACTTGTCATGGACGTGATGCCTATATATAATGATCATGCCTAGATATTCTCATAACTATGCGCTTTTATATCAATTGCTCGACAGTGATTTGTTCACCCACCGTATAATTATGCTATCATGAGAGAAGCCACTAGTGAAACCTATGGCCCCCGGGTCTATTCTCATCATATTAATCTTCCATCTACTTTACTTTGCATTACTTACTTTCTGTTTCTATACCAAAAATATTATCTTATCATATCTATCATATCTCACTCTTGTAAGTGACCGTGAAGCGATTGACAACCCCTTACCGCGTTGGCTGTGAGGTTCTTATTTGTTTGTGCAGGTGTGAGGGACTCGCACGTGGTCTCCTACTGGATTGATACCTTGGTTATCAAAAACTTAGGGAAATACTTATGCTACTGTGTTGCATCACCCTTTCCTCTTCGAGGGAATACAACGCAAGCTCGAGAAGTAGCATGAACCTACTGAATTTTTTTACTTTGAAATTCCTTCGGGTATGATAGAGAAACTACTAGCTAATCCTTTTATAGGAGATGGAACATTACATCCCGATATGCACCTAATCTATGTGGATGAAGTTTGTGGATTATTTAAGCTTGCGGGTATGCCTCAGGATGTTATCAAGAAGAAGGTCTTCCATTTATCTTTGAAGGGAAAGGCATTGACATGGTTTAGTTACGTGATGATATTGGATCATGGAACTACAACCGATTGAAATTGGAATTTCATTAGAAGTTTTATCATATGCATATGGTTCATCGTGAAGGAGAAAGTATCACTCAAGCTTGGGGGAGGCTTAAGTCAATGTTATATTCATGCCCCAATCATGAGCTCTCAAGAGAAATTATTATTCAATTTTTTATGCTCGGCTTTCTCTCAATAATCGCTCCATTCTCGATACTTTTTGCACTGGTTCTTTTATGATGAAGACTATTGAATTCAGATGGGATTTATTGGAAAGAATTAAACGCAACTCTGAAGATTGGGAACTCGACGAAGGTAAGGAGTCAGTTATAACAACTAAGTTTGATTGTGTTAAATCTTTTATGGATGCCGATGCTTTTCGTGAATTTAGCACTAAATATGGACTTGACTCTGAGATAGTAGCTTCTTTTTGTGAATCATTTGCTACTCATGTTGATCTCCCTAAGGAGAAGTGGTTTAAATATCATCCTCCCATTTAAGCAAAAGTAGTTGAACCTATTAAAGTTGAAGAAAAGACTATCACTTATAATGTTGATCCTATTGTTCCTACCGCTTATATTGAGAAACCACCTTTCCTTGTTAGAATAAAGGATCATGCTAAAGCTTCAACTGTGGTTCGTAAGAGTAATTCTAGAACACCTATACCCTCTGAGAAAATTAAAGTTGAACCTGGTATTGCTATGGTTTAGGATCTCTTGGTCGATAATATTGATGGGCATGTTATTTACTTATGTGATGAAGCTGCTAGAATTGCTAGACCCGATACTAAAAATAAACATATACCTGTTGTTGGCATGCCTATTGTTTCTGTTAAAATAGGAGATCACTGTTATCATGGCTTATGTGATATGGGTGCTAGTGTCAGCGCAATACCTTATACTTTATATAAAGAAATTATGCAAGATATTGCACCTGCTAAGATAGAAGATATTGATGTTACTATTAAGCTTGCCAATAGAGATACTATTTCACCAGTTGGGATTGTTAGAGATATTGAAGTCTTGTGTGGGAAAATTAAATATCCTACTGATTTTCTTGTTCTTGCTTCCCTACAAGATGACTTTTGTCCCATTATATTTGGTAGACCCTTCTTGAATACTGTTAATGCTAAGATAGGCTGCGAAAAGGATATTGTTACTGTTGGTTTAGGGGATATGTCTCATGATTTTAATTTTGCTAAATTTCGTAGACAACCCCATGATAAATAATTGCCTAGTAAAGATGAAATTGATGGTCTTGCTTCTATTGCCATGCCTCCTAATGATCCTTTAGAACAATATTTGCTAGACCATGAAAATGATATGTTTATGAATGAAAGAAGGGAAATAGATGAAATATTCTTTAAATAGGGACCTATTTTGAAACACAACTTGCCTGTTGAAATTCTAGGGGATCCTCCTCCACCCAAGGGTGATCCCGTGTTTGAGCTTAAACCATTACCTGATACTCTTAAATATGCTTATCTTGATGAAAATAAGATATATAATGTTATTATTAGTGCTAACCTTTCAGAGCAGGAAGAAGAGAAATTCTTGAAAACTCTGAAGAAGCACCGTGCTGCTATTGGATATACTCTTGATGATCTTAAGGGCATTAGTCCCACTCTATGCCAACACAAAATAAAATTGGAGAGAGACGCTAAACCAGTTGTTGATCACCAACGATGGTTAAATCCTAAGATGAACGAAGTGGTAAGAAATGAAATACTAAAGCTTCTAGAGGCAGGTATAATTTATCCTATTGTTGATAGTCCGTGGGTAAATCATGTCCATTGTGTCCATAAGAAGGGAGGTATTACTGTTGTTCCTAATGATAAAGACGAATTGATCCCACAAAGAATTGTTACAGGTTATAGAATGGTAATTGATTTCCGCAAATTAAATAAAGCTACTAGAAAGTATCATTACCCTTTACCTTTTATTGATCAAATGCTAGAAATATTATCCAAACATACACATTTTTGCTTTCTAGACGGTTATTCTGGTTTCTCTCAACTACCTGTGTCAAAACAGGATCAGGAAAATACCACTTTTACTTGCCCTTTCGGTACCTTTGCTTATAGACGTATGCCTTTTGGTTTATGTAATGCACCTGCTACCTTTCAAAGATGTATGACTGCTATATTCTCTGACTTTTGTGAAAATATTGTTGAGGTTTTCATGGATGATTTCTCTGTGTATGGAACTTCTCTTGATGATTGCTTAAGCAACCTTGATTGAGTTTTGCAGAGATGTGAAGAAACTAATCTTGTCTTGAATTGGGAGAAGTGCCACTTTATGGTTAATGAAGGTATTGTCTTGGTGCATAAAATTTCTGAAATAGGTATTGAAGTTGATAAAGCTAAAGTTGATGCTATTGAAAAGATGTCGTGTCCTAAGGACATCAAAGATATAAGAAGTTTCCTTGGTCATGCCAGTTTTTATAGGAGGTTCATTAAAGACTTCTCAAAAAATTCTAGGCCTCTGACTAATCTCTTACAAAAAGATGTTCCTTTTGTCTTTGATGATGATTGTGTAGAAGCATTTGAAATACTTAAGAAAGCCTTGATTTTTGCATCTATTGTTCAGCCACCTGATTGGAATTTACCCTTTGAAATTATGTGTGATGCTAGTGATTATGATGTAGGTGTTGTTCTAGGACAAAGAGTTGATAAGAAATTAAATGTTATCCAATATGCCAGTAAAACTCTAGACAGTGCCCAGAGAAATTATGCTACTACTGAAAAAGAATTTTTAGCAGTTGTATTTGCTTGTGATAAGTTCAGACCTTATATTGTTGATTCTAAAGTAACTGTTCACACTGATCATGTTGCTATTAAATATCTTATGGAAAAGAAAGATGCTAAACCTAGACTTATTAGATGGGTTCTCTTGCTACAAGAATTTGATTTGCATATTATTGACAGAAAGGGAGCTGAGAACCCCGTTGCAGACAACTTATCTAGGTTAAAAAATGTTCTTGATGACCCACTACCTATTGATGATAGCTTTCCTGATGAACAATTAGCTGTCATAAATGCTTCTCGTACTGCTCCATGGTATGCTGATTATGCTAATTACATTGTTGCTAAATTTATACCACCTAGTTTCACATACCAGCAAAAGAAAAAGTTTTTCTATGATTTAAGACATTACTTCTGGGATGACCCACACCTTTATAAAGAAGGAGTAGATGGTGTTATTAGACGTTGTGTACCTGAGCATGAACAGGAACAGATCCTACGCAAGTGTCACTCCGAGGCTTATGGAGGACACCACGCTGGAGATAGAACTGCACATAAGGTATTGCAATCCGGTTTTCATTGGCCTACTCTTTTCAAAGATGCCCGTAAGTTTGGCTTGTCTTGTTATGAATGTCATAGAATTGGTAATATTAGTAGACGTCAAGAAATTCCTATGAACTATCCACTTGTTATTGTACCATTTGATGTTTCAGGCTTTGATTATATGGGACCGTTTCCTTCCTCTAATGGGTATGCACATATTTTAGTTGTTGTTGATTACGTTACTAAGTGGGTAGAAGCTATTCCAACTAGTAGTGCTGATCATAACACCTCTATTAAGATGCTTAAAGAAGTTATTTTTCTGAGGTTTGGAGTCCCTAGATACTTAATGACTGATGGTGGTTCACATTTTATTCATGGTGATTTTCGTAAAATTCTTGCTAAGTATGATGTTAATCATAGAACTGCGTCTCCGTACCACCCACAGTCTAGTGGTCAAGTAGAACTGAGTAATGGAGAGATTAGATTAATTTTGCAAAAGACTGTTAATAGATCTAGGAAGAATTGGTCCAAGAAACTTGATGATGCATTATGGGCCTATAGAACTGCATATAAAAATCCTATGGGTATGTCTCCGTATAAAATGGTTTATGGAAAAGCATGTCACTTACCTCTCGAACTAGAACATAAGGCATATTGGCCCATTAAAGAGCTCAATTATGATTTCAAACTTGCCGGTGAGAAGAGACTATTTGACATTAGCTCTCTTGATGAGTGGAGAACCCATGCCTATGTGAATGCCAAACTGTTTAAAAAAAGTTAAAAGATGGCATGACAAAAGGATACAAAAGTGTGAGTTTAATGTAGGTGATTATGTTTTGTTATACAACTCTCGTTTAAGATTTTTTGCAGGAAAACTCCTCTCTAAATGAGAAGGTCCTTACGTTATCGAGGAGGTCTGTCGTTCCGGTGCCATAAAAATCAACAACTTCGAAGGCACAAATCTGAAGGTGGTGAACGGTCAAAGAATCAAACATTATATCTCAGGTAATCCCATAAATGTTGAAACCAATGTTATTGACAACGTAACCCAGGAGGAGTACATAAGGGACACTTTCTAGAACATTTCAGACTCCGAAAAGGAATATGTATGTGGTACGATAAGTAAACCGACTCCAAGACAGTTCTAAGAGCAATTTTACTTCGTTTTGGAATACTTAAGAAAATAGGAAAATAAGAAGTAGTCCGGGAAGGACGGGAGGCATCCACAAGGGTGGAGGGCGCGCCCTACCCCCCTGGGCGCGCCCCTTGCCTCATGGGCACCTCGTGTGCCCTCTGGACTCCGTTTTCTTGCACGATACTTCTTTTGGTCGGCAAAAATTCATTATATAATCTCCCAAAGGTTTTGACCATCGTACCATGACAAAATCCTCTATTTTTGTTTTGAGTTGTTTCTGCCGCAGATTAGAGCAATATGTCGTCCCAGGATTCGAAGGGAGAAAGCTATGTGGCTGATTCGATGACCTAAGGGAGCAAAATTCTATCCTCGAGCGCAAATTAAGGAAGAATCCTACGTCATCAACAACTTCATCATCACCACCTCCGAAGAAAGAGACATAAATACATGGGTATGGGCACTCCCCTTGGCAACTGCCAAGCTTGGGGGAGGTGCCTCGGTATCATATCGCCATCACACTTCTATCTTTACCATTTTTCTTAGTTTGGTTCTTTTGGTTATATCTTGATCTAGTAGAATAAAGTTTAGTATGATCTAGCTTTGAGTTTTTGCGTTTATCCGTATCTATGTAATCAAGTCCGTGAGCTATATATAATAAAGATTAGTCTTGAGTCAAGGGTTTGGTTATCTTGCTATGATCTTGAGGGAAAAAAGAAAAAAAAGAAAGAATAAAAAGAAATAAAGAGATCATATTGATCTTATGGAGAGCAATGACTTCACATATAAAGCGTATGATGAATAAAAGTTGTTGAGAGTTGACAAACATAGTTTTGGTCATCGTTGCAATTAATAGGAAGGAATAAAGGAAGAGAGGTTTTCACATATAAATATACTATCTTGGACTTCTTTTATGATTGTGAGCACTCATTAAAATATGACATGCTAAAAAGTTGATGTTGGACAAGGAAGACAACGTAATGGGTTATGTTTTCTTATATCTAAAATAAATTATATTGTCATGGATCATCCAACATGTTGGGCTAGCCTGTCCCCCTCAAGCTAGCCAAATTCTTTGCACCAAGTAGAGTTAATACTTGTGCTACCAAATATCCCTAAACCCAGTTGTGCCATGAGAGTCCACCATATGTACCTATGGATTGAGTAAGATCCTTCAAGTAAGTTGTCATTGTTGCAAACAATAAAAATTGCTCTCTAAATAGGTATGATCTATTAGTGTGGATAAAATAAGCTTTATACGAGCTTGTGATATGGAAGAAATAAAAGCAACAGACTACATAATAAAGGTCCCTATCACAAGTGGCAATATAAAGTGACGTTCTTTTGCATTAAGGTTTTGTGCATCCAACCATAAAAGCACATGACAACCTCTGCTTCCCTCTGCGAAGGGCCTATCTTTTATTTTTGTCTTATACCTTATACAAGAAGTCATGGTGATCTTCACCTTTCCTTTTTACACTTTATCCTTTGGCAAGCACTATGTGTTGGAAAGATCCTAAAATATATATCCAATTGGATATGGGTTCTCATAAAGCATCATTGTTGACGTTACCCTTGAGGTAAAAGGTTGGGAGGCAAAACTATAAGCCCCTATCTTTCTCTGTGTCCGATTAAAACTTCATACCCATAAGTATTGTGTGAGTGTTAGCAATTGTGACAGACTAAATGATAGTTGAGTATGTGGACTTGCTGAAAAGCTCTTATATTGACTCTTTCCGATGTTATGATAAATTGCAATTGCTTCAATGACTGAGATCATAGTTTGTTAGTTTTCAATGAAGTTTTGGATTCATACTTTACATTGTGAATAGATTGTTACTTCAGCATAAGAAATCATATGACAATATATATATGCCCTCATGTCCGTATTTTATTTTATCGACACCTCTATCTCTAAACACGTGGACATATTTTTCGATATCGGCTTCCGCTTGAGGACAAGCGAGGTCTAAGCTTGGAGGAGTTGATATGTCCATCTTGCATCATGCTTTTATATCGATATTCATTGCATTATGGGCTGTTACTACACATTATGTCACAATACTTATGCCTTTTTCTCTCTTATTTTACAAGGCTTACATGAAGAGGGAGAATGCCGGTAGATGGAATTCTGGGCTGGAAAAGGAGCAAATATTAGAGACCTATTCTGCACAACTCAAAAAGTCTTGACATGCCACGAAAGTCAATTTTGGAATATATTAAAAATATTGGGCGAAGGAAGCACCAGAGGGGGGCCACCCACCGTCCACGAGGGTGGGGGGCGGGCCCCTTGCCTCGTGGACCACCTGGCAGCCCCCTGGCGCCCATCTTCTGGTATAAGGTGTCTTTCGCCCTGGAAAAAATCAGAAGGAAGCTCTGGGTATGAAGCGCCGCCGTCTTGAGGCGGAACCTTGGCGGAACCAATCTAGGGCTCCGGCGGAGCTGTTCTGCCGGGGAAACATCCCTCCGAGAGGGGGAAATCGTCACCATCGTCATCACCATCGATCCTCTCATCGGGAGGGGGTCAATCTCCATCAACATATTCACCAGCACCATCTCCTCTCAAACCCTAGTTCATCTCTTGTGTCCAATCTTTGTCTCAAAACCTCAGATTGGTACATGCGGGTTGCTAGTAGTGTTGATTACTCCTTGTAGTTGATGCTAGTTGGTCTATTATGTGGAAGATCATATGTTCAGATCCTTTATGCATATTAATACCCCTCTGATTATGAACATGAATATTATTTGTGAGTAGTTACGTTCGTTCCTGAGGACATGGGAGAAGTCTTGTTATAAGTACTCATGTGAATTTGGTATTTGTTTGATATTTTGATGAGATGTATGTTGTCTTTCCTCTAGTGGTGTTAGGTGAACGTCGACTACATGACACTTCACCATTGTTTGGGCCTAGAGGAAGGCATTGGGAAGTAATAAGTAGATGATGGGTTGCTAGAGTGACAGAAGCTTAAACCCTAGTTTATGCATTGCTTCGTAAGGAGCTAATTTGGATCCATATGTTTCATGCTATGGTTAGGTTTACCTTAATACTTCTTTTGTAGTTGCGGATGCTTGCAATAGAGGTTAATCATAAGTGGGATGCTTGTCCAAGGAAGGGAAGTACCCAAGCACCGGTCCACCCACATATCAAATTATCAAAGTAACGAACGTGAATCATATGAGCGTGATGAAAACTAGCTTGACGATAATTCCAATGTGTCCTCGGGAGCGCTTTTCTTTATATAAGAGTTTGTCCAGGCTTGTCCTTTGCTACAAAAAGGATTGGGCCATCTTGCTGCACCTTATTTACTTTTATTACTTGTTACTCATTACAAACTACCTTATCACAAACTATCTGTTACTGATAATTTTAGTGCTTGCAGAGAATACCTTACTGAAAAATGCCAATCATTTCCTTCTGCTCCTCGTTGGGTTCGACACTCTTACTTATAGAAAGGACTACGATAGATCCCCTATACTTGTGGGTCATCAGGAGGTATGCCTAGAATATATAGGAGTGAACCCTCCATCAGAGAAGAACCGGCATAACCTCCAACATCGAAAACATCATAGAAGAGGCATGAGTGAACTCCGTTCTCGATGAACTCGAGCTTGTCATCAAGATGACAAAAAGCTCCAAAACTCACAAGGAGAAGAACCAAACAAGAACCAATAAATATGATGTAAGGATGCAATGGTTTGAGCTCTCTACGAACGATACGATCAAGTTACTCATCGAGAGCCCCCCTTGATAGTACGACAATCGATCCTATAACCCGGTCTCCCACAATTACCATGAGACCGGTAAAATAGAAAGCCTATCAAGGGCAAACCTTTGCCTTGCACATAGTCCACTTGAGATGGATGATGACGATCTTGACCCCCTCAAGCTGGACCACCTTTCTTGATTGTGTTGGCTCGGTGAAGACTAGTAGATTGCTCCCCCATACTCCACTATGGGTGAGCCACTCTTCGGCACATCTTCACAAGTCCATTGCCACCATAATGGACGGCAAGCTTCAAGCATATGATCTCTGTTTGATGATCCTACTTGAACTTGCACACCGCAACCTAACCCCACAAAGAACTCTCATGAAGACCATGGGTTAGTACACAAAGTGTAATTCACAATGCTTACCGTACCATGGGATCGCTTGATCCCTCTCGGTACATCTTCTATGCTTTGTGTGTTGATCAAATTGATTCACTCTTTGACTTAGTCTTGATCAACCTTGAATCTTTTCCAACTCTCTTCATTTGGAGGTTGTCTTGAAGGTAAACATGAATGATCACACACTCTTCTTCTTCAAGACATGCTTGCAATAAGCTCAACACTCACACGACCAATCTTTGGATAATTCCTTAATGGCACCTTGGTCATCACAAACTCTCCTTGAAACCAACAAATGGACTCCAAGAAAAGCCTATGGACAAACCCTTCAAATATAACTCAAGGTAACCATTAGTCCATAGAGATTGTCATCAATTACCAAAACCAAACATGGGGGCACCACATGTTCTTTCAATCTCCCCCATTTTGGTAATTGATGACAATCATTTTCAAGAGAGTTTATATAAGGAATTATGCATCACCATACCACGCAACAATAATGTATGCGCATGAGATGCAAAAGCTTAGGAACAAAACCAAAGCAAGAAGAGATGACTCTCTAAACTTCTCCACAAAACTCTCTGAAACTTCTCCCCCATTGGCATCGATTGCCAAAATGGGCGAAAGGCTTAGAACGCCAATATAACTTGTGTTCCTCCATAAATTGTGTATTTCTCAACTAGAGAGTGGAATGCAATACACATATCCAACGGTAAAAACTTGGAGGAAGACAAACTATATTGAGGCCCAAAGATTGCAAAAGAATGATATGTCACAAAGACATAACAAAGAGAGAGACACACAATCAAGCAATCAAGGGATACCAATTGAAGCAAGCTATCAAAAGATACCAATTGAACCAACTAGACCAATGATCCTACGAGCCACATGAATAAAAGATATTATGATATGAGCAAAGGAGTGTCCTATAGAAACTAGGTAAGCTCCCCATGTTTTGTGCGCAATTTAGTTTTGTATTTGGATACAACAAGCACAAAACAGGATCGTCACTCCCCCAAGATCAATAGAATCTTACAACAAGCACAAGCGGGCAAGTAGGAAACAAAGCCTAGCACGAGCAACAAACAAATGGTTGAGCAACATATAAAAGAGGCAACTTAAGAGTAGGCTCAACCAAAATGATGTGTGTGAGTCATGGCAAAGCACTTGAGAAGACTAACGTAAGGGTGAGCATTAAGCATCAACATAGTATTGAATAGTGGAGATACAAGGTGCATGACATGTCCTTCCCACAAACATCAAGCAAAGGGTTTCACAAGCTCACTCACTATGCAAAATGAATAACCAACGCTTGTGACAACCCATGGTGAAGAAGGAAAGTGAAAGCTTTGTCAAGAGGAGGGATACCAACCGAGATGGCAAAAGCCTCATCAAGACAAGCAAGAGACAAAATATCTTCGCCAACCAAGAGTGCATCAAGATGAAACAAGATAAGATCCACACTCAAGGCAAAAGCTTTCACGGGGCCACCAAAGAAATAATACAAGAAAGAAAAGGTGGACGTGAAAGAAAAGATATCTTCTAGATATGTAATTTCTCTCAAGTGTATAAGATTCTAGGTAGATGAAAAATCATGATGATATCGATCCACAAAGAAGGATGTACACACGAAATAATTACAAAAGGGAAGAATAATATATCCACAATGAAGTCATAATTATACCAATAAGAGATTTGCTTGAAAGCATAACACATGGCTAGATATGGTCTTATTGTATATACATGAATTCCAACCACACCAACATAAAAAACATCACAACTAGCAACAAGAGATCATTGTTGGGATGCTTTGAGAAAGGAAACAAGTATCACAAGAAATAATGAATAACATGCCATGATACAACCTACACAAGGTTGATGCAAGAAATGTGTGCATGAAGTAGATGATGATACTTGTTACCGAGATAGCATTGGAATGATGTAGAAGATACCAATTGAAGGTAGAAAGTAGTTCATTGATCATCCTAGCTTGACTCCAATAAGCACATGGTGACAACACCTTCCTTGTGAGTGAGCAGAGCATCCAATGCATCTCCAATTGTTCCTAGAACAACAACACAAACAAAATGGTACCCTAACTCATTGGGACCAAAGAGTTAGAAACACCAATACATAGGACAAACTCCAAAAACATATGTGCATTTATATATGAAAATGAATTTCATGCACATCTCATCCAATATTGAGACTAGGTGGAGTTTCCCCTATATATTGGGTCAAAGAAAGAAAGCATGCCAAAGAAAATACATGTAGTAAATATGCATGCCCAAGACTTTCAAGAAACGAGACCAAATGAAAAATAAATACCAGGTGAGAATGGATACCAAAAGGAGAAACCATCACTTAGAAGATATCTATTGAAAAGATACATCAAGGAATGAGATATCCATTGATACACGCAAAAGGAAAGATATCAAACTCCCAAAAGAGAGGATGGTTCCAAACAAACCAAACCATCTACAAAGTTTCATGATGACACAAAGTACCAAAAAGAAACGGCTTGCCTTCCATCAACACACACTTGATATGGATCACAAGATGAGTGTTCTATCAAAAATAGGATAGCCCCCCCCCCCCAAGAATTGTGCATTAAAGAGAATTTGCATTTGAATACATAATGCACAAGGTGGGATCACCACTTTCACTATATCTAGAAAACACTCGACAAAATCAATAAAACAACAAGATCCACAAGTGGCATGGAAGGAAATTAGAGTTGACACAAACTTGGCAAGAGATAAGACCAATAAAACCAAAAGACAATGTAAAGATGATCAATAATTTCCACCACATAAATGATTACCAATTGTCAAAGACAAGAGGTATTTGGAAATAATTCCCGGTGGTAGATTGCCAACATATCCGACATCATCTTCACACCAAACACAAAACCAAATTTGCAACTTGCAGAGCTAACATGCCACCTAGGAACAACATAATTTATAAGTGACAATATCTCAAATTTACACATTTTCTAGGCTTGTAATATACACATAGGATATTACTCCCCCATAACGTGATACCAATGAAAGACTTAACAAGATGCAAAAGAGAACCAAACAAGGGATAATTAATGGACCAAATAGAATTTGAATTTCTCATGAGAAGACATACCACATAGAGACTAGATAATCTTGTAATATCAATACTAGATGGTATTCCTCATGTACACACATTTTTAGGATTGTGAGGTGCACAAAGCACATCACTCCCCCAAAATGGGATGTTCCATTAATCCCTCACAAGAGCCATCTAAGATACAAACAAGATGTAAAAAGGCTCAACACACGACACACACGTACATGATGTGCAAACCAATATACACATACTTGATTTCTCAAGAAAAGCAAATTGGAAGCACAACATATACAATCATATGCAAGGTACAAAACCACAACATGCTAAGGGGCAAGTAACTTTTAATGTAAACAATTTAAGCACGAGTTACCGCAAGGAGGAACATTGGATATAAGGTAGAAACTTGATAATCCGAATGCCTTGGATTGAGACAATATGAATGATGAAGACCCCTTAATTCTTCATAATGTAGCCAAGTCACCAATGACATCCAACAACACCTATTGATCAAGTTTGAACTTGTTGGTCCCCAACCAAGTTGAGTCCTAAGAGGTTAGTCACAATAGGCTTGGAAACCCAAATGGTTCTTTTCTTGACACCACTTTGAGTACCAACAAACTTGGTAAACACAATGCCAACCTCATCCTTCCCAAGAGAATAGACATCATCAATAACAATTGGGTTGGATAAGTTACCACTAGTGCATGAATAAGCGACATGACCTTTCTCACGACATAAGTAGCAATGTCTACTCTTCATTTTCTTCTTACTTGATTTCTCAACAAGAGAAGCATCAACTTGAGTCTTCTTGGGAAGAGGCCTTTCTTCAACTTGAGGTCGAGCATGAGAGTGAACTTGTGGTCGCTTCCCTTGTTGCTTGTCACTAATGGGCTTCTTCTTCAATGGGAAAGATCTAACATGGTGCCCTTCAATTTTGCACTTGAAGCAAATAATCTTGGCCGAATTCTTGACTTGTTCTTGGCCCTTCTTCTTCTTATGAAATTTGAACTTCTTCTTCTTATTGGAGTTGAATCCAAGTCCACCTTTGTCATTGGGGGATTTTTGCACACTCAAGATATTGTTGAGTGTGGACTTCCCTTCATGACACTTTTCCAAGTCTTTCTTCAAAGAAGTGACTTGGGCCTTGAGCTCTTTGATTTCCTCTACATGGTTAGTATCAACACAAGTACTAGAAGAAGTATAAGCTTCATTGTTAGAGCAACAAGGCAAGGAAAGTAATTCATCACAAGATGTGCCAACATTGTGAGTAGATGAATTACAAGGACTAGCACATGACAATATAGCATTTTGACTTGAAGTAGTGCTAGTATCCACATAAGACTCACTAGATGTTACCTTAGTAATCATAGCCCCATGAGCTAAATTTAGCACATTATGGGATACTATAAGATTGTCATGAGAGCTTGCAAGCTTTACATGACATTCTTCCAATTTCCCATAATTGCTAGATAGCAACTCAAGTTGAGCCCTTAGCTCAACATTCTCCTTCAAAATGGATGCTTCAATAGAAATAGAGTTAGTAGCACAAGCATCATCAATAATAGCAAGAGGAGAAGGCAACTTGGAAAGCTCTTTTGAATATGAAACTTCAAGTTGAGCATGAGACTCGGTGAGTTTGATGAGTTCACTCTTAATGACCCTTGTGCCACTTTCGATGTGCTCAAAGTCCCCAAGGAGTTTAGCATGCAGAACTTCAAGCTTCTCATTTTTAGTTTCAAAATTATTAGCCACCTCGAGAGCTCTATCACGGGATTCCTTTATTATAGATAGTTCTAGAGCAAAAGTCTCCTCAAGAAATCCCAAAGTTCACACCCTTGCGGATGCTAATCTCCGTTTGGAGCGCCGTGGAGGCACAATACTCCCCAAGAAGCCACTATGGCCACCGTAATCTCCTCACGCCCTCGCACAATGCAAGATGCCATGATTCCACTAAGGGACCCTTGAGGGCGGTCACCGAACCCGTACAAATGGTAACCCTTGGGGGCGGTCACCGAACCCGTACACTTTGGCAACCCTTGGGGGCGGTCACCAGAACCCTTCAAATTGCTCGAGGCGATCTCCACAACCTAATTGGACACCCCCGACGCTTGCTCGGAGCTTTACACCACAATGATTGAGTTTCGAACACCACAAAGGTTGGGGCTATCTCCCTAACAACACCACAAAGCTTCACCACAATGGAAAATGGCTCCGAGGTGACCACACCCGTCTAGGGCGCCCAAGCACCCAAGAGGAACAAGCTCAAGGGTACCAAGCACCCAAGAGTAATAAGCTTCTCAACTTGTAACTTCCACGTATCACCGTGGAGAACTCAAACCGATGCACCAAATGCAATGGCAAGGGCACACGGAGTGCCCAAGTCCTTCTCTCCCAAATCCCACCAAAGCAACAAATGCTAGGGAGGAAAGTGAGAGGAAGAACGAAGAAGAGAACACGAAGAACTCCAAGATCTAGATCCAAAGAGTTCCCCTCACATAGAGGAGAAAGTGATTGGTGGAAATGTGGATCTAGATCTCCTCTCTCTTTCCCCACAAAACTAGTAAGAATGCATGGAGGGATTAAGAAAAAACAAGCTCGAAGAAGGTCAACAATGGGGGAAGAACACGAGCTCAAAGGATAAGGCTCAATGGGGAAGAAGACTCCCTTTTATAGAGGGGAGAAAATCCAACCGTTATCCCCACCAACCAGCCCGCAGCGAGCGGTACTACCGCTCAGCCCAGCGGTACTACCACTGGGACCTCACACAACGCCAACGGGAGAAGTAACAAGAGATAGAGCCCCCGAGGGGCACTAGTAGCAGTGGTAGGGTGGTACTGCCGCTTATAAGCGGTACTACCGCACCTACTGCCGCTCCTACTGCCGCCCAACCCGACACGAGAAGCGACGGTCTTGAATCGAGACGGCACTAACGCGGAACCGAAGCGGTACTACTACATATAGCCATGGGCGGTACTACCGCTGTGAACCAGTGGTACTACCGCTTGTGGCTATAAGCGGTACTGCCGCTCTGGCCCAGCGGTGCTACCGCAGGAGCAACAAGAAAACCCCGAACTGCCATAACTTCTGCAAATGAGCTCCTAATTGAGCAAACTCAAGCTTGTTGGATAGAGGAAGACGAGTAGTATCAAAACATCGTCTGGTTATAGTAAGAAGAGGCAGGGGAGGTATGCCTAGAATATAGAGGAGTGAACCCCCCATCAGAGAAGAACCGACATAACCTCCAACATCGAAAACATCATAGAAGAGGCATGAGTGAACTCCGTTTTCGATGAACTCGAGTGTGTCATCAAGATGACCAAAAGCTCCAAAACTCACAAGGAGAAGAACCAAACAAGAACCAATAAAGATGATGCAAGGATGCAATGGTTTGAGCTCTCTACGAACGATACGATCAAGCTACTCATCGAGAGCCCCCCTTGATAGTACGACAATCGATCCTATAACCTGGTATCCCACAACTACCATGAGACCGGTAAAAAAGAAAACCTATCAAGGGCAAACCTTTGCCTTGCACATAGTCCACTTGAGCTGGATGATGAAGATCTTGACTCCCTCAAGCTGGACCATCTTTCTTGATTGCGTTGGCTCGGTGAAGACTAGTAGATTGCTTCCCCATACTCCACTATGGATGAGCCACCCTTCGGCACATCTTCACAAGTCCATTGCCACCATAATGAACGGCAAGCTTCAAGCATATGATCTCTTTGCGATGATCCTACTTGAACTTGCGCACCACAACCTAACCCCACAAAGAACTCTCACAAAGACCATGGGTTAGTACACAAAGCGTCATTCACAATGCTTACCATACCATGGGATCGCTTGATCCCTCTCGATACATCTTCTATGCTTTTTGTGTTGATCAACTTGATTCACTCTTTGACTTAGTCTTGATCAACCTTAAATCTTTTCCAACTCTCCTCATTTGGATGATGTCCTGAAGGTAAACATGGATGATCACACACTCTTCTTCTTCAAGACATGCTTGCAATAAGTTCAATACTCACAAGACCAATCTTTGGATAATTACTTAATAGCACCTTGGTCATCACAAACTCTCCTTAAAACCAACAAAATGGACTCCAACAAATATAACTCAAGGCAACCATTAATCCATAGAGATTGTCATCAATTATCAAAACCAAACATTGGGGGCACCGCATGTTCTTTCAAATGGGGTGGTCAAAATAAATGTTGATGCATCTTTTCATGGTGATACTTTGTGGGGCAGAGCTATTGCAAGGGACAACAATGGTGATTTTGTTGCTGCAGCAAATTGATTTTGTCCACATGTTCGATTTTTTGATACTGTTGAACTAATCGCTATTTAGAATGGCATTTTTCTGGTAGCCAGTTTGGGATGTAATTATTTGGAAATTGAATCAGATAACTCGTTTGCTGTTGATACATTGAATTCCATAGAGGAATACCTGGGCCCTCATGTGGCCATCGTGGCAGAGTGTAATCAAATGGCGCTTGAGTTTGGGAGGATTTCCTTCAAGCACTGCTATCGTGAAGCAAATCAAGTTGTGGATGAACTAGCAAAGAATTCTTTTACCAATAAACATTCTTGTTTTTGGGAGGCTTTAATTCCCAATTTTATTTCTCAACTTCTTGTAAACGATATCTATTATTTGAGAAATAAAGTTTTTTACCCATAAAAAAATGTCAGCAGTGCTAAAAAAAAACTCGGACTCTTCAAACACTTGCGAGCCAAAAACTCAAAAAAAAAACTCCTTGGCCACGGAGGTCCCAAAGTCCCAACATCCGCACGCACCATCCAAAGTCGAGTGAAGTCTATTTTAAACCTCGAATTCATACATCTCGTCGAGATTGAACCCTAACCTTTTAATCCCTGAAGTCTATACCCCATACTCATTTATCCCGGTCAATATCGACCTCAGACCTGTTTGGCACACCGGGAAAAGATCGATCCACTGGGAATCAAACTCTTCTATCACTGACTACACTGGCCCACGTGTCATATTTATCTTCATCCTCTGTCTCCAATCCCCTCCTCTTGTGAAATCTGCACCTATCCGACGGCCTCTACCTTATGCGCCTCCTCCTCAACTGCCCCGCAGCTCCCGTGCCGGGATGCCTTGACGCTCGAGCACATCACGTCGTTCAGGGACGGGTGTGACCCGGCCAGTGCAGGGCGCAGTTCATGCCGCGCATGGCATCTAGTCCGGCCGAGGTCGCCGTCGGTAATTCTCTCCAAAATTCAGATCTTGAAGGCGCCCGCTCAGCTAGCTAGCTCACAAGCCATTGCTCAATTTATTTGTTGTATTTTTTTTCCGACGAGAACTGATCTGGCAGCCACGGGGTGAGCAGTGCATGAGGGTGTAGGATACTGCCTCGAAGGATAGGATGACGGAGCTCGCGGCTGGATACGGAGGGCGTGTCCCCAGTGCCCACGTCCTCTGCTGGGAGCGACACGACATGATGCACGGGGGACCGCCGGCCGCCGCGCTTGCGGCCGCGCACGGCACCTACTCCCGAATCCCGACAGCTCCTGTGTGTGGCGGACATACTACGCTGCCTCTCTGGAATTCGTGGGCTTGGGAGTTGGATGCAGCCTGGGCGAACTAGAGGCAGCAGGCGCCGCCGACGGGATGAAACCAAAAGAGAGAAAGAGAGGAGGATAGATAGATGAAGAAGATGAATATGACAAGTGGGGCCGTGATTTCAGTGAGAGAAGCGGGCTATCCCGACCGGGATTGTACTTACAAACAGGTCTCAGGTCGATTTGGGGTTGAAATTGATCGGGATTAAGAAGTATAGGGTGTCAATTTCAGGGATTGAAAGATCGGGGTTCAATTCAGACATCCTATATAAGTTCAAGGTTTGAAATAGACTTTACCCTCCAAAGTCCAAACACCCCACCCCCACCACGCGCAGTCTGATCCGATCCTATCGGCCGCACCGGAGTGAGGCAGATTTAAATGTTTTTCTAAAATATCCCTACCGCGGGCGGGCCCCACTCGCCCCCTCCGGCCTGGTCTTTAAATGCGCTGGCAAAGTTACTCACTCCGTTCTCTCACCTCCCCGTGCCACAACAGCCGCCGCCTCCCCCACCCACCAACCCGACCCGCTCCCGACCTCCGAGGCAAGAAGCGCCTCCGCCGCGGCCGCCATGGCGTTCGAGAAGATCAAGGTCGCCAACCCCATCGTCGAGATGGACGGTCAGATCCCGCTCCCACTCCCCGGCAGATCTATCTCCGCCGTTCCCTTGCCGATATAAACGATGCCTCTGCTGAATTTTGTATTCTGGTCGGGGTGATGCCGGGAGATCTGAGAGATGTAGCCGTCGTTCTGCTCCTCCTTTATTCCAATCTCTTAACTGTTGGGCTCAGGTGCCTCTGATCTATCTCCGTAGTTGGATCGCCGCCGTGGTGTCAGAGATCGGATTTCGAACGTAGATGGCGAGATAATTACACATGCATGAAGCCTTGGGTGCGATCGTGACTGTCTATTGACAGTGGGAAGGTGCAGAGTTGGACGTACTCTGCTGCTGAAATAGTTCTGTCTGACGTATAACTACCGGATCTCGTTTCTGAAATCTATTTTCAGAAACAAGTGTTTTTTGTTACGATTGCTTCGCGCTTTGGGTCCAATCGTAGCCAGTGCTTCATGTCTGCATCGCATGTTGCATTGGGTAGCTAGTTTTTTTAGAAGAAAAAAAATGATGTCGAACTTTCAGTGTAAGCAATAAATTTGTTCACAAAATAATACTAGTAATATTTGAATTTTTTTCATCTTATAATTGATTTCTTGGTCCACTGTCGTGCTGATGTCTTGTTTTTTTTTTTTTACCTACAGGTGATGAGATGACCAGAGTATTCTGGCAGTCTATCAAGGACAAGGTAATCAATAAGTAACAGCTCTGAAAAATCTGTCCGCTTGGGCCATCGTGTGTGTGTGCTTCTTGTTTTCCATATGCTGTCAGGCTGATTATTTCGGTTGTTTCAGCTTATTTTCCCATTTTTGGACTTGGACATTAAGTACTTTGACTTGGGAGTTCTGCATCGCGATGCAACTGATGACAAGGTTACAGTGGAGGCTGCAGAGGCTACTCTCAAGTAAGGAGTTTTGTGCTGATATTATGCTTAGGTTCAAGTAAAAATATGATTGTTGTGATCACACCATTCCAAGCGATTTGTGTAGCCTGCAATTTGTTTGTCCTGTTTTTTATCCATTAGTTGTCCTGTCGTGGTATATTTCCTTAAGAATTTTGAATACTATGGTTGATGTTCTTGATTATTCAAATATTGTTAACAGTGAGGGAGATATCTTTTCACTAATCTTGTTGATTAGTTATATTATTTGCATATCTTCAAAACTAGGTGCTCTGTCAGAAGGATTTGACCATATATAACTTTAGCATATTCTTAGGAATTTGTTGTTTTATAGTGCTTGCCCTAATCCAATGTTATTCAGGTACAATGTGGCCATTAAGTGTGCAACTATTACTCCAGGTATATTTTACTGAGGCTTTTGCAACTCAATTATTTGTTCTTCGTATTTTTGAAGCACTAGCACTATTTGATGATATTTTCTCTCTCTAATATCTGGTTACTTAACCATGACAGATGAAGATCGGGTTAAGGAGTTCAACCTAAAACAAATGTGGCGGAGCCCAAATGGCACAATTAGGAACATTATAAATGGTAAGCTCCTAGTGTATTTCAGTATAATGGACATATTAGATTTTCGCAAAAAAAAGTGGATGTAGTTAGGTTGTTGACATTTATCTTTACACTTGTCACCTTCAGGCACCGTGTTCAGAGAGCCAATTATATGCAAGAATGTCCCAAAGCTTGTTCCAGGTAACGAGGATTAAAACTACTACATACTTTTTTTTTAGTGTAAACACACATATTGAAATGCAAAATTCCCCTGCTAAACTGTTTCTTGGTGTAATCAGGATGGACTAAGCCCATCTGCATTGGAAGGCATGCTTTCGGTGATCAGTACAGAGCAACTGATGCCGTTCTCAAGGGACCTGGCAAACTCAGACTAGTTTTCGGTACGGTTGCATAATCACCCCACTTAAAATGAAGTATGAAAGAATGAAGTCTTTGTAGTTCTATGTTTTCACGTATGATTGTATTATTGTCTGTTCGGAGAACTGGTGCTAGCAAACACTGATATTCTTTGCCTTTTTGTTTCTTTGGTCTACTGGCAGAGGGAAAAGATGAGACGGTTGACCTCGAGGTTTTTAACTTCACTGGTGCTGGAGGAGTCGCCTTGGCTATGTACAACACAGATGAGGTACTACTATGTCTGGACTGGTTTCTGTAATTACAAACAATTTTTGCATTTTGGAGTTAAATCCTGACATCTAATTAATTAATTAATTAATTATTGTGTACAGTCAATTCGAGGTTTTGCTGAAGCTTCTATGGCAATTGCTTATGAGAAGAAATGGCCGTTGTACCTTAGCACGAAAAACACAATCCTTAAGAAATATGATGGCAGGTAGTTCATAGCTACACTTCAATTATTAGTTAAGGCCTGTTCTGAGACAATTAGATCAGGCTAAATATACTTTTATTGCGTAGGTTCAAGGACATTTTCCAGGAGATCTATGAAGCTGGCTGGAAATCCAAATATGAGGCTGCCGGAATTTGGTAGATTTTGAACTGATTCTTGCTTCGAGCTCTTTTGGAATCTTTTGTCACAGTATGTCATGAGTTTTTTGAAACACAGTGTCATGAGTTGCTTTCTGGTAGGTATGAACATCGTCTCATTGATGACATGGTTGCCTATGCACTTAAGAGCGAAGGAGGCTATGTTTGGGCTTGCAAGAACTATGACGGAGATGTGCAGAGTGATTTCTTAGCTCAAGGTCACAACACGCTGTAACTTTTTGAGTCTGCATAAAATATTCAGAAATTTTATTTTTTGTCTGTGCCCAATAACCAATGCGGAAGTGTATGTGCAGGTTTTGGCTCGTTGGGCTTGATGACGTCAGTATTGGTACGTGTTTTCTCAATTACTCTCTGTAAACTATGATCTAAACGGTCTTATATTAGTTTACAGAGGGAGTACTATTCATGTTCCTGAATCTTGACTATATCCACGTCAGTACTTCTACATATTTATTCAGAATATTTGTTACAGTTGTGCTAATTTCTTTTATATTTAGATGTGCCCTGATGGTAAAACCATCGAAGCAGAAGCTGCCCATGGCACAGTCACCCGTCATTTCCGTGTTCACCAGAAAGGTGGTGAAACCAGCACAAACAGCATTGCTTCAATCTTTGCTTGGACAAGAGGACTTGCACACAGGTACAACTAGTACTTATATTTCTACCAGTGCAAATGTGCAACCCTTTGTAATAACCATGGATATGCTGGTAATTTCATCTTTGTTCAGCTATACTGTAGTATTAGCGTGTGACAGAATACCTTCTTCTGGTGTGACCAAAATAGTAATTAAGACAAGTATACTGGCGCCATATTAATTACTCCCTCCGTTCCAAAATAATTGTTGTGGTTTTAGTTTAAATTAGTTCAAATTTCTGAACTAAAACCATGACACTTATTTTGGAACGGACAGAGTATTACTCTGTGGACGTGGCTT
Organism: Secale cereale; assembly: GCA_902687465.1. Taxonomy (NCBI): domain Eukaryota; kingdom Viridiplantae; phylum Streptophyta; class Magnoliopsida; order Poales; family Poaceae; genus Secale; species Secale cereale. The sequence continues at coordinate 636,899,298 of LR738711.1, read as the reverse complement.
TTTAGCTCATTCACTAATGTTAACTCCCATGGCCACACTACAGGGCAAAGCTAGACGACAACGCTAGACTTCTTGAATTTGCACAGAAACTTGAGGACGCGTGCGTCGGAACTGTGGAGTCTGGGAAGATGACCAAGGACCTTGCACTCCTTGTTCATGGGTCTTCAAAGTATGCTATGCTGCTGAGCTTTCCCTCTTACTCTATTTTTCTTTATGCATTTCCACTGTTTAGCGTATGCCTTGTTATTACCCTGAATTCATGATTGATAATCTGATATCTCATTGTGCTCTTTCGTTTTCAGAGTGACAAGAAGCGATTACCTGAACACTGAAGAGTTCATTGATGCAGTTGCTGCTGAGCTCAAATCAAGACTGTGAAAGACCTCTTCCACTTCAATGCTTGAATAGTCATTACTCATCGATTCAAGTCATTTTGGTCATGTCGCCATTATCTGTCATGCTTTCATCCTGAACAGAACGAGCATTTACTGCACCATCGCATATTATTGTCAAAAATGCAATCGATTCTGTAGATGCTGATGTTGTGTAAGTCGGGCTCACAATAAAGGACATATAAAAGGATTATTCACTTCTGATGATTGTGTCATGTCTAACCGGCGGCTTTTACATTTGAATGGAGATGCTTATAGTTTGCTCGTTTAATTTGTTTAGTAGTTTGCTTTTTTTAGGGGAGCAGGAAAAAACTTGCTACTCCCTCCGATCCAAATCAATGAGTACTCCCTCTGTAAACTAATACTCCCTTTGTCCCATAATGTAAGACGTTTTTTGACACTACACTAGTATCAAAAAATGTCTTACATTATGGGAGAGAGGGAGTATAAGAGTTTATGAAAAACTTGTTAGTTTACTCCCTCTGTAGATTCTTATATTAGTTTATAGAGGGAGTACTAAATTAATACACAATTGAACTGCCTGAACTGATTGCGACAACATGCTGGTATCTTTGGTAGCAACGTCGGCAATATGTCCGAGAAGAGGTGCAACCGCCTCACAGTACAGCCCCGGCCCATGAATTTCGTAAGAGCTGTAGGAAAGCAACCTGCTACACCACGTCTAAATAACTGGGGCAAAAATCTGTCAGGACAGATTGTTTTGAATGTTGACGCACCTTTCTTAGATGAAGATCACTCGGTGCGTTTGGCGCGGTTGTATGAGATCATCAAGGAGGTTTCATTGTGCATCTACAACTGCTTTGGCATATGTTGTTGATGTAGTCTCGGCAGAAGCGGCCTCTTTACTTGAGGGACTCAAGCTTCCGCAAATAATTGGGTGTACTAATCTTGTGGTGCAGATGGACAATATTATGGTGGTGAATTCTCTGATTCTGAATGAAGGACACTCGATGGTGGCGGCTCTGGTTCTAGATGATTGTTGTAATATGTTGACGGATTTCGGAAAGGATATTATAGAACATTGTAATGGAGAATCTAATATGATGGCGGCTCTGGTTCTAGATGATTGTTGTAATATGTTGGCGGATTTCGGAAAGGACACTATAGAACATTGTAATGGAGAATCTAATATGGTAGCGCATGCGTTAGCTCAATGGGACATTCGAACCCTTCGTCTTTGTGGTTGGAAGAGCCTCTTGATTTTATTGCTAGTTCGCTAGCACATGATGTGGCTGTTATTTAAAAATTAAAATTAATATAGCTAGTCATAAAGGTCTTCCCGTCAAAAACAAAGTGTGCAAGCTATGTATGGCCTCTGGCTCGCCTGGAATAATGCTAGGGATGGCAAGCCGATTTTTCCAGCACATGAAATAATGAACTTTGTTTTTGCCCATATGAAGGAATGGAGGGAAGTACATTCACGGAAGACGGGTGTGGCTGTACGGCATGAACCACAGCGCTGGGAACCCCCTGACGAGGGGTGGGTTAAGGTCAACTCAGATGGAGCTGTGTTCAAATATGGGGAGAAAGGAGGAGGAGGAGCAGTTCTTAGAAACCACAATGGTGCTTTTCTGGCAGCAACCTGTCATTATTTTCCAAACATTATGGATCCGGAAGCTACAGAGGTCTTGGCATGCAGACGTGCTTTACAGCTGGCTGCAGATATTAACGCAACAAGGGTTCACTTGGAACTGGATGCTCAAGTAGTGGTGAATATGTTGCAACAATCAGCGAGGAATCTATCTGCTAATGGGCCATGGATTGAGGAGGTTAAAGCTCTTCTTGGGTCCTTCGTCGAGTACAAAATTTCTTGGGTGCGTCGTTCTGCTAATATTACCGCGCATAAATTAGTTAGAGTTGGGGTTGGTGATGAACTGTGTAAGGTGTGGTTGGGGGTCCCCCAGATTTCGTTCTTTCTGTAATCGCGGATGACATTCCGGTGTTTGAAGTTTAAATAAATACGGAAATATTTACCCTAAAAAAAGCAAAGTGTGCGTAGGGAGTAACAGTAAGCAGTTCTGCCTGCTAACGTATTTTTTAAAACAAGTCGAGTCTGAAACCAAAATTGAAACCTGTGGCCGGTGCGCAAACAGGTGGCTTGTTTATGTTTCAGCTATTGTTTGTCAGATTCACAAAAAAGAAGCTGCGTATATTGTTTGCCAGGTCTGGGATATATATTAAATTAAAATTTGAGTTCAAAGTAAACTGGAACAAAGTTTTCAATGCGTACACTAACTGAAGAAAGTTTGCAGAAGATATAGACGACGCTAGAAATCGGTTGCCCGATCGAACACCTTGATCAGTCATCTTCCCCATCATTTCTCTTCCACACGCATCTCACCTCCTTCTGTCAACGCTCGTTAGATAAACGGGAGTATCTTGCGTGCCACCAGTTCACCTCTCCAGCCGCATTATCGCAGACCACACCGCTCACTAGGGGTGGACCCAGAGAGAAAATGATCCGGTGTTCTAGCACATAATGATAGGGTGTCATACACTGTATCATACATGAAACTTACACACAAAAATCTTGCACCCGCATGGCTCAACGTGGGTACGCCCTTGCCGGTCCCTCCCAGCACCCACTAGCAGCACTTGCGGCATCATCACATCATAGGCGGCTACACTCGTAGCACCCATTGAAGCACGTGCTAGACATGCTCGCTGTTGACGTATAATGTGCTGCCTAGTCTCTTCCATCAGATCGGTCTTTTGGTTGCATTGGCTAGAGCATGCACTTCTACATGGTATCAGAGTCAAGAAGTCTCAAGTTCAAGACCCGGCTGGCGCAATTAAATTTGCAGCCCACTTTCGGTCCACGTTTAGGTCTGAGGAAGCCACACGTGAGGAGGAGTGTTGACGTATAATGTGCTGCCTAGTCTCTTCCATCAGATCGGTCTTTTGATTGCATTGGCTAGAGCATGCACTTCTACACTCGCAGCATCTCCGTTGTTCGGTTCTAGCACACGCCAGCCACGATCGCAACACGGGTGCTCGCCGTCCCAACGTGGGATGCATCCAATCATAGCACGAGTGCTCGCCGTCTCCAGCACAGGTCATGGTCGGTCGTTGACTCGAGTTCAGATGCACCTAAGGGCCAACCAGGAACACATGCGGCTAGGTTTTACCGCTTACAAAATAGAATGCCCTCGAAGGCTCTAGAATCCTGGCTTTATAACCTTATTACAAACGAGGTGGAAAACAAAAGAAAAGCAAATGCAACACTTGGTAACTGTAGACCTTTGCCGAAAAGTAAATAGCGACTGACATGAGCTCCTCATTCGTACCATGAGGGATAAACGCCGTGTCATTCCTCTTCTCCCACGAAGCGGTATGTAGGGGCGTGGGGGTGTTGTATGATAGATGGACAACAAGTAGATCTTCACGCGATTGGATAATGATTCAAACTTAACTGAAATAGGTCAAATTGTAGAAATCTTCAAAGATAAGTAGCCCAGGTCCTGATAACTCCCCCAAAATGACATCAGCCTATCCCGATGGATGGAATATCGGAAAAACTTTCTGAATAAATGTGCCATCTTCCAAAGTGGCTTTTGTCTACAGTAGGTTCCTCCATTTGATGATCCATCGAACAACATGGATATTGATGTCCGCTTGAGCTCGAGGAATCAACTTATGTTGCAGTATTGTCAGGTTCCAATAGTGTTCCATCAGAGTTAATGAGATGCAGTTTGGGGCTTGGAACTGCTTGAGGACCCAAGTGTTTCTTCAGTTGGCTGACATGAAACGTTGGGTGCATTTTGCATTCTTCATGGAGCAGAAGTGTGTAAGTCACGTTGCCTATATCTGTAGAACTCTGAATGGGCCATGATATTTGGAATGGAGCTTCAGGTATTTATGGATCCTCAGAGTTGTCTGTCTGTAAGGTTGCAACTTAAGGTGTACCATATCACCCACTTGAAGTGTTCTCTCGTATCTCTTTTGTCAGCCTGTTGTTTCATTCTTTCTTATGGCCAAAGCAAGTTCAGCTTTATCCGGGTAGTATTTTGTTCAACGGTTAGAACAGATGAGAAGGTTCCAGTCTGCTCAGTAGGATACCATGCTGCCTCAACAATCATGTTTGGAGATAGTGCCTGGAAAGATGTGATTTTCCGATAAGTATGGTAGTTGGTGTTGTACTGCCATTTAGCTAGTGGAATCCACTGTAACCATTTATTTGGTGGTAGGAAAGCCATGCATCTGAGGTAGTGTTCTAGGCACCGATTAACTCTTTCCGTCTTGCCATCAAACTATCGATGCTACGAAGTAATAAGGTGTAGTTTCACCCCAATATTTTTGAATAGATCTTGCCAAAGATTACTAGTGAAAATCTTGTCGTTGTCAGTCACAATAATAGAAGGCAGGTGATGCCTACTATGCACCCTTCTTCTTGTAGACGTTGTTGGGCCTCCAAGTGCAGAGGTTTGTAGGACAGTAGCAAATCTCCCTCAAGTGGATGACCCAAGGTTTATCAATCCGTGGGAGGCGTAGGATGAAGATGGTCTCTATCAAACAACCCTGCAACCAAATAACAAAGAGTCTCTTGTGTCCCCAACACACCCAATACAATGGTAAATTGTATAGTTGCACTAGTTCGGCGAAGGGATGGTGATACAAGTGCAATCTGGATGGTAGATATAGGTTTTTGTAATAGGAAAATATAAAAACAGCAAGGTAGCAAGTGGTAAACGTGAGCATAAACGGTGTTGCAATCATAGTAGAGAAGGCCTAGGGTTCATACTTTCACTAGTGCAAGTTCTCTCAACAAGGATAACATAATTGGATCATATTACTAGCCCTCAACATGCAACAAAGAGTCACTCCAAAGTAACTAATAGCGGAGAACAAACGAAGAGATTATGGTAGGGTACGAAACCACCTCAAAGCTATTCTTTTTGATTGATCTATTCAAGAGTCCGTAGTAACGTTCAATCTATCATAGAGTTCGTACTAGAATAACACCTTAAGACACAAATCAATCAAAACCCTAATGTCACCTAGATACTCCATTGTCACCTCAAGTATCCGTGGGCATGATTATACGATATGCATCACACAATCTCAGAAACATCTATTCAACCAACACATAGAACTTCAAAGAGTGCCCCAAAGTTTCTACCGGAGAGTCAAGAAGAAAACGTGTGCCAACCCCTATGCATAGATTCCCAAGGTCACGGAACCCGCAAGTTGATCACCAAAACATACATCATGTGGATCACATGATATCCCATTGTCACCACAGACAAACACGTGCAAGACATACATCAAGTGTTCTCAAATCCTTAAAGACTCAATCCGATAAGATAACTTCAAAGGGAAAACTCAATCCATTACAAGAGAGTAGAGGGGGAGAAGCATCATAAGATCCAACTAGAATAGCAAAGCTCGCGATACATCAAGATCGTGCCATCTCAAGAACAGGAGAGAGAGAGAGAGAGATCAAACACATAACTACTTGTACATACCCTCAGCCCCGAGGGTGGACTACTCCCTCCTCGTCATGGAGAGCGCCGGGATGATGAAGATAGCCACCGGAGAAGGATTCCCCCCTCCGGCAGGGTGCCAGAATGGGTGTAGATTGGTTTTCAGTGGCTACAGAGGCTTTCGGCGGCGGAACTCCCGATCTAGGTTAATTTCTGAAGGTTTCAATATTTATAGGAATTTTTGGAGTCAGGGCCAAGTAAAGGGGAGCTACGGGCCGTCCTCGAGATAGGGGGGCGCACCCCCTTCCCAGGGCACGCCCTCCACCCTCGAGGGCAGCCCGTGGCTCTCCTGGCCCAACTCTTTTGCTTCGGGGGCTGCTTTTGGTCCAGAAAAATCATAAAAAATTGGCTCGTCAATTGGACTCCGTTTGATATTCCTTTTCTGTAAAGCCCTAAAACAGGAGAAAAACAGAAACTGGCACTGGGCTCTGGGTTAATAGGTTAGTCCCAAAAATCATATAAAATTGAATGATAAAGCCCATTAAACATCCAAGACTTCATAAATAATAGCATGGTACAATAAAAAATTATAGATACGTTGGAGATGTATCAGCAGGCCATGCAATCTGAAGATATTTTCAGTGAAGACTCTGTCTATAGTGGAATTAAATGGTTGTATTTAGTGAATTTGTCAACAACCACTATGATCATGTCCTTGTTGTTGGATGTGGGTAAGCCTTCCACAAAATCCATACTGATATGACACTAAGCAACATCTGGGACATGGAGTGGTTGGAGCAGACTTGGGTTCTTGCAATGTTTAGGTTTATTGATCTAACAAGTATGATTTTTTGATGAAATCCACAATGAATTGCTTCATGCCAGGCCAACGGAATATGAGTTTGACCCTTTGGTATGTTGCTCTATGACCTGAATGTCCACCGAGCTAAGAGTTGTGCAAAGCAGAGACAAGCTTAGTTTTGATAGTATTGTCTACACCAATCACTACTCTCATTTTGTACCTCAGTATTCCGTATTGCAGGGCACAATTTTGTATAGACTCTGGATTGGTAAATAATTGTGTGATTAGGTCCATGCACCTCTAGTCATGTTCGTAGTTTCCCACCACTTCAGTAATCCATGCATGTTTGACAGAACTAGCAATGAGGGAGTGCATTTTATATTGCACTCTAGGCAGAGCATCAACTACTCTGTTTTTGTTTCCTTGTTTGTACCCCGCTTTGAAATTCCGACCCTGTAATTTCACAAGTTTATATTGCATGAGCTTAGTGAGCTTCTATTATTGTGTGTATTTAAGACTCTGTTGGTATATTCTGATAATCAATGAGGCTGCTATAATATCGTGCTTCCAATGCTTTAAAGAGTAAATACTTGCTAATGCCGCTTTGTCATAAGTAGACATAGCAGCAACTGTAGGGCTAATGGTCTTGCTAAAGAATGACATTGGCCTTCCTGGTTGCATTGGAACAACCCCAATACCATAGGTACATGCATCTATTTCCAGTACAAATGCTTGTGTGAAATCAGGAAGGTGATTACTTCTGTTGGTGATACGGAATGGAGCAGTAATGATTCTCAACTTTTCCCTAGAGGTGGCCCTGAGTTATCGAACCCATGTGACGATGGTCCCCTTTAAGCTAGGATCTCAAACAGGCTTTTGCTAAAGAATTAATTCCAGCTTTTTACCAGATCATAAATCAAAGTGACACATGAAGAACACTTATAATAAAAAATAGGCATGTGTATGATGTCTTACGCTTACGACCATAAATTTTCTATGGGACAAAATATGAATGCGTTGTGTGATACACGATTACAAGTGTGACTAGATTGATGAGAACTATGGTGGAGGTGATGGTGGAGGCTATGGAGATGGAAATGGCAACGACCAGGGTTGATGGAGATGAAAATGATGGTGACTGGTTGTTCTACGCTTCTCCCACGATGTTATGTAATCCATTTGGTGTCGGGCCCTTTATAAAGGTTGTTTAGGTGGACGAGGAGCCTTAGTTTTCATGCCATACGACCGCTCATATGAGCGGGCTTGGTCAATGCCATCTTTTGCTCTGTTTCCTCTAGTGCGCCTCCCACTTGATCCCCTCTATCTCCACGTTACTCCTTTCCAAGTATTGGCTTGATTACATCCATAAATAGCCCATTTCCTATGGAAATAAAATTAAGAAAGGATTTGTTGGAATCCTATGCATTCATTAGTAATTAGTGCTAATAATAGAGCGAATATATCGGTTTTAATGAAATATATCAGTTTAAAATCAGGTTATAGGAGTGTAAAAATAACACTCGTCAACTCACCCAAGCTTAAAATTGATCGTCCTCGAGGAACATGGAGAGAATCGGAATAATAAGGAACTTAGTTGTTTACACCAAAATAACAAGAAGGTTTTGGTTCACTCACGATTGGTATGCCTGGGTAGCCCTCCGCTTCTTGACGTGAAAACTTAGTATACCTATAGAGGTGGAATGGTTATGGTGCAAGTGTTAGTGAAGCAAAGATAATGAACTCAAAGCTCTTGGTCAACTAGTAAAATAACATGATAGCACTTAATTCTATTTCCTCTAGTTAACACTTGCTTGTAGGGAATGTATGAAAGAGTTTTTATTTCACTGAGCAATGAAAACATAAATTGGGGAGTGAAAGGTATGTAAAGACAACATGATTCTAGAGTAACCCTTTAAACACACCCACAAGTGTCTAACTCAAGAACCTTGTTTCAATCATTGTTTCTCAAAACTTGTGTTGTCATGTGAAAGGATTATGCCAAATAAGTGATCATGTATAAGGTTTCACAGTGGCTTAATTTTTGGGGACTATGGACCAATATGTTATCTCTTGCGAGCTCTTGTGATTAGTTCGCTTTATTTACCACATGCACACACATTCAAGAGAAAGTTGAATACTATTCCATGTAGTGTTGCCACTACAAACGTTAACAAACTCATAGCCGAAATCTGAGTCGAAACTCTGGTAGATCATCCATTGTCCAATGGAGTTCTCAACATAACATCAAGAAAGGTGATGAAGTCACATTTACACACGTACACATGCATAGAGTAGAAAGGCCATATCACTAGCAAGAAGCTAAAACACCATGCAAGAATACAACACAAATTTTTGGCATAATCTAATTGACCCTTCAACTTGGTTCCTCTAGACAATTTAATCCACAAGTGTTATTGAGTCTATTAAAATTAACAATACGGGGTTGAGTATCTCTAACATCATCTTCTCTACAAATTTTCTCAACACCCAAGTTTTTGAAACTTTCTCTTGTCCATGGCTATTCTTGATTAAGATCACTTTCTTTAAAAACAATCCCACGAGAAGTCTTGGTTATGTATATTAAATAGAACAAAGGCTACAAAATTATTTCAGCTACTAGAACAAAACCTTTGTTTTAAATATCAAGACTTACTCCCACTAGCACACATCACACATACTACTACTAAATCCATTCTAAATAATCCAAGTGCAAATGAGGGGAGTCATAGGACATACCTTCATGATCATGAATGTACACACTTCTCTTCCTTAAGCTTGCATTCCTCATTATACGACGTAGATCAACTCCTCTGAAATATAAACAAGAATGCAAATGACCTCCAAGGCCAAAAAGAAAAGAACAAAGCAAGACTTAGTTTTTTGGGTTTTGAAAACTAACTTGCAAACGCAAATAACAAATGGTAAAATGAAAGCAAATAAAAGAAAAGTGTTGGAGCAGACCAACACAAGTGTTTAAGGCTCATCGAGCTGAAGTACAACCTCATTACAATTTACTCAAATTAAACTGCCACATCTAGATGTAGATGCGGTAGTGACCTCCCCCAAGCTTAAACTTTTGCAAGCCCGACCCGGTGAGATCATTGTGGTGCGGCTAGTCGGGAGACCATCCTTGGCTCCAGTTGGAGAAGCTCGTGTTCATGTAGATGGACATGCTACAAAGGGACGCGTCAAGGTTGCTCACGTCATTGATTGATCCCTAAAGACTATAGAGTTCTGTGTAGGTGGTGTAGCCTTCTTGTTGCGGCTGCTCCTCGTGGTGCCGCTCCTCTTCTTCGTTGGCAAGATCATCTTCATCAACTTATTCTGGTTCGAGAGCTTCTTGGTCAAAAGCTACATCTCCTTCATGTGGCACATAATGCAGTTGCCCATTTTCTATGGAGAAACGGTTAGGCATAGGAGTAAGCGACAAGTACCTAACTCCAGGAATTCTTATACAATGACGAGCATGATAAACTACTACCATTCTTGACGGTGTCTTGGACTAGCTAGGGGGTCCCAGACTAGCTTGCCTAGTCCACGGGTCGAGCCTATGGCTCTCTAATGAGTAAGGACTCCATAAGCCTCTTACCTATGAGTATCGAGTTTTGCTGAGGACTTGGCATGTACTCCATCGAGGTCTACTAGATTTGGCTTGTAATCCTTAGATGACAACCAGCCATGCGCAACCCTAGATACCCCTGGTGCCTATATAAACTAGATGGTTTAGTCCATAGAGAATCATTCATTCATCATCATACCCCTAGGGTTTAGACCACAACTCACGATCTCGAGGTAGATCAACTCTATACTTTGATACACCCATAATATAAGCAAGAGCATGACATAGGTCTTTACCTCCTTAAAGAGGGCCCAAACCTAGGCAAAACATTGTGTCCTATATCTCTTGTTACCCATATATCCAATCTCACAGCTCGGCCCCCCTACCCGAGGTCTGCCGATTTTGACATTAACATTGGTGCTTTCATTGAGAGGTCATTGTTTGATCACCAAGGGTCGATGGCTTGTGTGTAGGATGTGGTGACTTCTTTGTCCCCGACCATATTTTCGCTATCGGTGGCATTGTGTTGCATGCCGATCCGACCAGGCATCTAGGCCAGGTTGAGAGCTTTGCTCCAAATCAAGTCATCACGTTCGGGAGCCTAGAGTATACCACGGACGCCTGAGGTGACCTGGTCCTTTCGGGATGGACCCCGGATTAGTTGGAAGACCCCTCTGGCGTCGTGGTCCTGGAGTTGGCTTATGATGAGATCCTCGGACCCGCCCTATCCCTAGAGACGTCCCTGGAGATAGATCTGGTGATCATCATATCCATCTTTAACGCTGGTTCCTCAGGCGCTGGCTTTGACCCGAGCTCATCTTCGGACCTGGTAGTAGCGATCACGTCATCAATGACTAATGTACTTGCTACTCCCGCCTACTAGGGATCAGCCCCGAATGAGGAAGAGGACGGTGCTATGTCAAGTAGCCCAGACAAACTATTCCAGATTGGCCCGACTTATAGCTAGGCCTTGGACACCGAGGATCTCTCACAAATAAACGAGTTGCTGGATCAAATCCAAAACATGTCGATCTAATCCGCCGTTACAATCAGAACAGATGTAAAGTCGATGATCGGGATTTTTTTATGCCACCCACCACCCACCTAGTTGCCACAATCGATGACTTGACTGATGCGCTTGACTACATCTCTGACGAAGCCACTGACATGTACGAAGATGTCTGTGGTGATTCCGAAGCAAATCTATATGCGGCCATACCCCATACAGGGAATTGGGCCACAACGTCTACCTATGATGTCTACATGGTCGACACTCCCAAGGATGATTCCATGGAGAAACCTAAAGTAAAGCCTAAATTTGCTGTCTGAAAACGCGATCGAAGGGTCACAACGGAAGCAGAAGCACGACCAACACCTCAGGTGCCATCGATAACGGCACTGCCCCCGCCACCGCTGAGAACCTCGGGGAGGACGTTCAAGCCTCACTTGCCCAACAGAATGGGCCCGCAGGAATGCACACTGAGGAATATCTTGAGGACGTGGGCACCTTCGACGACGGGTCAGACAAGGATTACCTCCCCGAATCCGAGGATGATGTAAGTCTCGGCTCCGAAGACCTTGTGTTGCCCACGAACCCGTCCGAGCAAGCACGGTTCAATGGCAGCTAATTGCAACCACACCGTGTATGAAAAAGAAGCAGAAGGAGTTGTATACCCATGAAAATGCACTCGATGATAAATGGGTGAAAATATTCGCGGCTGAAGCAGACCTGAAAAATCTATGCGTGACCACCAAATCGTTCCCACGATGCCAGCTGCTGCCTAACTTCGATGACAAGGCAACAGATAATGAGCTGCTAGCGGACGACCACATAGGCGAGGCTGACCATCCCCATAGAGAGCGAGATCGGCCAACAGGCGCACCTAAGGAGCCCCATGCTAAAACCCGCCATCAAGGCAAGAGTGTTGTCGAGCACCCCGAGACCTTCGATCTGCATGGTAAGCTACAAGCCAATAAGGCCCCTTCTTGATCCATTTACGGATCACGGGACCGTGCACCAGCTGGTTTGGAGGGCTATGATGCTTGGTTAGACATGCACGAAAGAGCGCGACATCAGACCTGGGCTATGATGATGGCTCACGCCCGACAAGACGCATCTCTCTATCGAGGGCTTGCACATCCAGTATGCTTCACCGACGAGGTCATGGAGCACCAGTTCCGGGAGGGATTTAAACCCATCAACATCGATCAATACGACGAAACAACTTACCCGACCATCTCGATAGAATACTTCATTCTCCATATTCACATGGCCCGATATGATGACCTCCACGCACTAAAATATCTACTACTCAAGCCCAAAGTACCAGCAAGGCATAAACTCCACAACCTCCCTAGAAATTCCACTGGAAGAAGGGAGGAGCTCGAGGAGGCTGATGTCTACTACGCAACCTTCTTCTGGTAGACTTGTGTTGGGCCTCCAAGTGCAGAGTTTCGTAGGACAATAGCAAATTTCCCTCAAGTGGATGACCTAAGGTTTATCAATCCGTGAGAGGCGTAGGATGAAGATGGTCTCTCTCGAACAACCCTGCAACCAAATAACAAAGAGTCTCTTGTGTCCCCAACACACCCAATACAATGGTAAATTGTATAGGTGCACTAGTTCGGCGAAGAGATGGTGATACAAGTGTAATATGGATGGTAGATATAGGTTTTTGTAATATGAAAATATAAAAACAGCAAGGTAACAAATATGAAATGTGAGTAAAAACAGCATTGCAATGCATGAAAACAAGGCCTAGGCTACATACTTTCACTAGCGCAAAATCTCTCAACAATGATAACATAATTGGATCATATAACAATCCCTCAACGTGGAACAAAGAATCACTCGAAAGTTCCTATCGCGGAGAACATAAGATGAAATTGCTTGTAGGGTATGAAACCACCTCAAAGTTATTCTTTCTCATCAATCTATTGGGCTATTCCTATAAGTGTCACAAACATCCCTAGAGTTCGTACTAGAATAACACCACGTGACACACATCAATCAACCCTAATGTCACCTAGATACTCCAATGTCACCACAAGTATCCGTGGGCTAATTATACGTCCATCACACAATTTCAGATTCATAATATTCAATCCAACACAAAGAACTTCAAGAGCATCTCGAGATTTCTATCGGAGAAAAGAATATGAAAACGCGTTCCAACCTCTATGCATAGATTACCCCAATGTCACCACGGGAATCCGCAAGTTGATAACCAACACGTACATTAAGTGGATCAATAGAACATCCCATTGTCACCACAGATATCCTATCGCAAGATATACATCAAGTGCTCTCACATCCAAAGATTCAATTCGACATAACAAAACCTCAATGGAAAAGACTCAATTCATCACAAGGTAGAGAGGGGGAGAAACAACATATGATTCAACTATAGTAACAAAGCTCGTGGTACATCAAGATCGTGCCAAATCAAGAACACGAGAGAGAGAGAGAGTTCAAACAAATAGCTACTGGTACATACCCTCAACCCCGAGGGTGAACTACTCCCTCCTCGTCATGGAGACCGCCGGGATGATGAAGATGGCCACCGGTGATGGTGTCCCCCTCCGGCAGGGTGTCAGAACGGGCTACCGATTGGCTTTTCATGGCTACAGAGGCTTGCAGCGGCGGAACTTCCGATCTAGGTTTCTTATCGGGAGATTATATATTTATAGGAATTTTTGGCGTCGGTTTCACATTAGGGGGGTCCACGAGGCAGCTACAAGATAGGGGACGCGCCCAGGCGGGGGGGGGGGGG